>CM031086.1:19685468-20004951 GCA_018257905.1 Gillenia trifoliata
TGAACCGGTTTGCTGACGTCAGCGCCGGTCATCCCTACCAAAACTCCGGTCGTCGTCGCCAGAATTTTGGCCGGTTTTCTGGGTAATTTTTAAAGCTCCATATCTTCTTCATTTCAAGGCCAAATTTTATGTTCCACATATCAAAATGAAGCTGGAGAAGAGTAGAATCACGGTGTACCTTTGGATTGGTCGTACAAGCTCGGGAAAAGGCCTGTAATTGCTTCGAAAGTTGCGGTTCACTGTACCTTTGTCGATCTACGTCAAAACTCAACCAAATCTGGCAAACGACTTATGAAAATTCATCTACTCAACGAGAGGAATACAGTGGTGGTATATAGAAACCTCACCTCAGTCTAGATTGGCCGAAAAATGGTCGGAAAGGTGTCCGGTTCTTCTGGTTGCGTTTCCTGTCAAACGGTTGGGAGTTTGGATGAACGGTTTGCACCGTTGAGTCCACGGCGTCGAGACGAAGAAGGTGGTGATTTTCGTTCGCCTCGATTCGATGACTTTCCGTCGGTGTGCACTGTGCACACACGGTGAGAGAGAGAGAGAGAAAAGTCAAAATTGGGAAAAAAAAAGAAAGTGACGGGGAGAAGGAAGGGGAAGAAAAGAAAAGGAAAAGTGGGGTTTTGGGGGTATTTTGCACCCACCAAAACAGTAAACTTACACGCTCACGTGTATGAAATAAACACGCACGTGTAGAAAATATTTTCCATAAATTATTTTATAACAAACTTTTTACGGGATGTTACAAGCTCGGACTGGACTGACTGACACATCCCGAATCCTGACACGCTAGGTGTCGGGAAGGCCAATTATGCATGAATAGGTGAAAGAGTAAGAATATAAAGAGTTGAGTGCGAAAGTAGAAGTGTGGTGAGGGTAAAAACCCATTAATACAGAAGCATAACAGTCATAGCATAGTAAATAGTGCAAGAGTATAAATTATTCACATCCTCGTGAGGATGGATAAATAAGAGTTAACTAACAAGTAGGAACGAATCCTACATAATCTGAAGAAATGTCAAAACCGCAAACCACCGCCGAAGAAAGCCCTCGAATCACCAATAAGTGAACCCATCACTAGGTCCTGGAAGGGCACAAAACATAAAACGGTGAGTGGGTCAAAAAGCAAAGTTTGATAAAACCTTTGTTTTCAAGAGTATACTAACCCCTCGCTGGAAAACAAGTATAGTTCAAAAATACGTCATACCCTATGGCATGAACCTCAAAATACTATAACAAAAATGTATGGGCACTCCCCGACAATGATTACTGACATGCTCACCCATATGTAAACACACAAGCCCAAGTAGCTAAGCTACAAGGAACAGGCTAGGTATATAAGTAATACGCTGAGTACTACAATGACGCGAGTCTAACGCTAAGCGTTGTACACAAAGTGCGTCACACAAGTTCGAGTTGCCTAGTGCAACCTAGAACAGGCTAGTACCTACAATGGATCCAAAGCTGCGTAGCGGTACTGGTAGTGACTACTCCAAATGTCAAGGCTAGTCCTGGCCACAAGACTGAGTACTAATACCTGAGGTGTTATACATCTACTGATGAGCAACAGTATAAAACATGTATGACAATATAATACGAATGTTCTACCTCCAACAATCGTATATGATATGAGTTATGCTAACAGTTTGAAGAAAGCATTGAAAACCATACGTACATATACATTTATTAAAACAAAGACCCACTCACTCACCTGTAGGTAGCCGGGTCGTAGCCCCCTGTCCTGGGTAGCCCCGGTAGTCTTCTGGATAAGTCTCACCTATATGAGATATCACTGTAATAATGATTAAACTCATAAAGGTTACTAATTAACTAACTAATTACACCTATCCCTTGTTTGCTCAACACGGAGGTCCAAAACACCTCGAAAAATACCATAGGTACTGCCCCTAGGTAGTACGCGTCGTCACGAGTCACCTCGAGAAGACGGAATCGGAAAATAATGCTCCACGCGCCCCCACGCGTGGCTCAAACGCGGCAAAGTCGCGGCTCACGCGCCGCTCAGCGAGTTGGTCAACAGGCTGGTCAACGATGACGTCAGCCTGTTTGAACCGGTTGCTGACGTCATCGCTGACGTCAGCACCGGTCCGAACTGGTTGCTGACGTCAGCCTTGTCTGAACCGGTTGCTGACGTCAGCCGGGTCTGAACCGGTTGCTGACGTCAGCGCCTGTCGCCGTCGCCGGAATTTTGGCCAGTTTCTGGAAAAATTTTAAAGCTCCATATCTTCATTTCTTGGCCAAATTTTACGTTCCACATATCAAAATGAAGCTGGAGAAGAGTAGAATCACGATGTACCTTTGGTTTGGTCGTATAAGCTCGGGAAATGGCCTGTAAATGCCTCGAAAGTCACGGTTCACTGTAGCTTTGTCGATCTACGCCAAAACTCAACCAAATCAGGCAAACGACCTATGAAAATGCATCTACTCAACTAGAGGAAGACAATGGTGGTAGTTAGAAACCTCACTTTGGTCTAGATTGGCCGAAAAATGGCCGGGAAGGTGGTTCTTCCGGTTACGTTTCCCGTCAAACGGTTGAGAGTTTGGACGAACGGTTTACACTGTTGAGTTCAGGGCGTCGAGATGAAGAAGGTGGTGATTTTCGTTCTCCTCGATTCGACGGATTTTCGTCGGTGTGCACTGTGCACAAACGGTGAGAGAAAGGGAGAAAAATTAAAAAAAAACTGGGGAAAAAGAAAAGTGACAGCGAAGAAGGAAAAAGGGGAAAAGAAAAGGAAAAAATTGGGTTTTGGAGGTATTGTGCACCAACCAAAACAGTAAACTTACACGCTCACGTGTACGAAATAAACACGCACGTGTTGAAAATATTTCCCGGGAATTATTTTATAACAAACTTTTAACGGGATGTTACACTGACTATTTCAGTCGGATAGGATAATATGTCGTTGGACAATACTGACTAAATTAGTCGGGCATTTGGTGCAGTATCGGACTAATATCGACTATTTATACTGTGTTGGGCAACCCTAGGTGTGTGTGAAGAACACAATTTGTTCTTCATACAAACTCACTCAAATCCTCATCAAATGCAAAAACTACAAAATGTTTGAACTTCGTAGGAGACGAAGTATGTAGATAACCTTCAATTTGATTCAATGTGCAACCACAACTCCTCCAAGCAAAGGTGTTCATCCAAGATGAGATTGAAGGCCCTTTTGGGTATTTAGTCTTTGCTCATGCAAAGAAGATTCTACAAAGGTATAGGATGCTACAACTTACTAATGTGATTTTGGCTTGTGTCTTGGTTCACAACATTTAGGCTTCAAAAGTCATGAGCAAAATTTTGTTTTTGAGTACTAATATGCTAGCTAGGAGCCTTTAATTTTTTAATAGCATGCTTAAGTGTTGCTCAAATGAACTTGTAATTCAAATATTTTCCTTCAAGGTAGACCAAGAGAGTGAGAGGGACGGACCTGACTAATTATATAGAGGTTTTTGGCTGTATAACTAGTCGGGTGTGAGGGGTACTAAATGGTGGGCCCGGTTTAAATAGTCTGGCGACTATTTTAGTACGAAGCGCACCAAACACCCGAGACCGGATTATTAGTACTATTCGGTGCAGTATCCGGCGTACCAAATGAGGCCTAACATAAAATCATAGTTTGCGACTTAGTAATATAGTTTAATGGTTTTCCTCTTCACTTGAAGTTAATGGTCTTAAGTTCTAATCATAAGAATGACGAATTAGCAACCAATTTATGTCCTACCACCCCTTATGACTCGTTTGACTAGTGCTTTTAAATGACTGAAAACGCTTTTAAAGAAAATATTTTTATAGTGTAATATATTGTTGTATAAAAAAGACATAATACAAGGTCAAACTTCTATGATACATATGATACATACTGTTAAATGATTTAAGATTCATTTGAAACTCACCGCAAATTAATCTGGATCATTCAATGATCGTATTATTGACGTACCACCCAAGATTTTTTCCTAAAAAAATGAGAAAATAAAATTAAAAAAAGCTTCAATAAAGATTGTGTAGGAATCGTCCATGTGTCCATGCTCACAACCACGAGATTCAAAAGTAGTTGTGGTGGCGCAAAACCAGACGTGGCAACCCTCCTCAAAAATATCTAGCCCGGGAAACCCCTGGCTCGCAAACACGTATCTGAAAGTGGCCCCCGCCAGCCGCTCATGATCAAGCACAAGCGAGGGAAGATCAAATCAAACCGGGGGTGGAAGATGCTCCACGTCAGCTCCGCACCCAGAAGCCAATGACGACCCTCCTTTTGATCCAGGCATCGAAAGATATTACTCTCGGGTTTTTCGCGGCTGTGAGCGAAAGCTCTGAATCCACCTCCTTATTTCCCGAATTCCACAAAATGAGATTTTTGTTAACTGTCCCTCTCCTGCTTCTTCTTCTTCGAGCTGAAAAAGTTGGTAAAGTTTGAATCTTTGATATCTGCAACTCGAAATCCGTAAACCCTATTTTCTGTTGACTTTTGGGTTCCTGCTAGCTCTGTGAAATTGCGAGAAATTTGGGTTTTTGGTTTCTGTGTTTTGGATTTTTGGTGGAGTTTTTGAGAAATGGGTGAAGTTGCTGTGCGTGGTGGTGAGGGTATGGAGGTTGTGAAGCTGGAGAAGAACACGGAGGATGAGGAGAGTGGAGGCGGAGGCGGCGGTGGTGGTAGTGGTGGTGGGTCTGGGGAGGTGGTGAGCTGGGAGAGCTACCTGCCGAAAATGGTGCTCCGGGTTCTGCTGGTTGAAGCTGATGATTCGACGCGGCAGATCATAGCTGCCCTTCTCCGGAAATGCAACTACAGAGGTTGGTTGTTCTGTTTCCTTTTCTGGGTTGTGAAAAGTTTGATTATTTGACTTAATTTTGGTAAAAAGTTTGGATTTTTGCTAATTTGATTAGTTTTTATGGTAATTGTGGTAATTTAGACAAGTTTTTAGAAAGTGTGGATCTTCAGTTTCTAAAAATAGACTCTGTCTGTTTGGATTAAGCAGTTGTTGCAGTTGGAGATGGATTAAAGGCGTGGGAGGTCATAAAGGGGAAACATCATAAGATAGATCTTATATTAACCGAGGCAGAGTTGCCATCGATTTCCGGATTCGCCCTCCTGACGTTAGTCATGGAACACGACATGTGCAAGAACATACCTATGATAAGTATGGTCCTTTTACCTAACAACGTGCTCTTTCTTCCTTATCTTCGTTGTCTGAAATTGGATTGCGAAACCGACATTTTTCATGTGCTCTTTGTTACTTAATTGTTTGTCGGTGTGAAAATGGAACGCAAAACTAAACTTTTCGGATTGCCGTGCAGTGATGTCCTCTCAGGATTCAATTAGCACGGTTTTGAAATGCATGCTGAAAGGTGCAGCTGACTATCTCATTAAGCCTGTAAGGCGGAATGAGCTGCGGAACCTTTGGCAGCATGTTTGGAGAAGGCAAACTGTATGTTCCATTTTTTTCACTTTCCCATTCGGTAATTTTTTGTTGTTGATTCGTTATTACGCAGGCAGTATTACAGTTTAATGATACATATCTTTTTTCTTGGTGTTTACTTTCTATCAGCAGAGCGGTGCACAAGTTCCGCAAAATGTCATTGTTACACAGAATAAAGTTGAAGCCACTTCTGAGAACAATTTAGCAAGTAAACATTCAAATGGTTACGCAGCTTCTATGCGGGAAAATAAGGAATGCAGTGAGAAAGGAAGTGAAGCCCAAGTAAGTGTATTTAATCAAAAGTGCATTAGTTCTTCTTGAATCTCTATAATTTCTTTGATTAAAGATGCTTTTAGGGGTGTATATATAACTGTATAGTGAGAATGTTTCAAAGTATTGCTAACTTATGCCAGTTTCTCATATCGAATGTGGTGCAACCGTTTTATATACAAATTGAATGCACATAGTCAGGAAAAGGAAAGCAAATAATATGTTAGAAAATATTATGGATCCACGATCGTGCATATGTGAGGCCACTTATAGCTCGAGAAAATTTTATACTTCTAGAATAGGTAGATTCCATGAAATTTCATATACAAACTGCGTCTCTTGTGCAGAGTTCTTGTACAGCGCCTTACTTGGAAGCTGAGAGTGGATACGTGCAAAATATGCAGGATATTTCACAGTTAAAGTATGAGAGTGCTTCTAATTTGAGCAATACAGATATGGAAAGGCTTGAGGAGTGCGCTAGACTGGACAAGGAATCTGTTGTGCATGAGAGAGAAGCAAAAAGTACACCGTATTTTCTTGCTTCCTCTCTATCTTTGTTTAAATTTTTTTTGCTTCGTTCAGTAATTTTATCATGGGGTATCTGACAAACCATTGGTTGCAGAAAATTCAGGTACAATTGGATCAGATGCTGTACCTTTGAAGGAAGGTCATACCTCAACTGGATTAAGACTCAGAGAGGACAATATTTCTGCTACAAAAATGGTTCGAGGTGAAGGTATGCTACCAGAAAGTTACAAAGGAGATGCTAATATCACTTCTGAAACTCACGCCTGCTGTTATGGACTGGATGAACCCTCCAGTGGAGCTATTGACTTTATTGGAACCTTTGACAATTGGCCGAAGTGCATTGTCGGACCCCCTGACAATAGAGACGATGGTACAAAGCACATAGGATGCATTCCCCAACTGGAACTTTCTTTGAGAAGTTCTCTGGATAGTTCAAACAAGCAAGTGAATGGTGAAAGGCCTGTGCTGAACCATTCTGATGCTTCTGCCTTTTCAAGGTGAGTATTTGGGTCCCTGATTGTTAAACTTGAGCGATGTTTAGAAAAAATCAAAGCATGCGGTTGGGGTCTGCTTCCCTCTTTGTTTGTCTGAAATGCAGTTATCGATTTGGTGAATGACGATTAATATAATAGTGATTTTGATCTGAATAATAAGGAGTCATATATCAACTGGCAACTATTACTGTGGAAATTCTGTTGGCAGCAGCAAAGCTGACTGTAGAGATTTCTGAGAATTTCTGGGAGTGACAGTAGTGAATACAGAAATTGACCTTCATAAGAACGGAAACAACACTGGAATAAATTGTAACTTGTTTGAACTTTGAATGCAAACTAGTGATTAGACCGCTGAATTTTATAATCAAACAAATGTTCTTTCATGCAGGTATAATAATAGTAAGACATTGCAATCCTTTTTTCCAACATTTCCCAGCACTAAATCGGAGGTTGCAAGTAAATCCCATGATAGCCAGGACAACATGTCTACCTTGGTTTCCAGTCAAACTGAGGAAGCTGATTTATCCTTTCCACACTCTCAACTTGGGATGGTTCCTACCATTGGGGTAACGTCTGATAATATTTGCGCTGGGAATAGTCATTCTTTCCCATCCTTGTTTCATAGACAATCAGATGTAACCCCGACATGGAGTAGCAAATCCGTTTGCCAAGGAGCACAATCCTCCTTTCCTGTGAATTCCTCAGATCATTTAAATCCTGAAATGCACCTCTCAGAACAAGGTTGTCACCTGTCTGATGAGACTACCTATAAATTTATTGGCCAAACCATGCATGAGCAGAACAGCCAGGAGCAAATGGAGGAACTGAGACCTGGTTCGCCTGCTACTGGGCAAAGTGGCTGTAGTAGTTTAGGCAATGCTGTCGGTAAACCTATGGGTGGCAGTGGACATGGAAGCAATTGTACTAGCAGTAATGGAAATGCCACTTTGGCCACGTCTGGTGAGATGGCTGCGGTTTTTGAGAGTTTGAATGATAGTGGTCGCTCTGTTCATGAGGGATTTGGAGGAGCTGATCCTCTTCGTTCAAGCCAAAGGGAAGCAGCTCTGACTAAGTTCCGACTGAAGCGGAAAGATCGATGCTTTGAAAAGAAGGTATAATCATCATCTTTAATTTTTGTAATCATCCTAATGTTACATTTGAGGGCTTTCTATAACACATTGTTGTTCCCATGTACAAGGAAAGCTCGGTTTAACTACATTTGCAATTATTATTCTACAACAAGCTTTAGTACTTCCTAACCAACTTGGAAACTTCCACTTTAGATCAAATGAACCGGACACCTCTCACTTTTTAGCTGCTAATACCAAATCACCTAAATAACCCATGTCGTAAAGGTGTTTCCATTCCCTTAACAGCTAATGTCTATACGCAGGTCAGATACCAAAGCCGGAAAATACTAGCAGAGCAGAGGCCGCGGGTGAAAGGTCAGTTTGTGCACCGAGCACAAACTGATACTCCAACTGCCAATGCTGTTGGTACATGACACAGAGTTCTGGCAATGTAGTGATACTCCAACTGCCAATGCTGTTGGTTCATGACAGCAAGTTCTGGCAACGTACCTGCCTGCGACGGCAAGTTAGTCGAGAAGCAAAGTGTGTTTGGTTGTGTGATGCAGGATTCTTAGGGGGCCAAGATTTTTCCATCCTTTAGATATTCTTGAAGCTTTTATTAAGAAGCACAGAAAGATGAAGTGAATGCAGAAGACATGGGTTTTGGTTTTAGTTTTGGATATTAGAGAAGAAGAGGTAGTGGTGTAAGTATGTAGGGATGCTACCTTAGAAGTGTCACTATCTGCTCTGCATAATATATGGTTTTTGTATGAACCTCGGATGGTGATTTGTAGTTGGTGAGAGGTTTAATTGTATCATAATTTGGATTAATCTGTTGGTTGCTCTGTAACTCTGTTGGATATTTTTCTCCGCACATAATTTGCATTAATGTGGAGGCACTCTACATTTGTTGGAAATATTTCAAGGTTTTGGGCTTGGACTCAGAATTGACAAGGGACCGGCCATGGGTGGTGACCTTTGGCAACCCAAAAACCGGTGGAAGTGGATTTTGGGTTGGTTTTAAGTTGTAGCCATGTCAAAAATTGCTTTGTGGAAATGCTCTTAGGGAGCTGATATACTTTTTCAAGGGCGAGTGTGTTCTTTGTTTACATGGAGGTTAAATTGTTGTCACATGGTTCATTTTTACTTTGTATCTAAAAGGTTAAAGTTTTCTTTCGATCTAATACCAGGTGTTGAGTTTTATCATAAAAAGTTTCGGTATTATTAAGAGTGGAACCATACACATATATTGTATTTTATTTTCTTAATTCTCTGATGTGGGACTTTTATTCAACATAAAGATGTGTGTAGTTTGAATAATTTTATTTTTATTATTGGGAGTAATTTTCGGCCTTCCAAATACTACAATACTTAGTACTATATCATGATGGTAAGATCTCTTCCTGCTCTAGGCTTTTTACTAGTTAGTCTCGGTAAAGCCCCCGACGACGGATTTTTTTTTTAAAACGAGGCCCTCTGTAACGTGACATAAAGACTCCTTATTTTTTTATGAAATTTCATAAACCAAAAGTAAAACTAAACTAAAATATGATAAATTAATCGAAATTTACTGAAGTATTGTAATACTTAGAGGAATTGTATCAATATCCGGACCTTATTGTATATAAATAATTGTATTATATAAATAAAAAGAATTTTAAATAATAATAAAAAAAAAATTCAGGGTTCTTTTCTTGATTGATTTGTTAACATTACTAATTCCTTATAAGTACTATGGCAATCACAAATTTATAGCTCCCTTGTTAAGTTTCAAAGACAGTGACTAAACTATTGTAACATCCCGTCAAACTTTATTGTTATTTAATCCCTAAGGGATATTTTGGATACGTGCGTGTTATTTTGTACACGGGACCATGTAATATTATCTGTTTTGGTGGGTGCATAGTGCCCCCAAAACCAAAATATCTCACTTTTTTTTCTCTTTCTTTCTCTCACTCTCTCCCTGTCACTCTCTCTCTCTCCCTCTCTTTCTCACTCTTTCTCCCTCACCGACTGTGTACAGTGCATATCGTCGGAAAACCGAAGAACCGTGGCAATTAGAGATCACCACCTTCTTCGTCTTGACACCCTGAACTCAACGGTGTCAACCGTTTGTCCAAACTCCCAACCGTATGACGAAACAAGCACACCGAAGAACCGAACCTTCTCGGAGATTTTCTTGCCATTTCAGACCGATGTGAGATTTCTAACTACTACCATTGGATTCCTCTCATTGAGTAGATGAACTTTTATATGTCATTTGCTTGATTTGGTGGAGTTTTGACGTAGATCGAAGAGCTACAGTAGCCGCAATCTTTCGGAGGAAATACATGCAATTTTTCGAGCTTTTTGGGCCAAACCGAAGGTATACCGTCATTCTACTCAGCTGTAGCTTCATTTTAACATAAAGAACGTGAAATTTGGCTGAGAAATGAAGAAGTTATGAACGTTTGAAAATTTTCCAGAAATCGGCCACTTTTCCGGCAATTGCAGACGATGGCGACGGCGCGAGTTGCAGCGGCGACTAGTTCAGACTGGCTTGAACCAGGTCCAAACTAGGTCGTGACGTCAACAAACCGATTTAGATCCGATCCAGTCCGGGATTATTCTCAGGTATATTCCTTTAACGCCATTAGGAATATTCCCTTAGATTTAAAGGAGATACCAGAATCTGCTGTTAAATCTAACGGCCTCAATTGTTTGACCGTCAGTCTGACCCAGTGTGTGAGCTGTGCATGGGGCCGTATGTGACCTGGGAGTGGGCCTGATATGACCCGAGGGTGGGGGCGCGTGGGGCACTGTTTTCGACTTTCGTCGACACGAGGCCACTTGTAACGACGCGTACTACCTAGGAACAGTACGTATGGTATTTTTTGGAGTGTTTCGGACCTCTGTTTTGAGCAAACAAGGGATAAATATAGTTAATTAGTTTAATTAGTAACATTTATGAGTTTAATAATTATATTAGTGATATCTCATATAGGTGAGACTTATCCAGAGGACTACCGAGGCTACCTAGGACATGGGGGCTATGACCGGGCTACTTACAGGTGAGTGAGTGGATTTTTGTTTTGATAAATATATTATTACGTATGGTTTTCACTGCTTTCTTTAAATTGTTAGCATGGCTTATATAATATGTGATTGTTGGAGGTAGAACATCCGTATTATATTTGCCATTTATTTTACTGTTGCTCATCAGTAGATGTAGAACACCCAGGTATTAGTACTTAGTCTTAGGGTCAGGACTAGCCTTGACGTTTGGAGGTTCATACCCAGTACCGCTATGCAACTTTGGATCCATTGTAGGTACTAGCTTATTCTAGGTTGCACTAGGCAACTAGGACTTGTGTGCGAGGCCCTTTGCTCACAACGGTTAGCATTAGACTCGCGTCATTGTAGTACTTAGCGCATTCTTTTATATACCTAACCCGTTCTCGTAGCTTATCTACTTGGGTTTGTTCGTTTACATATGGGTGAGCATTCAATTTTGTTTTCGAGCAGTCCAATATGGTTTTACCATTGGTTTTCTGGAAGTACCCATATTACTATTATAGTATTTTGAGGATCATACTGAGGAGTATGACGTATTTTCAAAAACTATACATGTTTTCCAGCAAGGGGATAGTATGCTCTTGAAAACAAAAGTTTTATCAAACCTTACTTTTTGACCCACTCAGCTTTTATGTTTTACGCCCCTCCAAGACTTAGTAATGGGCTTGATTACCAGTGAGATGAGAGCACTCTTCTGCTAGTGATGGTTCTGACGGTCTCTCCAGACTATGTAGGATTCGTTCCTACCTTTAGTTTTTAGTTTTCTGTTATGTTTATCCATCCTCACGAGGATGTGAATGTTTACATTCTCTGCACTATTTACTATGTTCTAACTGTTATGCATTTGTAACCGCACTTTTACTTTCGCTTCCAACTCTAATTTTACTCACTTTTCTCAATCAAATGCATAATTGACTTTCGTCCCTTAACATGCGTCGGCCAGCACTTTCCGATACCTGACGTGTCAAGATCGTGATGTGTCAACTATCACTAACCTCAAATCAAAAGGGATACAAAGTGCAATTAACTTATCTCTTTATTTTTTTTCCTCTTGCCATAAGGCTAGGGATTTCATTGGAGTGCAAAATGAAGTCACACAGGTACTTTTTTTCCTCTTGCCATAAGGCTAGGGATTTCATTGGAGTGCAAAATGAAGTCACACAGGTACTGCATGCAAGGTCAACATTTGCTTTAATTTGTATATATCTTTAGTGTTAGCATGAGATGTTGGGGATGGGACCCTTGTAGATTTGTAACATTGTGTGTAACACGTGGGATGTGACGAGGCAGGGATCCAACAAAGCAAAGTATGTGTTAAAGGCAAAACGTAGCCACCTACGGTCTTCATGCAGATACGGTTCCATTTGCTTCCCTCAACCTCAAAACTCAAACCACTCGAACTTATCCACATCTCGGAAATTAGAGCAGTACGCAAGCTTCCCTCCCTCCAGAAAGTTATAGAAGCTTTCCCTACCTCAAACCATGGAAAATATATTAATTAAGACGGAAATAATTAAAATGGCTGATCAGGTTTACTCATTCCTAATATCTCATTAGTAGAAAAGAAAAGGGTAAAACAAACGAACAAAATTGTGAAAGGACCGGCCCGGTTGAATAAAGGGCAACTAGTGCATATATACGCAAGCAGTGGGGTTGGTGCCTTTGTGAGTTTAGGCATAATACTTAACCACAAAGCAACTCAGCTAAACAATCATATGGCCAATTAACAGTTAAGAAAAAGAGTGATTAATTATTAACTTGAGGATTAAAACTTGAAGAGTCGATAAGGTTATTTGAACAACGTCTAATTGATCAGGTCTAACGTGAGACATAAGAAATGTAAACATTAATGTGGAGAAACTTTCAAGACAATTTAATTACTTAATACGAAGCTAATCATTTTCTTGAGCACATCTTAGTGATCTCACAATGTGGTTAGTGATCTCACTCTACTATAATAAATAGATAAATTTGATAAAATAAACATTTAAGGAAGGACGATAAATATATAGTTGAACCATTTTTAATCAACTCATTTTTTCAGGTGGACACACATATTTAACACATTTTTGTATGATACACTTTTTGATACAGATAAAGTTTACAAAATGATAGGATCTATATGTATTAGAAACGTATTAATAAATATTAAGTGTGCAAATAATTTTGTTGTGTTTTGGCAGTAATCCATTTGAAAAGTGACTTAAAAATGCTAATGCGGATTATGGAATTACATTGTTGGCTGGATAAAGGGGAAGATGAACTACTAGCTAGTATAGCACCATGGTCTTAAAAATGAGAAAAAGACTAAGAATAGTTCTCTGCAAAGCAAACCCAATACTCTCCCTTTCTTTTCCCCTTCACCTTTTGTGTTCCAGTTGTCCCACAGATTCTTCCTCTTCCTTAGCTTTTTCTCTCCCTCACTTGCCACTTCCACCTCTCCTTTACCTTCTTAACATTAATTAACTTCTTTCTCCTCTCTCTCTCTCTCTCTCTCTCTCTCTCTCTCTCTCTCTCTCTCTCTATAAATCAATCAAAATCTCACACACAATTCCTCTCCCATGGCAGAAGATTCCAGTTCGGAAGAAACCCCCTGCCACCACCTCCCTAAAATGACCAAGGACAAACCAACTAGAAAAGCATCCATGGCTTCCTCAACAAAGTATCCCAGCGGCCCCTACAGAGCCCTATGCACCTGCTTCTCCATCTTCCTCCTCCTCGCCGGCGTCACCGTCCTCACCCTCTGGCTCGTCTACCGTCCCCACAAACCCCAGTTCACCATCGTCGGCGCCGCTGTCTACGGCCTCAACGCCACCTCCCCTCCCTTAATCACCACCACCATGCAGTTCACTCTCGTCACCAGAAACCCCAACCGCCGCGTCTCCATCTACTACGACCGCCTCTCCGCCTACGTCGCCTACAAGAACCAGGCGATCACGCCGCAGGTGGCACTGCCACCGCTGGTGCACGAGCATCGAAGTACGGTGGCGGTGTCCCCGGTTCTGGGCGGCGGGGCGGTGCCGGTATCGGTGGAGGTGGTGAACGGGCTGATGATGGACGAGGTGTACGGGGTGGTGGGGCTGAGGGTGGTGGTGATGGGGAGGCTGAGGTGGAAGGCCGGCGCGATAAGGACGGGGCATTACGGGATTTATGTGAAATGCGATGTTTTGGTTGGATTGAAGAGAGGTTTTATAGGTCAAGTTCCCTTGCTTGGTAATCCTGCATGTAAGGTTGATATATGAGCATCATAATAAAGATTAGATTTCAATTAGGTCTGCCAACTTTCTTTGTTCATCTTTCCTTGTATTTTGTGCAGTTTTTAATTTCTTTGGTTAATATTGCCTAGTTTTTCCTTTTTCATTTAATCTGTAATACTAGTCATCGATGGTGGGTCAACTTAAGGAAGTTAATTGTAACCATTTGAGCATATAAACGAACAAGGATATAATATTCTAGGGTTCTACTCAGAACTAGCTCTATATCTATACTTCTATACATATATGTTGCTCTGGTTTTGGTGTTTGAATGGTTTATTGGTGTTCATGTTCTAGCATTGCCACATGGTACAAATATGATGATGTTTGGACGCTTGGCTATCCAAGCAGTTGATTAGCTATCCACTTGTCTTTACCATCTAAAAATACTTTCTCTCATTTTGAATATATATATATATATATATATATATATATATTTAAGAAATATATAGTGCTTTTTATTAAAAAAATTATCAAAAATTCAAGTCCTCTCTTAAAAAGGATTTGGAAGTGTTCTGAATGACAGGTGCTTTTATATATGAATCAGAAGCCAAACGTACGTTGTCGGAATCGGAAATTTTTTTTTATTGAAAGTATTTTTAGTTATTTTAAAAGCAGTATTAAACATTAACAATTGACTTATTACTTTAATTTTGAACTTTAATTATTTTTCTTACTTTGATTTTTAACTTCAATTATTTTTCTTACTTTGATTTTTAAATTCAATTATTTTAGTTTCATTCAATTAAGATGAACATCTTCTGTACTAATCGCTATTTATACTTCTTGAATTAGAAAGTAACAGCATGCTTCATAGAAATTAGCAAGACAAGTACTTTCTCCAATACTTAACAGAGTAAGGGTAGTCCTTTTCGAACACAAGGGCCTCCCGAGTTAACTAGTGTACGGATAATGATATCTTAATTACGTGAACTAATCTTGGAGAGCTGAGCTGCTATGGCAGACTTTGGTAATTCTAGCATAAGAAACCGAATAAGGGTACGTGCATGGAACCCCGCCCAATTGCCTAATGGGCATCGCATCTCTCAATATTCTCGCTGTCTAGCTAGTGCATGCAGCTTAAGGTATCGGATTCACATCTTAATTAAAGCAGCTATATAGTTATTTAGTCTTGAAGATTGGCATTTGCTGTGAGTCAATATTATTAGGGTGTGAAGGACCTAAATCATCAAGAAAAAGTTAGTGGGGATCACTTTCAAGGATAAAACAAAGTGGGGATACGAGTAAAGTGATTCATTAACACACACACATATATATATAGAGAGAGAGCAAAGATAAAGGAGATAAGAAAGAAAGAAAATAAAAAAAATCAGATTCACTTCTATGCGAAGGAACTTGCTTGGATAAATGATTCTCTTTCATTATAAACCAGCTTGAGTGGTTTATAATGACTGTTGAGGCACCTGATTCCAACTTGCAGAAACACTACCACACACACTGTTCTATTTTCCTTTAAAACGGTGTTTCGGGGGCCTAATTTGAGCCCATGATACACCGTTTTAAAGGAAAATATGAGATGGTAAAAACTCTCACAGTCATCATGGCATAAGGGCAGTTTGAGCATTCTAATGTCGTTTGCTAGGTCAAATATGTTTATGACAATTTTGTAATTTTTTGTTTTAATTTTATTTTAGGGGTTAGGATTTACAAAAAAATCTTTTGGAGGTTGTACTCAAACTTGTGTTGGTCTCAAAATCGATATCGGCCACAAGCCGAGAATTTGGGGATCTCTTGGCCCTTGTAATGTGTTGTGGGCATGCCAACTCGCGGCCTAAGGCCAAGCGAATAAAGAAAAGTTGGTGATTTTAGTTGCGCTTTTATTTGACTTCTTTCAAATGCAAATGTGGATCGAGAAAGGAGCCCGTCTCAGTCGTAGGTTCTCCTTGCCGTGAGTGCAAGGACTTTTGAATATGCGTTAGATGGACATTGAGATGAGTATGGTTTGGTGAAAGTGAAGTGAAATAGATTTTATGGTTGATGGGGGCTGTATGGTTGATGTGCATATGGATGACGAATCGCATCAACCCAAACGAACTAGTCGAATGGATCAAATTGATAAGTAATTACATTATGATACTCTTATTGTAAGAAAATTAAAGTTATGCTAAGTGCGAGAAAAATAATTTTTACGCTAAGTGCGGGCAATTCATGGTGAGGTAGAATAGCCCCTTTACAAAAAAAACCCATTTTGTAAAACAGAATCTGCAATGGCCACTAACTGTTGGTTAATTGCACATCATCCCAAATTGATTATTATGTTGTTATTATATCATCATTAAATCGTGATTAGCTCCAACTTATCTTAATATCCAAATTTTTTTAGAAAATTGATCATTATGTTGTCATTATCTCATCCTTAAGGCCTCAAATTGATCATCTTTATATCGTCATTATGTCGTCATCAACTCCAGCTTATCATAACATCAGAAAATTTTCAAAAAATTCACCTAGATTCCACAACCTCCTCCCACTATTAAAATCACAACTTTCCAAAATTGGTGTGGGGCTTTAATAGTAGAAGTTCAGCTTGGATTCAATCATTCAAGGCCACCATCTGCAGACCTCGTCCTCCTCGCGAAAATCGCAATGATAGAATAGATCGATTCATCACCTTTCTCTCTCTCGGATCCAATTCTTCCGATAAGTTTTTCAACCCGATTGCACCATCACCATCACTCTGATAGGCTGAGGATGATGGGGATGAAGAGGAGGTGGAGAAGTAGCGGAGGAGGAGTCGTCAGAGTTGCAGAGGCTGTAAAGGCCGCATTTTTAGTGAGAGAGATAAGGATTGTTTGATTTCTGGAAGGAGGAATGAAATGGGTTGATGTGTAATTAACCAATAGTTAGTGACCATTGCAGATTGTGTTTACAAAGTGGACTTTTTTAGAATTGTGATTTGTAAAATGGGTTATTCCAGCTAAAATCCCTAAAACGTATAGTTATTGATTCAACAATTTCAAATGTTAATTAACCAGCATGTGGGAATAGTTAATTAATTGATTAAATGTTGGTTATTTATTAGGGTGATTTTCTAATGGATCGGATAGGAAACAAGGTTTCCAATTTTCATTCCAAAATTTCATAATTAGATTAAATTGGATCACAATTTTCAAATTTAGAATTTTAGGATCGGAATAAGAGTAATCTCGGAATTTTCTTAACATAATTAGGAAATTCATTTACAAATCGAACATTTCGTACCATAAATTTTTTTGTTTTTTGTTTTCAATATTTTGTATATGATTATGCATAAATTCAATTAATTTTGTAGTACATACTAGTATGTTTATCTGACACATCCCGATCCCGGACACGCCAGGTGTCGGGAAGTGCTGGCCGACACGTGTAATGTGACGAAAGCCAATTATGCAAGAATTAAGTGGAAAGTAGGAATATTAAGAGTTGAGTGCGGAAGTAGAAGTGTGGTGAGGGTTGAAAACCCAATATACAGGATGCATAACAGTCAGAGCTAAGTAAATAGTGCAGGAATATAAAAACATTCACATCCCCGTGAGGATGGATAATTAAAAGTTAACTACAAGTAGGAGTGAATCCTACATAGTTCGAAGATATGTCAGAACCGCCGTCCACCACCGTAGAGAGCCCTCGAATCACCGCTAAGTGAACCGTCACTAGGTCCTGGAGGGGCGCAAAACATAAAACGGTGAGTGGGTCAAAAAGCAAAGTTTGATAAAACCGTTGTTTTCAAGAGTTTACTAACCCCTCACTGGAAAACATGTATAATTGAGAAAATACGTCATACCCGTAGGTATGAACCTCAAAATACTAACATGAAAACATTCGGGTACTCCCCGATATATAATGTACTGACATGCTCACCCATATGTAAACACACAAGTCCACGTGGCTAAACCACAGTGAACAGGCTAGGTATAAAAGTAATACGCTGAGTACTACAATGACGCGAGTCTAGCGCTAAGCGCTGGTGCACAAAGTGCAGTCACACAAGTCCGAGTTGCCTAGTGCAACCTAAGACAGGCTAGTACCTACAATGGATCCAAAGCTGCGTAGCGGTACTGATAGTGACTACTCCTAACGTCAAGGCTAGTCCTGGCCACAAGACTGAGTACTAATACCTGGGGTGTATACATCTAATGATGAGCAACAGTATGAAAACATGTATGGCAGTATAATACGAATGTTCTACCTCCAACATTCGTAATGATATGCAACTACGCTAACAGTTAAAGAAAGCGTTGAAAAACCATACGTATATATACATTTATCAAAACAAAGACCCACTCACTCACCTGTAGGTAGCCGGGTCGTAGCCCCCCGGTCCTGGGTAGCCCCGGTAGTCCTCTGGATAGGTCTCACCTATATGAGATATCACTGTAATAATGATTAAACTCATTAAGGTTACTAAATAACTAATTAAATACACCTATCCCTTGTTTGCTCAACCAGGAGGTTCAAAACACCTCAAAAATTAACATGCATACTACCCCGAGGTAGTACACGTCGTCACGAGTCGACACGTGAAAACAGATCGGAAAAAGGACCTCCCACGCGCCCTCACGCGCGGCTGGAAGGTGCGGAGCCTATGGCTCCACGCGCAGCTCCACGCGCGGCTCACGCGCGAGCTGGTCAACGGAGCCGCTGAGCCGGTCAACGCGGCTCGGCTCAAGCCGGTCAACACGGCTCGGCTCAAGCCGTCAACGCGGCTCGGCTAAGCCGGTCAACGCGGCTCGGCTGAGCCGGTCAACGCGGCTCGGCTCAAGCCGGGTTAAGCCGCTGACGTCATCAAGCCCGGTCTGACCCGGTTTGCTGACGTCATCGCTGACGTCAGCGCCGGTTCTCTGGTCTTTTTCCGGTGGCCGGCGCCGCCGCCGGCCGCCGTCGCCGTCGCCGGAATTTTGGTCGGTTTCTGGGAAATTTTTAAAACTTCGTATCTTCTTCATTTCAAGTCCAAAAATTACGTGCCATATATCAAAATGAAGCTGGAGAAGAGTAGAATCACGGTGTACCTTTGGATTGGTCGTACAAGCTCGGGAAATGGCCTGAAATTGCCCCGAAGGTTGCGGTTCACTGTAGCAAAGTCGATCTACATCAAAACTCAACCAAATTAGGCAAACGACCTATGAAAATTCATCTACTCACCGAGAGGAACACAATGGTGGTAGTTAGAAACCTCACCTCGGTCAAGATTGGCCGGAAAATGGCCGAGAAGGTCCGGTTCTTCCGGTTGCGTTTCCCGTCAAACGGGTGAGAGTTTGGACGAACGGTTTGCACCGTTGAGTCCACGGCGTCGAGACGAAGGAGGTGGTGATTTTTGTTCGCTTCGATTCGACGGGTTTCCGTCGGTGTGCACTGTGCACTCACGGAGAGAAAAGGGAGAAAAAGTCAAAAAATTCTGGGGAAAAGAAAGTGACGGGGAAGTAGGAAGGGGAAGAAAGAATAAGGGAAAATTGGGTTTTGGGGGTATTGTGCACCCACCAAAACAGTAAACTTACACGCTCACGTGTACAAAATAAACACGCACGTGTAGAGAATATTCCACAGAAATTATTTTATAACAAACTTTTTACGGGATGTTACATTATCTTTTTCATTATATAAGTGTATGTTTAATATAAAAATAATGAAAAAAATGTATTTAAAACTAGCAATAAAATACAAAAGTTGATTACAAAATTTTAGTAAATAACTATAAAAATCTGAATATTTTATTGGAATTAATTTGGAACACTTCGAAAAAATTTGGAAAGGAAATTCAAAATTCTCGGAATCTATAAATGCATTACAATTTCTAATCCAATTTTTTGGAATTATACGGATTTAAAAAATTTTTGGGTTTGGATAAAAAAAATTTAATGGCTGAATCTTAAACTCCTAACTTGCACCCATGTTTGTTGATTAAACATTATCAAACTCTGATATAGTACGTGAAACCATCCAACTCAAAAGAATGCGATCATCCAGCCAAAATTGATTGACAAATGAATAGATAGGTCCAAAACCTTTTAGGCACTTTATTCAAGATTTTCATCTCCAATATATAAGATATGTAAAAAGGGAAGTGATTTATTAACACTCTTTTTTCTTATTGTACATCTTTGTCTAATCAAAGAACAAACATAAATAAAGGTGTGCAGAAGAAGAAAAAGAGTGCATAAATCATTTACTTATAAAAAATTCTTATTTGCAGCATCTGATTACAAGTTGGTGATCTCAACGTTGTGTACACATTGTTCATGCTTACATAATGTTATACAACTATGCAAGTGACCTCAGCGAGAGAGATGATATTATACTAAACAAACTACTTTTTCAGTCTAATCAGTAATATATATCCCAAACTCAATGTTGATGGGGCTGTTTCGTCGAAAACTCCGCAGAGAGGTGTTGGGGCTATTATTAGGGATGAAGATATGGCAGGTTTTTCAAAGCACCTTCATGGTTTTTTCAACCCAATGACAATGGAACAGATAAAATTGTCGTATAGAACTTAGGGCTTAATCGTTGTTGTTTATTCTTTTCTCTAGGAGGCAATATATATATATATATATATATATATATATATATATATACAAGTTACAAGGATTGATTAGGTATACAAGGAATCTCTACAAGGGAATTGCAAGTTGACTATTTTCTTCCAACACCATGACTCACGTCAACACTTCTCTTTAAATTGGTGCGTAGATATCTCCTAAGCTCAACTTGTCAAGTGTGTCATAAGAAACCTTTGCCGACACCGCATGTGTTAAAACATTTGTTAAATGCTCTTCATATCTCACATACAGAATATCAACCAGCTTGACGTCTAACTTCTTCTTGATAAAGTGTCGGCCCACTTCAACATGCTTAGTTTGGTCATGCTGAACTAGCTTGTTGACAATCTCTCGAGTTGCTTAATTTTCACAATAAAGTTGCGTTGCACCTTCCGGTTTAAAGCCAAATAATGTAAACAAGATTCAAAGCCACAAAAGTCCACAAATACCATGAGCCATCCCTTTGAACCCTGCCTCTACAATAGAGTGCAAAACTACATTATGTTTCTTACTACGCCATGAGACCTAGTTTCCACCAACAAAAGTGAAATACTCAGAAGTTGAGCGTCTGTTAGTTAAGTTTCCTGCCCAATTAGCATCAGTATATCCTTTTACCTCCAAGTGTCCGTGCTTTCGAAAGATCAAACCTCTTCTAGGCGAAGACTTCAAATAACTCAAAATCCTCACGACAACTACCATATGATCACTAGGAGAATGCATAATTTGACTCACAACACTTACAACATTGTATGGACAAGTAAGAGACAAATAAATCAAACGACTAACCAACCTTTGATATCGCCCATTGTCTGTTGGTACCTAGTTCATATATATTTCCAGATGATGATTATGAACAACATGAGTCTATGTTTATGACAACAAGTCCAACACATACTTAAGTTGGGACAAATAGATTTTTCCCTTAGACCAAGCCACCTCAATCCCCAGGAAGTACTTTAGTCCTCCCGAATCCTTCATCTCAAATTCTGAGGCCAAATAACCTTGTAAGTTATCAATTTCCTCACCGTGATCACTTGTAACAACCACGTCATCCACATAGATAATCAACAAGGTCACTTTATCTCCCTTGCGTGTGATGAACAAGGTATGATCAGAATTTCCTTATCAATAACCAAACTTTTTCATGGCCTGGGTAAAATTCCCAAATCATGCTCGAGACGATTGCTTCAAACCATAAAGTGCTTTTTGAAGTCTACATACCTGCCCAAAAGCATTCTTTGTTTCATACATGGGGGGTAGATCCATGTAAACTTCTTCCTCTAAGTCACCATGCAAGAATGCATTTTTCAATCAAACTGTTTCAAAGGCTAGTTAAAGTTAACCGTTAAAAATAACAAAACTCAGATAATGTTTATCTTAGTGACCAAGAAAAGGTCTCTTGATAGTCAATCCAAAGGTCTGAGTATTCCCCTTTGCAACTAAACGCGCCTAGTATTGATCAATGGTTTCGTCAGTTTTATGCTTTATAGTGAACACCCATACCGGTTTCTTTCTTTTCGGTAGTGATACTACTTCCCAAGTTCTGCTTTTCCAAAGTGATTCCATCTCGCCTCTGTCCACCTTAGATCAGTCATGGCTTCTTCAACTTTTCATTGTTCTCACTACGAACGCGATTTACTCTTCCTGGTGCTACATCGTCGACATAGTACAACCCTCTTCTCTTAATGCCACGCTTAATGATGGCCCGAGTCTAGATATCCAAAAGAAGGCAAAACAATGAAAACATTGATACAATACAATCCAGTTGTTCAATTACTTGACCAACAAATAAAAGGTATTTTGCAATGATAAAAAAGGAGTGAGTGTAATAGAACCAGCCCCATTCATTGAAATAAAGTCTCAATTGGCAGTGACAACAAATTCTTTCGGAGGAGGCGTTATAAACTGGAAGAGAGACTTTTCATATGTCATATGATAGGTGGCGCCAAAGTCAATAATCCAACTAGTATCACGATCTGTAAAGCAACTAAGACCTTACAAGAATTACCTGAATTGTCTTGTGTATCGGAAAGTGACATCTGATCAATGAGAGATAGGATTGGCTCTGTGGTGCTTGAGTTGACTTTGTTGTTGCTTGACTCACTGTTACAGCTGCAAGACCTACTCCAGTGTCCACCACTTTTGCTCCAATGTCTACTTCGGATAGCCATGTTTTTTAAAGCATGTTTCATCAATATGTCGACTTCCATTGCAAAAAATGCAGTGGAGGCTATCTTTGTCAACCACCTCCGAGGGCCGATTAGAGGGGGTTGCCTTGGAAGATGTGGTTTTGAGACCATCGCCATGGAAGTGTCAACACCAGTTTCTTTCGTACTAAGCATAGTAGTCTACTGATGTGCCTCACGCCGGACAATATTTGAACATTCTTCTAAACGAGGTAGTGGTTTCATGAAAAAAATATTACCACGTACCTTATCGAACGCCTCATCAAGACCAACAAGAAAGTCATAGATGTGATCTTTCATGAGATCTTCCTTTCGGCTTTTCACATTAGCAGCATACACCATCTTGCTAGGGCGTCTCTTGTCTAGTTCTTGCCAAATACTCTTTAACTCTACAAAGTACATGTTCACCGAATGACCATTCTGTTGAATCCGAGTAGCCTTGCATCGCAACTCATAAGTCAGGGATTCATCAGATCCATCACAGAACATTTGGGTCACACTTTCCCAAATATCCATTGACATGGGCAATTTGATGAAAAGGCTGAGTAGATGGGATTCCATGGTTTTTAACAACCATCCTCTCACAATTGCATCATCACTAATTCACTTGGTATAGCCAGAATCATTCTTCTCAACCTTGGGAACTTGTCCAGTCAAATAGCCAAGTTTTCCCAACCCCGCATCATGCATTTCCATCATCTTCGACCAGATCTTGAAGTTTAAGTCATTCAACTTGAACCCAAACGGCAATGCGTTGATGTTGGTGGATTCGCTTAGAGGTGTAGAGTGTAGAAAATGGTACCAGACATATATTGTTTGGTTGATAAAAGCTTTTTGCTTTCAAAAGTATTTGCAGCGAATGTATATTCAGAGATGATTTTAGAGGAGCAAGAGTCTGTATTTCTTTGATTGATTCTTGTATATCTAAAAAGATAACAATACAGAGATATATATCTGTATTACATCCGCAAGCATTAATGAACCTACACAGAGGAGCATGCATGCCTCTGTCAATGCAGGTCACGTGAAGAATAAGACAAAACTTACAGTCATACAGCTGTAGACAAAACAGCTGTATCTGATTAAAGCAGATGGAAAACAAATGACTAAACAAACTAGCCGTTGCACACTATACTAAAACTAGCAAACGTCAAATCTTAGCTTCTTGCTTCATTTGTAAAGTATCGGGATGCTCTGACTCAATCGGATTGCTTACTGGGTTCCATCGGGTTGCTCCCTGGCTTCCATCGGGTTGCTCCCTGACTTTCATCGGGTTGCATCCTTCAACTCCATCTGCAGGATTATCATCTGCAGGTTTGGAACTAAGCTAGTAGGCAGCTTAATTCTCAACATAGAGACTGGATTTAGGACGGAAACCAGATCGCCGGATTGCTTCATGTTGGCCATAGGTGCAACGGGTAGTGATCGGGATTTTTAAGGAGTTTAAGTGTTTTTCAGTGCTGCCAAAAAAAAGAGGCATCGACTGTAGCGTGGTTTTTCAGTGGTAAGGTTTTTTTTGGAAATAGACAGGCCAAAACCTGCTCTGATACCAAGATAAAATTGTAGTATAGAAGATTCATCCATGAAGTTGAATACCTCATTCAAGAATTGTTTTTTATCCAATCTAATAGAAAAGGCACTTTAGGGTTTAATCGTTTATTCTTCTTACTAGGAGGCAATATATATAAGTGATAAGGATTGATTAGGTATACACGGAATCCCTACAAATAAGGGAATTACAATTAAACACTAATTACAAGTTGAATTTTTTCTTCCAACACTGACTCACGCCAACAGGAACTGCTGACGGCAAAAGAGGGTTTGAAACTTGCTTTGGAGATTGGCTTCCACAGTCATTTTGGAGAGTGATGCGAAGGGAGTGGTTGAGCTTATTAATGAATCTGGGACTTGCCACCACCTTTCGACGCAACCAAGTCCACCACCACTCCAACTCCCCCTCCCCGTCCCCCTCCCTCTCCCACCACCTGCCACTTTCATCACCACCATCATCCCCCCTCACCATTGCTACCACCTCTGCCCACCATTTCCACGCTACCAACAATGGCGCCACCAACTCCCTCACTACCACCACCTATCACCATTGTCGCTACCACCTCTATTTATATTAAAATATAGAAAATAATAACACCAAGGAAGGTCGTACTCAATGTGTTACTCAAAAATTTATTAAAATGAAGAAGGTGCTTCAATCCAACAACGCCTATACATCATCATGTTGTTATACTCATAAATTTGACATTTTATTAATTCTCCTTGTTTACACCTTTGTTTACTTTTTTATATAGGTTTTACATTAATTCTTTTTATGTTTTGTAGGTTGTAACAAGCAAAGATTGGAAAAGGAGCTAAAAAGAAAGCATTGAGACTAAAAAGGCTTTTAAAATCCTACGCTGGACATCAGCATTGTTTGTGCAGATCAGTCGATTTCGCGGATTAAATTGTATCGACTCAGAAATAGCCAGATGGTGAGCCATATATGCTTGGAAAGCTACGGATGTCTATTTTCTATAGAATTTTACGGTTCGTGAATATCATTTTTCTATTTGGTACGCATAACAAACGGATTACAAACTACGAATATTATTTGATTAACGGGAAAACAAAAAAAACAAGATTGCCGAGACAACTACAAACTAGAGGACTACATTGTAACTAACTTACTTCTCAAACTAAATTACAAGCTATATCTATACCGACATAAACCTAAGAAACCCTAATGTGTAAATACAAAAAAAATACCCTAATACAAAATCAAATCAAATTTCTAATTAATTTCCTAAATAAACTAATAAATTCCAATATTAAAGAGTAGATACCATGCCTTTAATTAGGTTGACAAACATGAGCATCTTAATATGTTTTATAGCATTGTGCGTATCGTTGCTTTAGGAAGATGATTAGTGGTGGATATCGAATCCCTAACCCGTTTTCTCCTTGTTTCAACCCTTATTCCAAATCTGTTTGCATTTAATTATTCTCGTCATATTTTTATATTTTCAGTTTCAAATCATCTTCAATCTATCTCGTTAAATCTTTTTTGTGCAGATTTGATAGCTTTTGTGAATGAATTAATTTAAGTTGTTGGGAATCAGATTTGATACATATTAGTGCAATCCTCTTGGGAATGATCTCGTACTTGCTTTCTATTCTATGTGTTTAATCTTGTGCACTTGTGAGTTTAGGGTCTAAGGAATTATTTGCATAACACGTGTGCATTTCAATATAAGAAAAAAAAAATCCATAACAATACTGTATGCATCTGAATCGATCGGTTTTCCTCTGTTATATTTAATTAAATCAACAGAGTTGACAAACTTTGCCCTACTTTGGATCCTACCACTTCGGCACACACCACCTATCTTGTCCAAATCCCAATGCATTGTCGACTTAAATTTTAGTTGAGTTTGGTTCTAGGAATCATCTTGGAAGCACTTCTGGTGAAGCTAAAGAATCTAAGTTCAGTTTTTATGTTACGGAGACAGAAATTAAAGTCCACGAGTCCACAAGAGGAAGCAGATATGAATCATATGACATAATCATATACAGGTCTGTTTTTTTGTTTGTCCACTTTCAGAGAATTTTGTCCCTGCTAAATTTGCTATATATATAATTGGATATGTATACTCATCAATATCATACATAATTGCTTGTTTTTATGAATTTTCAGATGGAACCACAAAATACTAAACATGCCCAGATTGTTGATATCCCTGGAGATGTTCCTGAAGATGGGATTGGATCCAGCTCTCTGGATTCCATGGAACGTGCCAAGGCTCTCACCGTAGATTGCACTGAAGAACAAGAAATTTCCAAGGTCGTACTCTTAATGCCTGTAGTTGTGTTGTTGTAATAGTCCTCTTCACATTCCTGAAATCTAATCCCCTCCCCTCTTTTTATTTGGAAAGATGCATATCTGGTATTTTGGATTAAGGATGCCAGATTTGGTAGATGTTTTGCCTTCATGACCTTTATAGTGAATGCTAGCTCATGTTTAATTTTATTGTTTAGGGCTCGTTTGAGATTGTTTTTTATAATAAGCACTTTTTTTCATAATCAAGTGCTTTTGTTTTATTAGGAACACAGATTTTTTTTTTGAAAATTCAAGTGTTGCTTGAAAAAAGTACTTGGAAGTGCTTCCTGAAGAAACATATGACAAATGCTTCTACCCATAAACACTTTTTAACATTTTCTGCTAAAAATGGAGTAGAAGCACTTTTAACCATTTCACAACCGATCCCAGCTCTTAGATTTATTGGACAATGACGGGAAGGAAGGTATGATATATATTATATTCTCGCATAATTGTGTCCATGTTATTAATTTTGCATATATACTTACAGCTACAGCATTAAGGCTTCCTTAATATAGTACTTATTGGGTTGTTTTTGTGAATTTTCATATGGCACCACAAAATACTCAACATGCTCAGATTGCTAACATTTCTGAAGATGTTCCTCCTGACGAACGTGCCACGTTTCGCGCCATAGAACTAAAATTTTCCCGGACTTTACTATTACTGGCAATGGTATTTGGTGTTGTCATTATCTTTATGGATGTATGCCTGGGCATTTTTGCCAAAAGTTTAACAATACTAACTGTTGCAGCACATTTGTATGCTGATATTGCCACATTGGCCATCTCGGTGTTCTCTGTGTGGGCAGTTTCTAGCTGGGAAGCCCCTCCCAGTGGATCGCCTTATTACCGGCGGTTTTTAAGGATTGAAATTGTCGGAGCCCTACTTTCCATCCAACTCATATGGCTGTTCTCTGGGATATTGATGTATGAAGGCATAGTGAAAACGATCGACGATACAGCTGAGGTGAATGCCGCTATAATGTTTCCTGGTGGCATAGTTTGTCTTTGGGGAAGTGTGATCATGGCCTTACTTCTGGACCACATAACTGTTGAAGAACAAGATGGTGATTTTCGTCACAGCCACGAAATGAAAATTTCTAGTACTTATAATGATCGTAAACGCTCACATGATCATGATGCTGCTGATCAGCATCAACCACTGTTGGATAAGCCTGCACAAGAGAGATATGAAAAGATAACGCAAAGGTGCATAAAAGTACTCCGGGCGCTTAAGGACTCCGTTCATGCTATTGCGGTACTGATTTGCGCGGCGATCATATTGTACGAGCCTGAGTGGAAGGTTTTTGATTTGATTTGCACCCTAATTTTTTCAGTGACTGTTCTGTTGAAGACTGTCAAGATGCTGCGTAACGTACTTGATGTCGTGATGGGAAGGACGCCTAGAGAGATTCATGTGAAGAGGACCTGAAAAGAAGCTGTTGGAGATGGAGGATATGGTGGGCTGTAAGTGAAATGCATATTTGGGCTGTCACAATGGGATTAGGCCCTTCTGGCTTCCAATGTGAAAATCAGACCAGAAGCTGGACAATGTGATGGATTATATCAGAGCTGGATATAGCTTCAGCAGTGTCAATCTGCAAATTGATTGTTAGTGTTTTTCACCAAGATCTTTTTTCGAGATTTCTCTCGTCGTCCCCAACTTTTGATTTCTTACTGTTTTTGCCTTTCCGTTTTTCGTTTGTTTCTCTTTTTAATTATTGTACATTGGATAGTTATTTTATGGGCAAAACATTCGTTATTTAACCCTTTATTAAAAGATGGATTGTTGATATTGTGTCGAACAGACGTTATAACATTGATAGATAACATGTCAATAACAAAATATATCTAAGTGTTATTGGTACAAATAATTGACGTGATTGATATAAAGATTGGCACTTGTCTAGTGCATGCGGGTTAAGGTATCAGATTCATTTAAACTAACTACTTAATTAATCTTGAAGATTGGTACCTCTAAATGAATGTTTTGAAGGACCATAATCACCAAAAAAAAAAACTTAATTTTTGAGGTCAGTTTCAAGGATAAAACAAAGTAGGGCTACAAAGTAAAACGATGCATTTTCATTACTATAAGATCACAAAGATGAATGGGATAAGAAAGCAAAAAACAAAATAGGAAAATCAGATTCACTTTCTATGTGGATGTATGGAAAAATGATGCCATGGTTTACAATGAAGATTGAGCAAGAAGTATAGGAAAAATCTTGAGTGGTACGTACCATTCAATGGTACGACTATTGAATGGTTCAGATTAATTTGCAGTGGGCCCCAAATGAATCTTAGCCATTTAACAGTACGTACCATTTAATGGTACGTACCACTGAAGTTGGACCCACAAGTATAGGCCTTTTTATGCTCGTTTCTCTCCATGGATCTTCCCCCGCTTCACACGGGGCCCTCTCACGTGACCCTGATCCATCTACCTATCTATGAACCACGTGCTCTCTCTGCGATACATGCAGGTAATGATATTCGAAAGTTCTAACGGCCAAGAATTCCGACGTATGCTATGCATGCTCCGGGGCCTAGAAAAAACACTACAATGCTTTCTTTGCAACGTTTGCATTGTTCTTTTTCTTCAAAAAGGTAAGAAATTTTGCGTACGTAATGGTAAGGAAACCAATTTGAATCTTACTACTACTTGGATCTCCAAGTTTTATTGGTTGAAGCTTACCCATAATACTACTCTCAACACACAGAAATTATTATTCCAAGCTCCAATGTCGAACCTGGTCTTCGTTGTACCAAAACAAAAACCTAAAATTCAGAAATTTTTGTGGGTTTTTATATCTTTGCGGGGAGGAAAAAACGAAAGATCTAAACTGGGTTGTATCTTTTACTAAAATTGGTTTAGTTAAAACTGTTGGCTTAACATGATTTTTGTTGGAGGAATTGTAGGAATCCTAATTTCTTTTTTTGGGTTGTAATCTTGTAGGACAGGTTGTTGGGGTTGTAGCATTCCTGCGATCTTAGATGTATCCGAAAATATATTCACATTGTCACATATCACGTGATGAGAGACATTTGCACGAAATTATGTCCTCGATAAAGATAGACTTTCATTCTTGTGTTGGTCCCCATACTTTTGGGGCCCTGCTTGTTTGTCATTTTGCTGTTAGAAATAGAATCTCAATGCATGAAGAAAGATGTATTGGGGCCATGCTTGTTTGTCATTTTGCTGTGAGAAGAAATACTACCCTTATCCACCGAACTAAGAAGGCAATAGAAGACCCAAAATTAAAATGGAAATCACAAAATTCACAAGAAAAAGACCAAAAATCCCAATATTTTGTTTTTTTAGTAATCTCGCCTCCTCTTACTCCATTTAGATAAAAATAATAATTTGATTCTGGCCAGACAATGGTATATTCTGTCATGTGAATGCTAATAAGGTTTGATTAATTATTTAATTATGCACATAACCTGCACGATATATATATATATATATATATATGGCATATAGTATGATTACATTACTTTCGCATGTATAATAAAATATATGTAAAATATATTTCTATATGGTGCAATTGTAAGTTTGTAAATGTCTTGTTTATGTGTTTCTTTAATTATGTGATTAATTAGAATATGAGCAAATGTAAAACTTCTCATCTTATATGCAGCATTTTATTACATGTTTGACAATAGTGCATACAAAATAAAAGTGATCTTGCTTAAGGCAATGACAACAATGTCATCGATAAGTTATTTATCAGTTGTTGATGCAAGTTGATCTCACAAGCAATTAACGTTTATTAACATAATGACTCAAAAGAAAATAGTCTCGTGAATTCTAACTCATATTTTGCTGTTGACAACTATATATAGTAATTCTCATAATATCATACGTATTGCATTAGTTGTAAATATGGATGCCCAAATGCATGCATTGTCCGTGAGTAAATGCAACAAATGGATGGTGAGCTTGGTCTACAACTCACCTCTATACCACCACATTGCTTAATGTGTAGCCCTAATGTTTAATTTGCGTCCCTCCTTGCATCTAATGTACGTAGGAAGACTTTGCTCGATGCAAGTTCCCAACAAAAGGGATGGTATGTGTAAGTGAATTGATTATACTCTCAACTTGAAAAATCAAATTATAACGAATATCTTCAATCTTTAAACCATACATATTAAATCAAAATCATACAAAAAATGATTGTAACAATGTGTCAAGTTGAGGTTATAAACCTAGAAACTCAAAGAAAATAACACAGAAATTACTTTCATGATTCTACACTCATATTTTGTCTATTTCACAACAAAATTATTACTTTGTTCATTTTTATCATTTGTCATAATTTTTTTCTCAATGGGAAAAGAGCAAGCTCAAGCAACGGCTGCATGTTTGCTGTCTCCATTTATTTTATTTATTTATTTATTTGAATATAACAATATATCTAGATTAAGGAGTCAAAATTTGAGTTAAACTATACAATAGAGCAGTCATAATAATTTAATATAAAATTCGTTATTCACGAGAGCCATCTAAAACTACTCACTTTTCATATTAGGTCCCTTCAAAATTTTCTTTTAATGTTGTTGATGCACAAAATCGAGTGGACTTTAGAACAACGTAAAGTGTCAAGGTGAGATGACCATCAAAGATTGTTCAGGTCATCGAGTGAAGATAATGTATGATACGATAGAGATAGGGAAGCAAACACGAGATGTACGTGGCTAACCTTAAGTTGGGTTATGTCCACGAAAGTAGAGGAGTTCTCATTAATAATGTAGAGTTTCCATGATACATGAGATTAGATATAATCATCATTAGTGAGTTCTAATAAGGGATTAGAGGGTCTAAGATCATGAGAGCTTAATTGTGGGAGAATGATCTTCTTTTATAGTTGAGAAGAGTCCCCTGTTTTCGTCCGCAGTCGATGTGAGACTCTAGGAGCTTTCTCTGGTGTTGACACGTGTCATGTCGTGATTGGCCTCTTGGTTGGAGGGAAACTCATGTGCTTCGGCAGGCGCGCCTCAGCGCGAACCCTTCAGTAGGTCTCTGAAGGTACGAAGTTGACCGGTGCTTGGTAGTTTCGGGATTGGTGAAGTATGGTACAAACAGTGCTCCCCCAAGTTCCCGAGTGAAAGACTTCTTGGTTGGGGACTTGTAACATTCAAGTGACCTAAGTAATCACGAAACTTTCAAGTACCGAGGTGTAGTAGCATGTATGGGAGTCCCCCCAAGTCTTCGATCGAGGAGGGTTGCCGAGTGAAGGGTCTTGATCTTCCTGAGCGCCAAAGTACCAAAATATTGAGTATCACCCTTGAAAGATTTGTAGTCTTCCTTCTGTGAGTGGCCTCTTGTTGGAAGCTTATAGTTGAAGATTTTTTACCTTCGTAAGTGTGAAGCTTTTAGACTTTCGCATGTGGGAAGCTCTAGGCCTTCTCATGTGGGAAGTTTTGGACCTTCGCATGTGGGAAGCTCTAGGCTTTTACATGTGGGAAGCTTTGGACCTTCGCATGTGGGAAACTCTAGGCCTTCACATGTGGGAAGCTTTGGACCTTCGCATGTGGGAAGCTTTGGACCTTCGCATGTGGGAAGCTTTAGGCCTTCGCATGTGGGAAGTTTTGGACCTTCACATGTGGGAAGCTCTAGGCCTTTACATGTGGGAAGCTTTGGACCTTCGCATGTGTGAAGCTTTGGACCTTCGCACGTGGGAAGCTCTAGGCCTTCGCATGTGGGAAGCTCTTGTAGAACCATATAAATTGGTTTTTCTTCGCACACTTGTGATCATTAGTGTGCGAAGCTTTTCCCTTGTTGGGTTATTTTCCAATTGTTAAGCTCTAGGCCATTATATGTGGGAAGCTTTGGACCTTCGCATGTGGGAAGCTTTGGACCTTCGCATGTGGGAAGCTTTAGACCTTTACATGTGAGAAGCTTTGGACCTTCGCGTGCATGTGTGAAGCTCTAGGCCTTCACATATGTGAAGCTCTTGTAGAACCATATAAATTGGTTTTGCTTCGCACACTTGTGATCATCAGTGTGCGAAGCTTTTCCCTTGTTGGGTTATTTTCCAATTGTTAAAGGGTTAGAGAATCATATAAATAGATTTTGCTTCGCACACTTGTGATCATCAGTGTGCGAAGCTACCCCTTGATTGCCATTGTAGTTCTCTGCTTGAATTGAAATGCTAGACATAGCTTGAAGCCTTCGTTGGCCTACAAGAGTATCACACACACCGAAGCTCTTGTTAGCTTCCTTCGCACTTGCTGAAGCAAAGAAGTAATGTTGAAGCATTTGCCTTCAGAGTTATTGTACATGTTAGAGTATAAAGTGCTTGCGGCTTCGAAAAACCCATAAATTAGCTTCCTTCGCACCATACCCCTTTCAATGATGCCTTTGGGAACCCACACCAAGGTTGATGTGTTTGCATTGTTGAAAAGGGAAATGTCTGAAGTTCCCGCGAGACCATATAAATTTATTTTTTCTTTATTTGGTCCCTTGCTAAACCCCAGTGAAGGTTTGAACTCATTCTGGTGCGTTGAACCTTGATGATGTCTAAAGCTTGCTGAAGAGCTTCGAATTGAAGTACTTGTTGAGTGCCTTGAAGCAGATACAAAATGGTCAAAGAGCTTTGGCAAGTGACCACCATGATATTGCGATAGACATGTCGATGACATTAATCTTGTAAAACTTTGGCCATTGTATACCATGTGTAGCTTTCTAGGTTAGTAAAGCTTATAACTTGTCCAAGAGAATTGTAGGCAATATTAAGTTAACACATCATGCATGCGTTAAAGCCCTCATTGGCTTGTTGAAGCATTGCACATACATTGAAGCCCTTGTTGGCTTGTTGAAGCATCACACATACATTGAAGCCCTTGTTGGCTTGTAATAATACTCTTTGTTGTTGACTATTACCTTTGTTGGGCTTAAGTGCTCCCCTAGTTGAGTTGAGTTAAGCATGTTGACCTTTTGAATTGTAGGGCTTGAGGGTTTTCCATTGTTTGTGAAAGCTAAGAGTTCATAGGTACGAGTTGTACCATTCCTCACCTAGTTGGTAGGAAGAATGTAAGTTCCTTTATCACCTGGTTGGTGGAATGGATAGCAGGTTGTCGAAGGATAAAAAAAATATTGTTTAAGGTACAAATTGTACCATTCATCACCTAGTTGGTGGAAAGAATGGCAAGTTGCACCCTTCATCACCTAGTTGGTGATGTGAAGGTGAGTTCCTTCATCACCTAGATGGTGGGAAGAGTGGCGAGTTGCCAAGGTGCACTGTAACACATGTCGAAGGGCAAAAATATATGTTGACACCTTTCTGAAGCTCAGTTGGCTTATGTATGAATGTGTTAGAGGTATGATGTTTATGATGAATGACATGAGTGATGCTTATGACATGAGTGATGATCATGTATGCATGTTGCTTATGAATGTTTTGCTATGGAATCCATTGTTTGGATATATGACCCAAGGTTTGAGCTTAATGAAATATATGAATATGCATCAGAATATTGCTTTTTTGGCTAACCATGTTGGTTGTACCACTTAGTTTTATTTACCTTGAGTAAAGTATGCATGTTGAAGCTCTAAGTTAGAGTATATAGTATCGTACATGTGTCTGGATGGTCAAAACCTTCTCACTTAGTAGAGCTGGGCTTTCACTTCCTACTTGCTGGAGGAAAAGGGTCATAGAGGGGCTCCCTTGATGTATACATCTTTGCTTCGGCAAAGGCATGATTGTAAGCTTTAGTCATCACCTCGGAGTAAGTCTTCCAAGTATTGGCACTGATCATGTATTTGAAGAAACACTCATGCATGCCTGCTGTGAAGGCTTTAAGGGCTGTCTTTTCATTAGCTTCGGCGCAACGAGAGTACTCGTGGCTAAAGCGACCAACATATTCGCGTAATGACTCGTCAGACTTCTGGCGGATGGTGTACAAGTCATCTGCAGAGTGCAAGCGATCAGTCTGGAAGATATGTTGAGCCACGAAAAGTTTTCTCAGTTCGTCGAAGGAATCCACCGTCTCGGGTTAAAGACGACAGTACTAGTTAAGGGCTCTACCACAGAGATTGGAGGGGAAAATAAGACATCGCTCCTCATCACTATGCATGTGATACACCATAGTAGACTCAAAAAGGTTAAGATGTTCAATTGGATCTTCTTTTCTGATATACAACTATAAGCCAAGTTTTTGTTTCGTCTTTGCTTGGAGAGGGGTGCTAAGGATCCTCCTCGCTTCCCATGCTGGAAATGGGTACTCGGTCAAATGAGAAGGTATGAAAGATAAGACTGAGCTTGGTCAAGGTGGTGAGAGTAGAAATCAGTGTTGCTTCCCACAGACGGCGCCAAATGTTGATGCACAAAATCGAGTGGACTTTGGAACAACGTAAAGTGTCAAGGTGAAATGACCTTCGCTAGATTGTTCAGGTCATCGAGTAAAGATAATGTATGATATGATAGAGATAGGGAAGCAAACACGAGATGTACGTGGTTCACCCTAAGTTGGGTTACGTCCACGAAGGTAGAGGAGTTCTCATTAATAATGTAGAGTTTACATGATACATGAGATTAGATATAATCATCATTAGTGAGTTCTAATAAGGGATTAGAGGGTCTAAGATCATGAGAGCTTAATTGTGGGAGAATGATCTTCTTTTATAGTTGAGAAGAGTCACATGCTTTCGTCCGCAGTCCATGTGGGACTCTAAGAGCTTTCTCTGGTGTTGACACGTGTCATGTCGTGATTGGCCTTTTGGTTGGAGGGAAACTCATGTGCTTCGGCAGGGGCGCCTCAGCACGAACCCTTCAGTAGGTCTCTGAAGGTACGAAGTTGACCGGTACTTGGTAGTTTCGGGATTGGTGAAGTATGGTACAAACAAATGTCAAAACCTATTATCCATATAACGCAAAATGAAGAAACCGCTAATCATGATTAATTAGCAGGGGCTGAAACAATGATTGCTGATCAAATCATAACCAACGCCATTACTTAAGGTTGCTACAATCCAAGAACACCAATCTAATATATTTCTCAGAGCAATCCATTATCTTTGGAACACTAATCTAACACATTAAAATAAAAATTCTATGAATTTTCATTAGAAAAAATAAGTGAAGTATTTGTCCGTTGTGTGCTACATGAACAGTGTGGACTAGGGGTGGGCACTTGAAACCGAAAACCGAAACCGAAACACGAATCGAATCGGACCACACCGAACGGTTTGGTTTTGCGGTTTTGAAATGGTTTTGGTTTTGAAACCGAACCGCGAGGAAGAAAACGGTTTCGGTTTCGGTTTTGGGTTTTCAAAACCGCACCGAAACCAAACCGAAACCGAGAAACCGAAACCGTGGCATCCACTTGCAGGCTTGCAGGTTGCAACCGAAACTGTGTTCTGTTCAGTATGTACAGCAGTTTTACGCTCAAATGCTTCATTTATTGACTTCTCCATTGCCTCAAAGCAATCCTCTTGAGCATAAACTCTAATCAGCAGCACATTCAACCAAGGTCTATATTCATTTTCTGGAATAAGTTTCATTAGTTTGTGAATCTTTTCCACTCTGTCTGTCGCAGAACTCTTGCAATACGCACAGATCATAGCTCTTATCAATGGGATTGCCTTGTCATCTACATGATGTTTTACCAACTCATACGTTTCCTCCATCTTTACCAAATTACCTGAAAGAGCATACCCTCGAAGCATTAGCAAGTGGGTGCTAATATCGGGACTAACAGGGCCCTCCTTCATCTTTTGAAAAGTTTCTTCCATAATATCCCACATCCAAGCTGTTATATATCCAGCAATCAAATGATTGTATGTGCTTAAATTAGGCGAGAGACCTAAATCCTTGAACCCCTGGACAGTTGCCTCCATATGGTCAACCAGCATCAAACGACCAAATACAGAAATAAGAATGTTGTACGTTACAATAGTAGGATGGCAATCTGGTTCCCTCTTGAGGTCCAGAAACAAAGACTGACATTTAGCAGTATGATTGTTGAACATATAAGCACTCATCAGTGCATTATAAATAGAAGTTGTCTTGATCCGCTTGTTTATAGCCTCGGTAAATAATTAAGCATTATAAACTCAATCTGATCCGCTTGTTTCTGTTCTGTGACTTCCGAGTTGGTGAGTCACTTGCTAGTGTCGACATAATTAAGCACTTTCTTGGTTATAACTGTTAGTCCTTCTTCAAATAACTATAGTTTGGAACCGTTTAAAACCGAAACCGAAACCGTTTGAAACCGCACCGCATCAAACCGAACGGTTTGGTTTCATTTCGGTTTTGGCTTCAAAACCGCACCGAACCGCACCGCAAAATATTTCGGTTTCGGTTGCGCTTTCACTCGAAACCGCACCGAACCGCACCGCGCCCACCCCTAGTGTGGACAAACCTTGCCACGTCCTCGAGAAACTGAGACCCACGTGCGGACGCCTCTTCTGCTACTCCAACTGCAATACAGCGTTTGTTTGACTCGAGTTTTTTATTTGCTCTGTTCTGTCTCTCTCTCTCTCTCTCTCTCTGCTTGTAGTTGTACAAAGAGTCAAAGACTACAAGTCTTCTGGCCCTTTGGAACATCTGGTGAAGGCTATAATTGTAGTTTCACCGATGCGGTTGAATTTGATGACGCCCTCCAAAGTTGTTCTTCTTCCATCTGAGGCAAAGACTCCCCAACTCCCAAAACTTATAATAAGGCTCTCACCACTGCCAGTAGTATTTGCACTTGAAACACAGAGAGAGAGAAGAGAGAGAAGAGAGAGAAGAGAGAGAGAGAGATAGAGAGAGAGAGAGACTTTTGCTATTGGAATGCCATAAGTGCCTAAAACTAAAAGGTAGATTCTTTCAAGTCCTTAATTCTATTTATATACACGTTTGTGTGTGTGTGTGTGTATAATTTCCTATTTTTTGTGAAGTCTTCACTTTCTTGTGAATCTGTTTTTTATGTTTATCAAGTAATAAACTTTTTCTTGTATCAATTATTCCTTTTGGAATTGGGAGATAGAGAGTATGCTATATATGTTTGGAATGGTTTGATGGTGTGATCCAGTGGTGTGATCGGGTTTTTCACCAAAAAGATAGCTAATGGGGTTCTTCTATTTCCTTATCTGCTGTGTTGTATTTGAAAATTTGAAATGGTAGCATTTGTTCATCTGTCTTTTGGGTTGTGATTTCCATATTTTACTTTGATGTTGTCCGTGTGATTTACCTAAGGCCTTTGATAATCTGAATGTTATGGACTGTTAGCATTCCTGTTTGCTGTACATCTGCAGCAACAACTTTGTCAATTTGATGAATAAATCAGGTCATATAGTTTGTTTTTGGTTCCGATTTGATGCCACGAAGTCCTCCAAGAAACCGGTCTAGACAATCTAAGATGATTTTTGAAACTTGCTCCTATAGTTGTTGGTTTGTGAGTTTTCCGGTCCATACTAGACGATGAAAATGCAACTAGCTGGTGAATTTGAGTACAACTGAGGTTCACTGGTTTATTGATTTATGTTAGGGCTGTGAGAAATTGGGATTTGGGGAGAGATTGCATCTTTTTTTCTTTCTATTGCTATTTCAATTTTTTTAATGTAGAAATTTAGAGGAAGAGATGGTTTCGGAAGCCACTATGAGTTAGAAATTTTATGAACATGATCCTCAGAAAAGTATTTTGGCAAGCTTTGCTGCCTCCTAAGATTGCTAAGGACAGTAGATGCTAGGTAGTGCGACCACTACTGAAGAAATGAAAACTACGGATCAGAAACCGTGTTTTTGCTTTCAGGAAAGCTCATAGACATTTTCACCTAGGAAGTTTGACATGCTTATGTTATGTTTCGGAAAATAGGGATGTTGATAAAGATATAGTTTTTAAAGGATACTACGTGTCCGGAAAGAGCATTTTGTATTCTCTAGGATGTCCAGGAATTCCGATGGTTGAATGTTGAAGCCTATAAATTGTAGTGGCTGCAAACATTGTAAGTCAAAGCCAGAAAAATGAAAGAAGAATTAGAATTCTTTGAAGAATTCATTACCTTGTTTAGAATCTTTCCTTTTGCATCTTTCACTGGTTTTTCAATAGATTGTGTTATTCTTGTTAGAAAATTTCTTCATCGCACTACCGTGTTCGAAAGAGATTTAAGGTCACAGGCAATTGTAATTGTTGTTAACAGATTTAAGGATACACTCATTTGTTCTCTTCTCTCTTTAGTTGCCTGGTCTTATTATGCTTATAAAGTTACTCTAAATTAGTAAAAATGGTCTCTTCTGTATTGGGCTGGCTAATAAATGAACTTTTGTTGGCTCATGGCAGTAACGTAATGTAATCATATTGTTATTTTTTCTTTGTTCAATTTCAGAACATTTTTTCCATGCTATTTTGCCTACTGACCACGTTCACTATCGTGTTCTTTCTGTGGATTGTCAGATGGAAGCACAAATTACTCAACATGCACAGGTTATTGAGATCCATCGAGATGGTCTTGATGGTGAGACGAGTAATGGTGGGAGTAAGATTTGTGGGGAAGCACCATGTGGACTCGCAGATGTTGGAGCCAACTCTAAAGATGCTAAAGAACGATCAGCTTCCATGCGCAAGCTCTTAATAGCAGTGGTACTTTGTGTTCTGTTCATGGCTGTTGAGGTAGTGGGTGGCATTGAAGCCAATAGTTTAGCAATATTGACAGATGCAGCACATTTGCTTTCGGACGTTGCAGCATTTGCCATCTCCTTGTTCTCTTTGTGGGCGGCTGGCTGGGAAGCCACTCCCCGTCAGTCTTACGGGTTTTTTAGGATTGAAATTCTCGGTGCACTGGTTTCCATCCAACTCATATGGTTGCTTGCCGGGATATTGGTATATGAAGCCATAGTTAGAATGATACATAACACAGGTGAGGTGAATGGATTTCTAATGTTTCTCGTTGCGGCGTTTGGTCTAGTGGTTAATATAATTATGGCCATACTGTTAGGCCATGATCATGGACACGGACACGGACACGGACACGGACATGGACACGATGGACATGATCACGGTGGTCAGAGTGACGGAATGACTATTTCTGCTCATCATCATCAAGATCATGCTCATGAGAAACACTCGCATGATCATGATCATGATCATGAGGAGCAGTCACATGATCATGAGCACCCTCACACTCATGAAGATGATCATAAACACCATCACGCTGACAACGATCTTGCTGAGCCACTGTTGGATAAGCCAAAAGATGGACAAGGAGAGAAGAAGCAACGGAACATAAATCTACAGGGAGCTTATCTCCATGTGCTTGGAGACTCCGTTCAAAGTATCGGGGTAATGATTGGCGGGGCAATCATATGGGCCAAGCCGGAGTGGAAGATAGTCGATTTAATCTGCACCCTAATATTTTCGGTCATTGTTTTGGGGACAACTATTAAGATGATGCGGAACATACTTGATGTCCTGATGGAGAGCACGCCGAGAGAGATTGATGCAACGAAACTTGAAACGGGACTGTTGGAGATGGACGAAGTGGTAGCTGTCCACGAGCTGCATATATGGGCTATCACAGTGGGGAAAGTCCTGCTGGCTTGCCATGTGAAAGTTAGACCAGAAGCAAATGCAGACATGGTGCTGGACAACGTAATAGCTTATATCAGAAGGGAGTATAACATCAGCCATGTCACGGTACAAATCGAGCGTTAGCGGTCTTTCGAAAGGGCGAGATGATGTAGGAGGAAGAATTTATTATGTATATGGCTGCATATACTCTTCTTAAAAGGCTTTAGAGTAGATTTTTTAACATCAAGATTGTGGTATTGAGGCAGGACATTGCTTTCGTTTCCTCCCTTTTATTTAGAAAGATGTCTGTTTGGTTTCATGAGCATTTCCTCGAGTCTTCACTGTCGCAAGCAGTACATTTGAGTAATGGCTTCTCTTTCAAGGAGTAGGCTACAATGCTCGCAAGCATTGAATGTTTACACCAATCTCACCATTAAAATGAGGGAGGAGAGAGGAGAGAGGGGGGAAAGGAGGGTGAGATCGGTGTGAGCATTCAATGCTTGCGAGCACTGTAGCCAGTCCCCTCTTTCAATTGGCAAATATAATAGTTAATGTGTTCAACTGTTGGGTTGATCGGTGACAATTTGCATAGCATTGGAATATATTGTGTGTCCAACCCGCTAGCTAGCTCTTAGTTTAGTAGCACCTCTCCCTGATGTTGGAAAATATCCCGAGTCGCTCTTAGTCCAGTAGTATCCCTCTGACATTGGAAAGATATCCCAAGGTTGAATCTTCCATCCCAAATTTATGAAAAGGAAAACCTCTAAACGGAAGGATAAACACATATGGGCCTTCATGAGAAACTTGGGGGGTCCAAAATGGGCCCAATAATCACATGTAATGTAAGACCCACATCAAAACAAAGGGCTTGAAGAGATTTTTTGTAAGAGGAAAGTTGGGGCTCATATAAAGAAAACGAAGGGTTGCTTAGAAACTTTTTTTAAACATTAAAATTTGTATCAAAGGAGTCTTAAACATGAAATAATTGCTGTTTGTGTAAGTAGAAATATTATTGAAAATAATCAAAATTATATTTATTGTTTTCTACTACATTTCGAAAGCAATTTCCTTCACACCAAAAGGTTGTAAACGGAGAGGAGGGATGAGGAGAGAGGGACTAAGTGAGGGAGAAAGATCGTGGTGGCATGGCCGTGAACAAAGAAGGACTTAGTGGCGTCGTGGTGGTGGTGTGGTGATCGTGAACGGAGAAGAGAGGGAGGCCGTGAATTGAGTCATAGAGTGAGTGGAAAAATTTCGAAGAGAGTTTGAAGAAAGGGAGGCAGAGAGAGAAGTCTGAAGACAGAAATGAAATGAAACCCTAAAAGCTAAAATTGCTTAAGCTGTGATTCGGTGTACCATGTTCTACTCTAACATATAGAACCTACCTTCAACCAATTAAAAAATTGACACATAAAAAAAAATGGGAGTTTTTAGTTTAAATACCAAATTCAAAATAACTTTAAGTTAAAATACTATATTTTTAGTTTAGGTATTAGTTGAAAAGTCAAACTAATTTGCTAGTTAAAATGACAATAATGTCCAACCCTACCATCACAAAGTCATAGCCATTAACCTTCCCAATGAATTGTAACTAATAAGCATGAGTATGAATTTTTTTAGAAGATTTTTTTTTTATTACGTTAATCGCTTAGGGCGTAGGGTCTAGTTCTCGGATTTTGGGCTTCGCCAAAAATCCGAGACCTACACCCTAAGCCTTAAGCTCTTCCCAAGGACATTCTAAAACCCTAAACCCAAAATGATCAACCCTAAACCTTGACCGACCTTTTAAAACCCTAAACCCTCAAAGTTAACCCCGAGCTCTAAGACCTTATAAAATTCTAAAAGAAATAAACTTAAGGACAATATGGTAATCTCTCATATCTTTTATTTAGTCATATGATCACTTGCAATAAAGTTTGTGGCTTATCATAAAACATTTAATTAGACTTGGTATTTTTCCTTAAATATGGTATTTTTTCTTAAAACCTATACCCAACTTGGTATCTAATATGAATTTACCTAAAAAAAAAAATATATATATATATATATAATGCCTCGGTTCGGTTCAGTTAAACCGAAATTGACTTGGTCGGTTTCCTTCGGTTTTTGGTTCGGTTTTTCTCTGTTTTGGTCAACTCGGTTTCCTTCGGTTTTTTGGGTCTCAATTTGGTTCGATTTCTCGGTTATTCGGTTCTTTTGCCCACCCCTAATCAAAGGAGTCTTAAACATGAAATAATTACTGTTTGTGTAAGTAGAAATATTATTGAAAATAATCAAAATTATATTTATTGTTTTCTACTACATTTCGAAAGCAATTTCCTTCACACCAAAAGGTTGTGGCAGGAAGAAGGTAAAAACTTTTTACCACCCTATACATACAAATGTGTGTACTCTCTCTTGAATGGACAGCATACAAGCTTGAATGTCAAGTCATGTTCTTGCGTCTTGTGATCCCTTATGCCAAATAATTTTTTTGTTTCTCTTCTAGTTGAAAGGTGGTGAACAGGTTAACACGTACGGAATATGCGCATGTGAAGAGTCTCCGACGGCCACGTTGAAGATAGACACTGTATGCCGGCCGCTGGGTGCACATTTAGCCTGGTGGTCTTGAATCTAATCAACAAGTACCTACCTGCATTTGGCGTGACAGGTTTTTGTTTTGTCATCCTGAACTAGAATAATTTTTCCTGTGAACTTTACTCGTCCTTGAGCTAAGCCTTCGTACAATTTTCCAAATTTTTTTAAGCCTTCGTACAATTTTTCAATTTTTTTTTTTTTTTCAAATAAGCCTTCATACTGTTAAAACATTCATTATAATATGTTGTGAAGTCTAAAGCAATATCAATCAACCTAGCTAATAAATCATTTATATAAACTAAGAGAACATTTCTCGTGGTGCCAATAATCATCCAAACTAGGTTAGGGCTGGGATTTTTGTACCAAAATACCGAAATCGAACCGAATACCAAAATTCCCGAAACAGAAAACTCCTAAACGGTTCGGTAATCGATACCGAAAAAATACCGAAGTTTCGGTACGGGAATCGGGATGATATTACCATATTCAGTAATACCGAACCGAACCGAAAAAAATATATATATTATATTATATATATTATATTATATGTATATATGTCCTATTAATATTAGCCGTAGGATTGGTTGAGATCTAATCTCAACCGTTGGTTTGAGTGGGAAGGAAATAAAAGTCTGAAAGTTTTCAGACTTCTTCTCTCTCGACTTTGAGTGACCTTCACTCCCTGCATTTTTCGTTGCCCTAGCACCACGCACCACCACCATAAGACTTCGTCGCGCAGCCACCACCAGGATTACCACCACAACTCGATCTGGTTCTTCGATGATTCGATCTAGTTGTTTCTTCTTCTTTCTTCACACCTCAGCCGCTACCACCACCACCCATCCCTTCCTTCCACCCCCTCAGGCCATCCACACTTCGTCGCCCAACCACCACGCCCACGGGTCCACGACTTCTCTCTAGTCCTCACGGATTGAATTGGTATGTCTACTGTCTACAAATCCTAAAATTTCAAATTAGGGTTTTAATTTTGTCAAATTGAGGATTTGGGGATTAAATTTTGATTTAGAGTTTTAATTTTGAAGAAATTTGTAGGGCAAGCAGGGGATTAATTTGATTGTATTAGAATTTGTGAATTAGTGAATGAGAATTAGTTTCGTTTGATTAATTTTCGACTTCTCTATGTTCTTTGCAGTTGATGTTGTTGTTGTTTTCGGTATTACCCGAGTGGCTCCAAAACCGAAATTATTTTCGGTACCATCGAAAATCGGAATCCCGAACCAATCGCTTCGGTTTCGGTATCAAAAAATCTCATACCGAAAAAATCGGTTCGGTATTCGGTTTCCTTGTTTCGGTTCGGGAAAGCTAGGTTCTGTTTGGATGGGGACTAAAAGGGGGTTTGGATTGAAAAAAGAAGTTTTGGAAATTCTCATTCTTAACTACATTGTTTGGGTAAATTAAAAGAAGGGATTAAAAAAGAACACGAGAAGAAATCAGGGATTTAAACAGGGGTTTAGTTCAATGAAAAATCACGCAGACATAACCCACCTCTGGAGGTGGGTTTTCGCAATTCCAGTCACTCTTGTCTCCTCTCTCGCTCCCTGCACTCTCTCTTCTCTCGTCCGTCCTCTCTCGTCTCTCGTCGTCGTCTTCCTCTTATCCGATGTTTATCATCTATCTTTTCGTCTTCTCCGTCTTCTTCGTCGACTCGGCGCTTCCTCTTCTCTCATATCCAATTTGTCGCTGATTAAGCGGAGCCCAATTCGTTTGGCTGCTGAGAAAATTTAGGAGGGTGTAGTCAAATTAAGATTTGATAGGGTTTTAATAGACTTTAAAATTAGGATGTAGTCAATTAGGATTTTAAAAGAAGATTTTACAAGATTTTAAAATCATGGTGTAGTCAAATTAGGATTTAAGAGAATTTTAAAGAATACATCAAAATTCAGGGATAGTCAATTTAAAAAGTCTACACAAGTGTAGGTGTAGTGAGAATGCCGAAGATTTGGTAGGATTTTATTAAGTTGTGGATTTTGATGGATTTTAGAGTAAAATATATATACCATAGACCAAAAAGAATCCTATCTCATACCCTAGGATTTCAATTTTCAAGCTTCTGTTCCTCGTTCATCAATCCTCGTTTCTCAGCCATCACCACATGCCCCTTGCTCTTCAATTACTTCCTGACCCTCACAAATTGCAACAGCCCATCAAACATACCCAAAGGACTCGGGAATCTAGATTCTTTTTTGGGTTGGGATGAGTTTCCTGATTCTAGCAAGATTATTTTATTGAACTTGAAGAAGTATTCTTCAAATTGTTGGTCTGCAAATTATGGGTTTGCAAAAATATTCATGCTTTCTACTTTCTACTTATTATGGGATCAAATATTTAATGCAAATTACGGGTTTGAATATTCTGGTAGAAAGCATGAACATAGGCCTCGTTTGGTAGCTCGGACTGGATTGACTATTTCAGTCGGATAGGATAATCTGTCATCGAACAGTACTGACTAAATTAGTCGGGCGTTTGGTGCAGTATCAGACTAATATAGATTATTTATACTGTGTTGGTTGGCCCTAGGTGTGTGTGAAGAACACAATTTGTTTTTCATACAAACTCACTCAAATCCTCATCAAATGCAAGAACTACGAAAGGTTTGATCTTCGTAGGAGACGAAGTACGCATGTAACCTTCAATTTGATTCAAGGTGCAACCACAACTCCTCCAAGCAAAGGTGTTCATCTGAGATGAGATTGAAGGCCCTCTTGAGTATTTAGCCTTTGCTCATGCAAAGAAGATTCTACAAAGGTATAAGATGCTACAACTTACTAATGTGATTTTGAGTTGTGTCTTGGTTCACAACATTTAGGCTTCAAAAGTTATGAGCAAAGTTTTATTTTTGAGTACTAATATGCTAGCTAAGAGCCTTTCATTTGTTAATAGCATGCTTAAGTGTTGCTCAAATGAACTTGTAATTCAAATATTTTCCTTCAAGCTAGACCAAGAGAGTGAGAAGGACGGACCCGACTATGTATAGAGAGGTTTTTGGGCGTATAATTAGTCAGGTGTGAGGGGTACTAAATGGTAGGCCCAGTTTAAATAGTCGGGCAACTATTTTAGTACGAAGCGCACCAAACACCCGAGACCGGATTATTAGTAGTATCCGGTGCGCTATACGGTGTACCAAATGAGGCCTGAGTTTCCTGATGGGTTGGGATGGGTTGCTCCCTGCTCTTCCTGGTAGGTCTTTATATATAGATCCAAATTGTTTTCTCTCCGGTCTACAAATTCCAAATTGCCAAGTGTAGAAGTAGAACACCAAATTCTTTTTACTTTTTTTTTTTGTCCGAAAACACTGAATTGTTGAGTGTGAGTCCAAAATACCATATCACCTTTTGGATCTAGGTTATGGGTTTTGATACAAACATAAAAGCAAAGCAAAATCCTACAGTTTTAATGCAAAAAAAAAAAAAACAGCAGAAATGCAGAGAAAAGAAGGAGAAAGATTGAAGCTTTCTTCCAGAGGGATTGAATATCATTTGATATTCTGATAAGGGTCATGAGGTGGCTTTAATCCAAGCTACACGATTTCATTAAACCTGATCCAACGGCTCTCCGCATTGTCCCTATTTTTTTCAAAATCCTATGAAATCCATGAAAGAAATCCATAGAAATCCATAAATATAAATTCATATAAATCTGTCCAAATCCATATAAAATTGCAAAGTGTATTAAAATCCTATGAAATTTGTCACTTAAAAAAAGTCTATTAAAATCTTCTGAAATCCAAATTGACTACACCCTTAGGTTGGTTGCTGACAAAATTGAGTTTGGATTCGTCATCATTTTTTTTATTTAAATTTTCATTTATAATTTTTTTTTCAAGAATTATCATCATTAAGTGTTGGATATTAAGGGGTTTTTCAAAGAATTATCATCATTAGGTGTTGGATATTAAGGGGTTTTTCAAAAGATTGAAATTTAATTAAAACTTAGTGTTAGATTACATATTGATTTTGTTGTAGATAATATTGATATATGATAAATGTGATTGTTTAAATCCTAGGTAGATATGAATTGAGATATTCTCATCATCCTAAAATCCTTGTTCTATTATGATTATACTTGTTTCACTTTAAATAAAGGCACTTGGCATGAGGAATATGTACTACAATTCCTCAAGTTCTTCTCTGTTTCTCTCTACTTCTCTCTTTGTCGCACCCTCTACTTTCTCTCTCTAATTTTAGTTCACAATACATTATCAGCACGCTCTTTTCGCCATGCTAAAGAGAATTATATCAGAGTTTTGACCATCTTTAATCATGGGGAGTATTACTTTTAATAATTCTTATTTTGATTTCCTTTTTATTTTATTGAATTAATATATTTGATATTGATATAATTATCTCCCTGTTATTTTATATTAAACGAGATTCAAAGTATTGAAGTTGTAAATCCAGAGTTGAAGGCAATTCTGCAAACAAATTATTCCACCATCATCATCAGTAATCCAAGTACTTCTAAAACACAGTCTCAATGTCGATATTTTTTCAGCTTTGATTGCATGAACTTTCACAATGATGCATCAACCTAATTTTCTACTTTTTAAAGAATTATGATATTCTGCAAAAATTGTGTTCGCATTAAATTTAATATATCTACCACATATATTATGTGAATTGATGATTGTGTGAACGAAGGAAAAATTAGGGTTTTTTCTGAAAAATATTTTGTATTTTTGAAAAAAAAAAAAAACTTGAAGCCGAGCCCAGCCACCCCACCCAAGGCCTATTTGGGCCTCTCTCCCTTTCAGCCCGTTTCCAATCAGGCCTCTGTTGGGCCAGCCTTTTTTTTTTCCTTCACTTTTCCAGCCCAGTGGACTTTGACCACTGCCACTCCAGCTCATGTTAGGCTCGGCCTTGCAACCCGCACCCTATTGATGGCCTGCAGCCCAGTTTTCTTCTTGTTTGGGCCTGTAGCTCCAAACTTGGCCCACCCAAATTATTTGGGCCGTGATTTTCACACCTCGTATGCCCCGTAGACCTATATTCATCTACCTATTTCTACTATATATGTTTATTATTTTTGTTCTATATATTGCGTTTGTTTGCAGGTACTCATGAACTTGAAGTTCATGTCTTTACAAACTTGTAGTTTCGAATAAGTGTCATAGAAACATTTTTTTATGTTTCCTAAAACTCACCACTCATGTAGAGACTTGAAGTTCTCCATGATTAATCCACTAAACCAAACCGTGTCTAAGAACCCGAATATTCTAACTTTGATACTTATGGAGAATTTATTTCCCATAAGCATCAACCACAATCTTGTTCCCTTCATCTAGTGGATTTTCGAATCGTAACAAGTTCAATTTCACTGACATGGAAGTTTCTGGCAAAAACTACTTTATGTGGGCACAAGTTGTGAAGCTCCACTTGACTACTGAGAAACTAAGAAACATTGAAGCCAACAATGACGTGGATAGAGCTAAATAAGCCTCCGTCATGATCTTCATTCGAAGACTTATGCCAGAAGCATTGTAAATGGAAGTACTTTGATGTCGAGGATTCCATGGCTCTTTGACTCGCTCTACCAACCGTTCTAGTCATGAAAAGATGATCTTGCCCGAAGCAAGACATATCTTGTCTGCCGCAAGACATGATTGAAACTCATTCGTGAATAGGTACAATTCTGAAGTTTATAGAATCCGTTTGAATTTTGACTGAAGAAGATTTTCTCGTCCTTCAATGCTTCTAAAATTCTCTTAAAGAAGCACTGTAGAGAGCAGGAGTTCATTAAATTCTCGGATCTAATTACTACCACATTGCTCATTGAAAATCACAACAGTGAAAACGGCACCCCAGTGATTCGACTGGGAGGTACCGAACGATATAGACCCAGCTTCGAGTGGAGCCTACCGAATGGTGTGACCCAATTTTGGGTGGAGCCTACCGAATGGTGTGACCCAGCTTCGGCTGGAGTCCACCGAATGGCATGCCCTACTTCGGCAGGGATGTATCCAAGGTCACGCTCTGCTTCAGCAGAGGTGTATCGAACACAAGGCTCTGCTTTAACAGACGCCTACCGAATCGCTTATCCATCTTCGACTGGAGAGTACCAAATAATGGTAGAATCAGGGTCTACCAAGGGGGTGGCATCACGACCAAACACATGATCCCTTGGCAATTAAGACCCAAAACTTTAAGAATAAGGGATAGTATTCCCGAATCTCAACCGTGCAAAATCTACTTTCGTTTTGATGGAATAGATCATTGGTTATGCACTTATTTGTGCCCCTACCAATGTTGTTGAGGAGTACCATTTCCATAGTCAATTTGTGAGACTAATTTTGCTTCACCTAACACATATGGAAAAGCATAATTTTGACATGGAAGGCCATGTTGGCCGTACCCCCTATCCAATTTAGTTTACTTTGTGAACAATTTAATTGATTGTATTTAATATATTTGTTTCCCCAGGAATTAAATTTATATAAGTTTGAAAAATCAATCTATAAGTTTAATTTATAATGATTTTTTTTCTTAGTAACGGTCTCGATTAATTTTAGCACAGGGCCCCCGAAATCTCAGGGACAGCCCTGCCCATCACCACTTCCCTTCCTTTCCTTCGCCAAAAACCATGTCAACTATCAAAACATAGAACGCATATCCATTACCAACACCACTTTCCTCCCCTTCCTACGCCGGAAACCACGTTAACATCGACTGCATCCGAGTGTCCGACAACATCCTTTGTTCTTGGTTCAAAGAGAGGGAATGAGAGAGGGGGTGGGACGACGAAGGAGGGTATGGGGTGGTTGGGGTCGACGGCCATGGAAGATCTGCCATGGCATCAACAGAAGGAGAAGTAAGATGAAAGGTGTTTGGTTATGGGTTTAAACTAATAGTTGGGTGTTTGGTTAGTAAGATAGCAAGTATTTGGATAAAGTTTCTAAAGACGTGTTATTATACTATTGAGCTACATCATTGGTCAATATAATTAGGTACCCACTAGTGAGTACCTAAGTGTTGTGCCCTATTTGAATCTCACAAGGAACCTAAAGATCCCATGATCTTACATCCCTTCACTTTCCATTCCCATCATTAGAAAAACCTTGGATCCATCAAAACCCTCATCCACACGGACCCTAAGAGTCATCAATGAATTGAGGGTCTGATTAATTTTATGATTCGGTATTTTAAGTGACATTGGTGTAAGAATAAGTATTCGAATATTCCTCAAGGGAGGCTCTCTATATAAATTCTCAAAATTCTCATGACTGAAATTGCAGCTACGTACCACGTGCTTTGTCAAACCCTAAACCCTAATTATATTCTTTCTCAAAAATTAGGAATTGCGTTTTATATAAAATATGTGCGTGTATATTTTATGTGCAAGTAGTAGACTGGTATTTTTGTGATATATATGAAAGCATGCAGTTGGCACAGTACATTGATTTGGAATTTTGGAAGTATGGTTAATTGCAAGAAAGAAAGGGGCCAAAACCTGCCGATCTGAAGCTTGACCTTGTAAATTGTAAGTGATAGGATAAGGTTTCCAACTTCCAAGTATTAGGGTTCAGGAGACTCTTCAACCAGTTTCTGAAATCCTGATGAGATAATGCTAAATATATATATATTTTTTTCCTTATGTGCTGCTACTTCTCAATGTGTTTTTATATGTATATTAGTTTGCTCAGGAATATTGCTAAGCTTCAATGTTATGCTATTTTTCAGGAGTTCGACCATGCATGCTTCTGGCTGTGTGGCTGAAGATCTGCAGTACTAAACCAATGTGAGGAGAATAGAGGCAGTGTGGGTTGGATAAGATACTTTATCTTAATGAATCGAATTGATTTATTTTTTTTAAATAGGGGCTTTGCTGGAATGAATTTGTCATTCTCTGTATATGTACACATCAATATCCTCTCTTTGAAGATGTAACAACGACAGGCATAATATATATATATATATATATATATATATATAGCTTAGATCAACTGGTTTAATACATTATCAATCAATTTTAGACTCATCAAACGCTCTAATCACAAATATACAAAATGATGTTCAAGTGCGACAAGCGATCTTCGGCACTCAAATACCTAATATCTTGATCAATATACAAATTTGTTGTGCTACATTGCTTCCCAAACTTGACGGTAGCACTGTATAAAATTAGCTCTAATATATCATATGTCACGATTTCAAAGTATATCATACACCTTAAAGAGATCTCAATATACACTCCCATCCAAAAACGAAGTAGAAAATCTGAGCGAGCTAGATTAATTACTCTGTATGAATTAATGTACAAATAAGTCGGCTATATCACATCCGTGAACTTTGCCAATAAAAAGAAAATCTAGCTGGGAGAAGAAAAAATAAAATTACATTAATAAATCAGTCGCCTTATAGGACAGAGTTCGTATGCTTAGTGAACAGGTGTCAGTGTGAATGGTCTGAAAGCAACTCAAAGAACAAAAAAGATAAGATGTGGCCTTATATTTCATATACTTATCATTTATCATTTGTTGGGATTTTTCAGCAGATGGAGGAGAATGGCAGTTGGGATGCAGTGTGCCTTGAGAATCAGGTAATGCTACAGAAACTTGAAAAGAAGCATGTATGCCAGAAGCATGCATGCAGGCATACATGTGAGTGAATAATTTGTTGTTGTAAGGGGCCTAATGGCTAGCTAGCCAGTGATTAATTAGGCCATGTTTGTTTATACGAAGACAAATTTTGGAACATATTTAGAAAACCTTAGGCCTGAGAGCTATGACAGGTATCTCAATCACTATGTACCACAAGCTACAAGCAATAATATGTCTGAGATGGAGCTTTCTATCGAACAAACAAAGCCAACAATGACGGGAGCCTAGTGGTGCAAAACCATCTCCAATAAAAATCGGCTTTTAAATTATTTGTATTTCTCTTCTCATTGTTTCAAGATATCATCAATTTAAAACGTTTTACGTGTTGATGAAAGAAATAAAAAACAAAAGCAATATTTTTCTTAAAAAAGAAAAAGTTTAAAAACCAGTATCAATTTTGTTAGTTTTATGATTTATCCTTATGCTTTGCTCACTGACAATTTTGGTGGAAATTCGACATTTGATAAAATTGAAAGTAAACGTAGTTTATTTTTCTCACTGACAATTTTGTTATGCTAAAATTATTTACAAAATCAAAACCACAATATTTAAAATGATAGTTATAGTAAAATTAAGCAAAACATTAAAGTGATTAGTTGTATGAAGGATAAGTCAAGTGAGTGAGAGATGCATTATCATCTCTTATTGAGGTCAAATTAAAAATGTCTTAAGCCCTCGTGTTAATAGGGTAGGCATCATCCCCAATTAGTGGGTAGCAAATCACCTTAAAACTACTATTATGATAAACCACACGTGTCATTTGTGACTTTTGGCCTAAAAAACATTAAAACACAAAGCAAAACAAAAGTTGAAAAAAATGAAGAGAACACATTGCTTTAAATTTCAAAACTAAAATTCTATATTTTTGTATGAATATACTGAGGGTTCATTCTAATATATAGGTAGACTGCGTGCAGTCTAATATTTTAGTGGATAGGATTTTGGGTTTTTATCTATGCGTCTTGAGTTTGAAACTCCCCATCTCTTCTAAATTATTGTAATAGTTTTGAACTCTCCCCTCCCCCTTAATAATAGTAAAATTTAAAAAATAATAATAATAATAATAATATATATAGGTAGACTCATACCTGAAAATCTGCATCTTATTTAAATCACCCACTGGAAAAGCTAAAGCTACAACATTACAAATTTACAATCGACTTGAAATATGATCAAAAGGGAGGAAATCAAAGGGGAAATATCAAAAATTTTTGGGTGCTCCGGAGTACTCATGTACTTCGGATTTTTTAACTGTTGTATCTTGATTTTTATATTTAAAAACAAAAATCTAACGGTTCAAAAACCTAGAGTACTCCGTACCCCGGAGTATACAAGAAAAACTCGGAGAAATATATGCTTTAAATCTAGGATTCAGTCCCATCAGTACCTTCCTTAGAGACAAAATTTCAGTCCCGACATACTAATTGTGAAGCCAAAGCTAGTGGGCGTAGGCCCCAGCCAAAAAAAAAAAGGTCTATAGAATGTGAAAAATAGCAATTATGAGGTTTTTGTTTTGTTCCGTTTGTGAATTGTGACACTAAATGGAGGGAAAATGGGGGTTTTAGCCATACTATTGTTTTTTTTGTTAGGATTTTTATTGTAAATGGTTATTGAAATTAACCTAACTTATTAATTCAGTTTCTATCATTTAATTTCGTTAAATTTTTTGTTAGAGTGTTGACATGACACATATAGAGTTCACACACTCAATAATAAAATGTCACATAAATAATTAAAAAAATCGTCAATTTATTAGTTTTTAAATTTTAAAATTAGTAAACATTGATTTTCTTTGTTTAATAAGTGATTTTTGTGGTTCCCACATCATGACACATCAACAATCTAATAGAATTGGATGACATGAACTAAATTGATGCTTAGGTCAATTTCAAGAATGAAATTGATCGATTTTCAAATTGAGAGACCAAAATAATGAGTTATGTCAATTTCAAAGACCATTTGTGATGAAACCCTTTTTTTTAACCAAGTTGCAAGTTGCAATTTGCAAAATGTTTGTGCGACAAAGAGAGATATTACCACCATTTAAAAAAGAGAGAGAGAGATATTACCACTGAGTGCATCTTAATTTGGAAACTATAGTTACTCTCATGTGATGGTACCTTAAACTTAAATATTCTTTGTGACTCATCTTTTAAATTAGTTTTTTTTGTCAATCTTTTTTTAAACAATAGCTAAAGATTATGACAAACGGACAAGCAGTCCACCACTTATCATACCACTTGATCACGAGTCCAAATCTGTTGTGCCCACTTTACCTCTGTCCTGCCTGTGACAATCTTCTCCATTTGACACCTGTCTTTGTAGTTAACACCTAATATAACAACGTTATCTTTTATTAAAATTGAAGGAAAAAAAAAACTTATTAGTGAAGGAAAAAAATACCCAAAGCTCGTCAGCCACACCACTCTGCCGGCGGCGACCCATGTCCTCGTTGGCGCTGGACAAGGCTCTTTCCTTCTCTATCTCTCTCTCCTTTCCATCCCTCCTTTTCTATGCCCCGCACCATATTTGGATTTGAAGTTGATTGGGTGGGTTTGGGGTTTCTTGAATCGGATTTCGAAGGCTGCAACGGCATCAAGGAATCGCCATTAGCTTTTGGGGGAGTTGGCGGATTGGGCCTGAGCGAGGATCTGGGCGCAGAGGACGAAGTAGCGGAGATTGGAGATGAGCTTTTGGGGAATATTGTGGATGGCGAGGAAGACGATGAGGACGTAGATCTGCGATTGCAACATCATTTTCGATTTGTGTTGGGAATTGGAGATTGAAATTTAAGCTTGAATGCAAATCGATTTGTGTTTGGGTTGTGAATTTGGGGGCAAATTGGGAGATGCTCAATGAGCCTTTGCCAGAGCCAAGGAGGACCGTGGGTCACCGTCGTCGCAGTGGTGTGGCTGACGGGGTTGGGGTGGGTGGTGGAGTTTTTTTTTTTTCTCTTTTTTCAATTTTTATAAAAGTTAACACTGTTATGTTAGATGTTAACTACAAGGACAGGTGTCAAATGAAGAAGATTGTCACAGGCTGGGCAGAGGTAAAGTGGGCACAGCAGATCTGGACTCCTTGATCACATGTGAAATTCAATAGACGAGATTTTATCACAAAAAGTTCAGGTACAATTAGGAGTGGGTCGCACGTGGAGCTAGTTCCACATCGGTCATGTTTGTAAATGAATACTTTAATTTAGTCCTAGATTTGAAACTTGTTTTGATATCATGTGAAAGTTTAAAAGAGACGAGTCAACAATCCACCACTAATAATACCGATATTATCCCGAACTTAATCACTTGTGTAATTCAATAGGTGCGGAGTTTGATCACAAAATACATCAGATGAATTAAAAGTGAAATCAATTAATATAAATTGTAATTTGTTTTGTAAGATGGCACGTATGAGACTTTTTAATTTAATTTAAGCCCATCTACACAAACCCAAATTAGAAATTTTGTGGGCGTTTATTGAAAAGTAAGGACAATTTAGTATTGTTGTTCCTAAATTTTGTGGGCGCTTATTGAAAAGTAAGGACAATTTAGTATGGTAGTTCCTTTTATCTATGCTTTGTGACTACTTAGGGAATAATCATTTGCAAAGTTAAGCAATAAAACACCTAAAACATTTAGTAATGTTTATTTTTAAAAGTGAGGTGAGTATGGAAAATAGTGTCACAATGTTTAACAAATTTGATGAAGCATCTTCAACAGAATCTCTAAATTTCACTCTTCGAATTATATTATGTTGACCTATGTGGCAATTTGAAGAGTAAAATTTATTATTTTAAAATTTTGCACTCCAGCAAACTCTTCAAATTTGATTATTTTATTCTTCTTTATTGATTATTTATATTTATAATCTTTGTATGCTCCTTGTGTAGCACATTATTTAGTTTTTTTAATAGAAAAAATTAAGTTGAAGTGTGAGAGACAGTTCTCTAAATTTGTAGAGAGAGAAGTAAGTTCTAAATTTGAAGAGTTAGTTTGTAGAGTCTCTTGAAGAAAGTTTTATGATATAACTCTACATATTTAGTTAAAAAAAAAAATGGATTTGAAGACTTTGTTGGAGATACTCTATTTTAGTAAAAATGCGTTGACTTGCCTTTTATACTATTCCCCTAAAAAGTAATGGAAGAGGCCGTGACACGTGGAGGTGGAGGTGGGTGGGGGGAGGGGTGAAGGGAAGGTGGTGAGTTTGTTTCTCGATGGAGAGAATATACAGACTTGGGAGATAATATGAAGGAGAAACACATGAGAAGGGACAGTATGTTATCTTCAACTAATAATGAGGGTATTGCGGGAAGTGAAAGAATTCATTACGGACTCATCTCTGCTTCTTACGAAAGCAATTTGATAAGTATCCTAGAGGTTACATTTTGAAAACTGTTGTTCGGAGGGCATTGGTTTCTAACTAATCAAAATGTTTTATTTTATTGCTTAATTTTAAAATAAAGCATCTTCTTGGCGGAAAAAAACAATGCCAACAAGGCATAATAAAATGGAGCTTTGATAATACTTAGGACAAAAAAAAAACGGTGACATTTTTGTAAATAAGTTGAAGCTTAATGACGGTATTGTAAATAAATTGAAGTTAAAAAAAGAACCAGTGATATTTTCGTAAATAAATTAAGTTTTGGTGACACCGACTGTTTATACACGATTAAAAAAATCTTTTTAAGCCTCTAAACACCTATTCACCCAACCTTCTCTCCTCAGGACCTAGCACCCTCCTCTCACGGTCGCCGATTCAGATGGAAATACGAAATCTTGATGCAAATCCACCTCCATTTGTTCATTTCAAGCCAAAAGGGGTTAGTATTTAATATTAAATTTTAGAACATCATCTATTCTTTTAGTAAGCATATATGAACAAATTTATTTGAGATATTCAATCAAAATTGCTTGAATTTCTACAAATGTGGCCATTTTTCACTCTCGTCTTTTGATTCTACACTCATCTTCTTGTTTTTATTCCTTGATTGTTTTTAATTATGACTTTAAAAAGATTATTTCTTTGTGGAGTATTACTATAAAAAAGCTTTACTGTATAAACCTTTAGAATTTCAAAATCAAGTTTTTTGTTAATGGGGTCACCCGTTAAACAAACCATTAACAAGTGGTTTCGTTTCGGGCTGAGCATCTTCACCTATTAGGTTAGCGGTTCGGGTCTGAATGACCCGTTAAAATTTCTGTTTGTGATTAGCACGGCACAAATATGAGAAGGGAACAACACGTTGTCATGTCTATAGAGGACTTACATGGCAAGGGTTCACCGTCATAGTGGTGTTCCGTGTCAATGAAATAAATACATGTGTAAATTTTTGTCCATCTGTCTTTATTTCATTAATACGGGACGCCACGTGATGATGAACCCGTATCAAATAAGTTGTCCTCCATATCTAGGTATGTGTACTGTGTTCAGGTAGAGAAGTAAATAAGGGATACATCATGGATAAATTCAGAGTGGGTTGGTTGGGTTGGGTTGGGTTGGGCTGCAGGGTTGGCTGGACAAGTGTGAAATGGGAAATGACCCATCATCAGACAAGTGACTCAATCCATAGAAGGACTTTCCCAAGCTTTTCTTTCCCTTTGCTGGTGCAGTGTGCACTGAGAAAGAGAGTGAGAGAGAGAGAGACTAGTCCCCACAACTGTCTGTCCCCGCAGCTGGACAAAACTGCCACCGCCAATAATGCTTGGGACCTTGTAAACCAGACAACCCTAAGAGCCCCCCTCCCCCCTCCCTCTCTCTCTCTCTCTCCTGCTCAGTCTCACCAACTCTCTCAGTTTCATGTATATCTAAGCATTTCCAGCATATCTTCTCAATCAGTTTGAGAGCATTTCCACCCTTCATTTTTTACCTCCTCCCTTTTATTACTTTTTACCCTCCATTTTCTTCACCTCACCTCTTTAACCTCTCTCTCTCTCTCTCTCTCTCTCTCTCTCTAGAGGAGAAGGAGAACTGGAAGGAGGAGGCCCATTTATTCAACCGCTTGTGCAAAGTACTCTCTACCTGTTCTCTCTGATCTCCTCAATGAGTTAGTTCTTCAAAGCTAAAGCAGCACAGCATTTAATATTGTTCTATTTGAAGAGCATATTTTCACTCCCATCAGAAAACAAAGGAATATATTTTATGGTGTTGTTGGATTCATGGGGTCTCATAATTCATCCACTTCTCATTGGGGCTTCTCACATTTATTGCAATTGTTCTGTTAGCATCAATGGAATGTTGGTAAAATATTTCTAGAGAGAGAAAGAGAGACACAATTTAAGGCACACCCAACAAACTGCTGCTCTCTCTCTCTCTGCATCCTGCAATGGAGAGGCTTCTTCAAGGACCCATTAATCCCTGTGTATGTTTTTATGTTGTTATTTTGCTCAATTTGTACATACCCTTTATTTTTCATTGATCCCCTTTTTTGCATCAACAAATAGACTGCATTTACTCCTCTCCAAATGCTGCTTGCATTCAATGCAATGTGTGTTATTTTCCTGGAAAAAAACTATAGTTTCCTCTTTTTCATTTTTTTCTGCTTCCACTTTTATATTCCAACTTTCCCACTTGAAGGTTGAATTCTTTTGTTTAATTAGAAAAGGGTAGGTGTGAAACCCAGTAAAGTTCTTGCCTTTTTCCTCCTTTTTCTCTTTCTTTGTTAACATTCTTTTAAAAATATTTCTTGGGTTATGGTGTTTGCAGCAGTTCTTTGGTGAGCATTTGGATTTTCAGTTGGACCAAAATGTGAATTTCACCACAGAAAGCTTGAGATTTGGGGAGGAGGAAGAAGAATCCCACCACCACCACCAACTCTCAATGCCAAGCTTGGAGGACAGAATGCCATTTCTTCAGATGCTACAAAGTGTTGATTCCACCACCACCACCACACCTTATTTTCCATTGAAAGAGCCAAGTTTTCAAGCACTTTTGAAACTCCAACACTTCAAAAAACCATGGGAGTTGGACAAAGATTACATGCCTGAAATGGAGACCCCAATTCAGAGAGCTTTAGAGCTTGAGAGCTGTGTGACCCATGAAATGGTTGAGCTGCAACATTCACCTGTGAAATCAGAAGGGAAAGATTTTCATCTCCAACATTCAATTTCTGAGTGCAACCAAGGGGAAGAAAACCCCAGCTCAGCTGCTGGGTCTCCACCACCACCCACCTGGGTTCAGGTACAGAATGGTGCTGAGGAAAACCAGCAACCCAAATCTCCTCCGGCCACCAGGGAGAGGAGAAAGCGGAAGAGAACAAGGCCAACCAAGAACAAGGAAGAAGTGGAGAATCAGCGGATGACCCACATTGCGGTGGAGCGCAACCGCCGCCGCCAAATGAATGACCATCTCAATGTCCTCAGGTCCCTCATGCCCACTTCCTACATTCAAAGGGTAAAATCATGTTCACTCAATCTATATTTCTTATAATTTCATGAACATGCGCTAGTGATTTTCACTCCCCTTTCTCTTTCTACTCTTGTAGATAAAATCGTAAAATATACAATTTGAACTAAGGATGGTTAAAAGTGGAGTGCCAAAATCGCTACCCTTTTGCAAATTAATTAGCTTGAAATCAAGAAATTTTAAGGTGATTATTGAAATAAGGTTTCTTTTTTGTTAAAAGGGTGACCAAGCATCAATTGTGGGGGGTGCAATAGATTTTGTGAAGGAATTGGAGCAGCTACTTCATTCCCTTGAAGCCCAAAAGAGAATGAAAAAAACAGCTGATCAAATTCAAGGGATGAGCAATAATGGTGACAACAACAGCTCTTTCAGCTCCTCATCGGCATCATCCTCTTCTCCCTGCAGCATGGCAATGCCATCCAATGGAATGTTCATGACTCTCTCCCAATGCAGAATTGGGTCTCATGATCAGGAAGGCACCGCCGCCGCCGCCACAGCCTTTGAGGATGAAGGCACTGCTCAGAACAAGTCTGAGGCTGCAGACATAGATGTCACTGTGATCCAATCCCATGTCAACTTAAAAGTCCAGTGCCAAAGGAGAGCTGGGCAGCTGATGAAAGCCATTCTCGCATTGGAAGATCTTAGGCTAACTGTTTTGCACCTCAACATTACATCTTCACAAGACACTGTTCTTTACTCTTTCAATCTCAAGGTATATATTAATTATTTATTTATCCAAAATTTTCTTTTCTGTCTTATCTGTTTGGTTTTTTTCCTAGTCAAACATTCTGACTTGGATCTCAAGCTACCCTAGCTATCTCGCAGGCTAAGCATATATGCTACTTTTTTTTATTGCTCTTGCCCTTGTTCTTGGGAAGGGGTGCAATATTATATAACAATATAAAGAAATATTTTAGTATACTTTGAGATTTTTAAGATGTTAGATTTTTAGTCTGACATAAATTTTTTGAAATATAACACCATTGGAATTTGACTTTGGTATAATGCAGATAGAGGAAGGTTGTAACTTAGGATCAGCAGATGACATTGCAAGAGCAGTACATCAAATATTCAGCTTCATCAATGGCAGCAGCTGATTGATTCAGTGCATCAAAGGCACTCATGTATATCTAAGCATTTCCAGCATATCTTCTCAATCAGTTTGAGAGCATTTCCTGCCATTTTTTACCTCCTCCCTTTTATTACTTTTACCCTCCATTTTCTTCACCTCACCTCTTTAACCTCTCTCTCTCTCTCTCTCTCTCTCTCTCTCTCTGGGGAGAAGGAGAACTGGAAGGAGGAGGCCCATTTATTCAACCGCTTGTGCAAAGTACTCTACCTGTTCTCTCTGATCTCCTCAAACAAGGTTAGTTCTTCAAACTAAAAGCAGCACCAGCAATTAATATTGTTCTATTTGAAGGCATATTTTCCTCCCATCAGAAAAACAAAGGAATATATTTTATGTGGTGTTGTTGGATTCATGGGGTCTCATAATTCATCCACTTCTCATTGGGGCTTCTCACATTTTATTGCAATTGTTCTGTTAGCATCAATGGAATGTTGGTAAAATATTTCTAGAGAGAGAAAGAGACACAATTTAAGGCACACCCAACAAACTGCTGCTCTCTCTCTCTCTGCATCCTGCAATGGAGGAGGCTTCTTCAGGACCCATTAATCCTGTGTATGTTTTTATGTTGTTATTTTGCTCAATTTGTACATACCCTTTATTTTTCATTGATCCCCTTTTTGCATCAACAAATAGACTGCATTTACTCCTCCAAATGCTGCTTGCATTCAATGCAATGTGTGTTATTTTCCTGGAAAAAAACTATAGTTTCCTCTTTCATTTTTCTGCTTCCCACTTTTATGTTCCAACTTTCCCACTTGAAGGTTGAATTCTTTTGTTTAATTAGAAAGGGTAGGTGTGAAACCCAGTAAAGTTCTTGCCTTTTTCCTCCTTTTTCTCTTTCTTTGTTAACATTCTTTTAAAAATATTTCTTGGGTTATGGTGTTTGCAGCAGTTCTTTGGTGAGCATTTGGATTTTCAGTTGGACCAAAATGTGAATTTCACCACAAGCTTGAGATTTGGGGAGGAGGAAAGAATCCCACCACCACCACACCAACTCTCAATGCCAGAAGCAGGGACAGAATGCCATTTCTTCAGATGCTACAAAGTGTTGATTCCACCACCACCACCACACCTTATTTTCCATTGGAAAGAGCCAAGTTTTCAAGCACTTTTGAAACTCAACACTTCAAAAAACCATGGGAGTTGGACAAAAGATTACATGCCTGGAAATGGAGACCCCAATTCAGAGAGCTTTAGAGCTTGGAAGCTGTGTGACCCATGAAATGGTTGAGCTGCAACATTCACCTGTGAAATCAGAGGGAAGATTTTCATCTCAACATTCAATTTCTGAGTGCAGCAAGGGAAGAAAACCCCAGCTCAGCTGCTGGGTCTCCACCACCACCCACCTGGGTTCAGGTACAGAATGGTGCTGAGAAAACCAGCAACCCAAATCTCCTCCGGCCACCAGGGAGAGGAGAAAGCGGAGAGAACAAGGCCAACCAGAACAAGGAAGAAGTGGAGAATCAGCGGATGACCCACATTGCGGTGGAGCGCAACCGCCGCCGCCAAATGAATGACCATCTCAATGTCCTCAGGTCCCTCATGCCCACTTCCTACATTCAAAGGGTAAAAATCATGTTCACTCAATCTATATTTCTTATAATTTCATGAACATGCGCTAGTGATTTTCACTCCCCTTTCTCTTTCTACTCTTGTAGATAAAATCGTAAATATACAATTTGAACTAAGGATGGTTAAAAGTGGAGTGCCAAAATCGCTACCCTTTTGCAAATTAATTAGCTTGAAATCAAGAAATTTTAAGGTGATTATTGAAATAAGGTTTCTTTTGTTAAAAGGGTGACCAAGCATCCAATTGTGGGGGTGCAGTAGATTTTGTAGAAGGAATTGGGCAACTACTTCATTCCCTTGAAGCCCAAAGAGAATGAAAAAAACAGCTGATCAAATTCAAAGGGATGAGCAATAATGAGTGACAACAACAGCTCTTTCAGCTCCTCATCGGCATCATCCTCTTCTCCCTGCAGCATAGCAATGCCATCCAATGGAATGTTCATGACTCTCTCCCAATGCAGGTGGGTCTCATGATCAGGAAGGCACCGCCGCCGCCACCAGCCTTTGAGGATGAAGGCACTGCTCAGAACAAGTCTGAGGCTGCAGACATAGATGTCACTGTGATCCAATCCCATGTCAACTTAAAGTCAGTGCCAAAGGAGAGCTGGGCAGCTGATGAAAGCCATTCTCGCATTGGAAGATCTTAGGCTAACTGTTTTTTGCACCTCAACATTACATCTTCACAAGACACTGTTCTTTACTCTTTCAATCTCAAGGTATATATTAATTATTTATTTATCCAAAATTTTCTTTTCTGTCTTATCTGTTTGGTTTTCCTAGTCAAACATTCTGACTTGGATCTCAAGCTACCCTAGCTATCTCATGAGCTAAGCATATATGCTACTTTTTTTTATTGCTCTTGCCCTTGTTCTTGGGAAGGGGTGCAATATTATATAACAATATAAAGAAATATTTTAGTATACTGAGATTTTTAAGATGTTAGATTTTTAGTCTGACATAAATTTTTTGAAATATAACACCATTGGAATTTGACTTTGGTATAATGCAGATAGAGGAAAGGTTGTAACTTAGGATCAGCAGATGACATTGCAAGAGCAGTACATCAAATATTAGCTTCATCAATGGCAGCAGCTGATTGATTCAGTGCATCAAAGGCACTGATGCTCCAGAAAAGCAGCTAACTTTCATTGCAGTTCTTAGAGAGAGTAGGCAGAAATGTAAGGTGGTCTTTCACTCTTTTGGGATATTTGGGAGATGGGGGAGCAGAAAAAAGGGCACCTATGCTTTTACATTGCTTCTATGATCCATCTCCTAGAGTGTAAATTTGTAAGTTGTTGTGCCCACTGAAGGTGTAGTGTGTGACGGGGCAGATGATGTTTGTTTCTTTTTTTTTTTTTTTTTTTTTTGTGAAAAAAAGAAGAAAAAGATTTCATGTTTATTTAATTAAGTAGAAGAATGAGACTTGTTTAGTGATGTTTTTTTTTAGAGTTGTGTTATTCACACACTTTTTTTTACTTCTCACACATTTCTTGTTAATTTTTGAATTTAAATAATTTTTTATGCGTTCGATTCGATGACTATAATTAAAAAGGGTGTGTGTATAGCATAAATTTTTTTTTTTTTGGGGAAACTGGGGTTGGGGTCCACATTTCATGGTGGAGTTTTAGGGTTTCGTTTTGAAGAGTCTTTCTAGTGTGCTCCGGGGTAATATTTACCCCGATTTTGGAGTCTTTCTAGGTTGCTTAATCCACACCATTGAATGCTTTAGACCATCATCCAACCATTCATTTTTTTCGGAGTAAAATTTACTCCGGAGCATGCTAGAATTTTTGTGTTTTGAATATCTGAATCCCATCATTACAAAGCTTTGCAAAGGATGCTTCTCTTTCTATATTTTGACTTTTGGGGGATCTATGTGTATGTGAGGTGCTTCATCATTGTATATGCTTTATGCATGGCCTTAACCCTACACCTTTTCCTGCCTCTGTACAATTTTCTTTGGGTTTATGAAGGAAAATTCTAGCCATACAATAATGGGATTAGTTCCATCTTTTCTAGTCCCTTCTAGAGCACAAAATGATACTTGTCGCCGGATCTGCAATGTGTGTACATTGTTATATAGTAGAAAGAGTTCGTTCAATCTATAATATGTGTACAATGTTATATGGTAAAAAGAGACCGCTCAATCTGCAATGTGTGTACATTGTTGTATGGTAAAAGGAGACCGCTCAATCTACAATGTGTGTACATTATTGTATGATAGAAAGAGTCGATAATCTAATCTAATGTAGAATCAAATTTGAAAGTTGGATCAAGAGAAACCCTTCCAATTGCCCATTTCTATAGTCCACGACCCAGTAAAACTTTATTTACTATTGAAGGAACTAGCCTAAGGGATTTGTGTTAGTAAAATAGCCCTTGAGATATAGGACATAAGATGAGAGAGGAGGTTAGGCTACAGAAACTTGAAATGTGAACCTAAGTTGGCAGTATGTGCAGCTGAATTTGGCTCACTCCCATGTGCCCTCTGGAAGCTTGTGAAAAGAACTTGTTACAGTTATTATTGCCTAATAAGTTCATGCACACCTGTTATAGCTAAAGATAAATATACTGTGGCCAGAGAAAGTGGTACCACCCCCACATGTATTGCACCTGGTGCTTGTTGTGGAATATTATAAAATTCCATTAATCAACTTTGTTTTTGCCGCTTACTATTACGCAGTCTAATAGTGAATGATTTTAAGTTAGTCTCATATAAATAAAGAATTTAATATTTTTTAATATAAAGATATCGTTGCATTAAAAAAAAAAATTTTGCTTTTACAACTCAATATTTCATTTTGAACAAAGTTGCTATAATTAGTCCATTGAAATAAGAAGTCGAGTGTGGTTGATCCTGATAATTCTTGCTTTAAGAGTTCTATAAATATGTATTTCTGAATCAGTTCCAGAAAAAAAACCCATCTTTTTTGTACTTGTTACACTCTGAAGATGTGCTGCATATGGTTCAAGATTCATTAAAAATAATGGTGCATTTAAATATTGTAATTCATATGACATGATGAAATGATGTTAATAAAAGAGACAGGGGGCAGAGGATGTGATGTGGTAGAAGATTTTGTTGAGAGAGGCATGGGTTTGAAAGGATGGAGGAAATGGGAAATTTAAAGTCAAATGGTAGTGAGGTAAAAGAAAATTAAAAATCCCACTTAAAAAGTAGCCTGAAAATTGTCATATGGATGAAGACTGGAGAGGGGCAAAGGCAGGTGTGCAAAGTTACAGCACATATCCCTATGTATGTGCAAGCCTGTCCTGGTCGTCATTTTTGGTCTCTGCGTTTCTTATTCCTTTTCCACAGCCTTTCTCCAAGGCCAGTCCCAATCGACCATCATTTATTTGGTTTTAGGGGCTCTAGCTCCATCCATGTTAAGTTTGAAGTCAATATCTTTATTCATCATTTCCTTAATGTTAGTTGACATTTAGATTAAGTAACATGATCAGTCAACTGAAATTTTCAAGTAATGGAACTCACCAAGACATGTAATTAAAAGGAAAAAAGAGAGAAAGAAACAAAGGCATCCAAAAGATCATACTAAGTAAGAAATGGAGAAACTATGGAAACATCAATTTGAAATTGGTTTTTCAGATATAGAAGTGAATACCAAAAATATGAATTCAACTGGAAAATTTTAATTCAATATATGCAAGTAGAAGAAGTTTGGAGTGAGATTGTGGCATTTCTTACTTTCATGATCTCTCTTGGACAACAATATGATCATTAAGTAAGACAAATTGTGTTTTTTAATCCATATTTGCAACCTATATAGACTAATGAAAATTGTAATATCCTTAATGAGATAGAACATCAATGAAAAATGCAATTAATGTAGACCACATTTTATTGATCACTTTGCTGATCACCTGTTTAATACATTCTAATCACATTCTAATGAAACAAAAATGAGTGTATTAAAGTATATGTTAGATATATTTTTGTCTTATAATGAGTGTATTTTTTCTTATCATCAGCTTAATACATTCCAACCACGTTAACCATGACATGTTTACTTATGGATAATACTTGCATTCCCTGATGTTGGCGATGCACATATTATCTCATTTGCGAATACCGTATCTTGACCGAATAAAATCAACGATTGAAACTGTTCAATTAATTAGTCTTCTTTTGAAGATCACTCCTATAAAAAAATCATTCGAATTAAGAGATCGTTTAATCATCTAAACACATCAAATAAATGGACGGTTCATTATAAATATGTTACCTACACCATCGATTTGTTTTATACATTTGAATGACTAAATGATTTCCGATTGATATGATTTTTTGTAGAGGTGATTTTCAAATAAATATTAAGAAATTGAACAGTTCCGATTATAAAATTTGTACGGTCAAACTACGTTATTTATAAGAGGGGAATAATCTCATTCCCCAAACGGGAATGCAAGTATCATCTTTTACTTATAAGGAACGAGAATGCAAAGTATATGTTGCATCTCATTCCTAACAAATCATTTGTTTACTAACACACAAAGAATTAATAAATAAATAATTTTATGTTTAAAATATGTGCTCCATTCTCAGTGTTAATAAGGTGTCACTACCAATGAAACTATGTTTATCCTATACCTAAACAACTTAGGTATATATCATTTCTCAATTACCCTATGCTACTCCCATCTCAAAAATGCAAATAAACATACCTTAGACAGTGTTCGTCTCGTGCAATTTTCTCATCTTACTCTCACTCTCAAACTTCATAGGAGTTCTTCTAGCTAGATAAAAGATTTTTCGCAACCCAATTAAAATATAGGACAATTAATTGAAATAATCAGTTTTTTATCATGTCGTCATTATATTATCGTTGTATAGTCATTTTTTTATCGTTGTGTCATCGATATATAATTAATATGTCGTTGTTACTAAAAATTGATCATTTCTACAACTAAATGTCAATAACTCATTTAAGCTAATTGTCTTAAAATATATCACGTTCTTTTAAGAAAAAAAATCCGAAGGAACAAAGGAATTGCTTTTGTAAAGTACTTGTAATAATTTGCAATAACTTTGATAATGGGGTAGTCGATGTTGTAATGGAGTCCATACAAAAAAGTAAAAAAAGAAAATGACGGCTTCGTACTACATAGTTAGGAAAAGTCATTCGGGTAAGTTTTTAATAGTCGGACTACTGATTAGTCTAATTTTATATTTATTAGATTATCAAATAAGTAAAAATGTTTTTTCATTAATTCAATTCTAACTGTTTATGTTTTATATTACTGAGTAGTCCGGACTATCGAAGAAAAAAATTGAAGTCACTATCTTGAACCGAATTTATTAATTGAAGTGGGTTAAGCAGCCTCGGGCAACTCTATATTCAATAACAATGCACCCAAAAGGAACATTTGTCTGAGATTATGGAAGTAAGTGTTTGTTTTATCTGGAAGCCCGAGCCTGTGTTCTATATATAATTTTACAAGGATAATGAGCAGCACTGTAAGACAATATTACAATACAGATCTCACATTTCCAGACTAATACTTAGCATTAGTCTAATCATATTAGCTTTATTTTAATCACTTCTATCCATCTTTGCAAAATTTTGCAATTGCAGCGAAAATTGCAAGTCTCAATGTGGTTGGTACTATTACCAAAGCAGACGCCGTCAGCTGTTTAGGTAGGGTTTTGCTAGCATGTATAGTTCCATGCAAATCGTTTAGGTAGGGTATTGATTCGAATTCGATCCCTTTGGTAAAACTGTTCCTTTGTTTTTTCTTTTTTTGGTTCTTTTCCAACACTAGCACAGCTTTATGTGGCAGGTGACATTTTTATGTTACTAACGTTTACCATTTGTTTGATGGATCATGGGACAATGCACTTCAATTTCCTTTTTAATAAGTTTCCCCCCCCTCTGAAAACTTATTCTTCTAAAATCCAAATTAAACTTGTACAACTTATAAATGTCGCAATATATGAACTCAAATCAACTCACAAATTTGTAGTATCGGTGTCTTATTCTTTCTGTTCATAGAATATAACAAAGTGTAAATAATATTAAAACAAATAGAAGTTTTTATAATAAAATGAAAATTTAAATCTACTAGATTACATAAATAAGATACCAAAACTGATAAACACATAAGAAATGAAAATTATATATCTTGCACAAAGATATCATGTTACTATCTCGTGAAATTGTGTTTTGAGACTAAACACTAACTTGACTCATTAAGAGGATTTCCATTTTGGTGGATTTGGCTCCTAGCAGAGGTTGGAGGAGTTATTATTCAATGTCTTAATAAAGATTAATTCACTTTCTACTCATTATGAATAGTAATAGACGTGGCAGTTACTATTCACAATGATTATTTTTTCTTTCATGTATGATTTTTTTTTTTTAGCAATCACTAAAAATTGTCAAAGACATACATACGACAAACATGTTAAACGTGCCTCTTAGAATAACTCAAGAGACTACACATGTCAAAAGAACATCACAACCCTACAATTACAAACACATCAAAAATATAATACGATTCTTCAATCATGGAGGACCCTTAGTTCTAAATCCGGGTTTAGTCACGAGGACTAAAACATTGCAAACCTGAGAACTATTGTAGAGGCTCCACAAGAAAAAGACTGCACCAATTTTTGATGATTTTGCAAACATTGGCAAATAAGCCCTGCTATAAGTCCCCTCTAACAAATATCGAGTTTTCTTCTCATAGTCCTTTACTAAGAGTACAAACCACAAACACAACCACCTCGTATTTGAACAACAATCGCTGTTCTAGAATATGAGATTGAACAAACCACAACCATGACCACAATTATGAAAGCTCTCCTTGACAAAACGAGAGAGAGACCACAACCACGAATTGAACTCTCCTCGACAGAACAAGAGAGCAATTACTACTAGTAATAAAGAGGAGAAAAAAATGAAGAAATCAAGAAGGATTGCTGCCGACCCCAACGCCAAAGGCAGGGGCCGACAACTTAGGTTTTTTCCTCTTGTTTTTCTCTAGCCGCAGGGAGGGTATAGGATTCCTAAGTATGTGGAATCTTTCATGTATAATTCAATTATTTAATAATTATTTAACGGATGAAATTAATTTAAAAGATATTTTTTAGATATTAAAATTTTTTATTTATGAAAAAATCGAGATCATTGGATTGAAGTTAATGTTCGAATCAGAAGGCCACAAAAGTGCCATGTGGCAAATATCTTTGCATTTCCAAATTTTCATGACCAGAACCCATGCAGCATGTTCACATGAGTGACATCATTCTGTCATGGCTAGGCTTGGGGCTAGAATTATTATGGCTTCCGCCATGGCTGCCAATTGCCAAGGCAACCAATAATAAGTGGAGGGTGTTTAGGAATGGTTTTGAAACTTTACTTTGGTAAAATATGATGGGTCTAAGAGTTGTGTTTTTATCGTATCCGTTATGTTCTGACCTAAGAAAGCTCAACCTGAACCCTTTGTGCATGTTAGTAAATTGTCAATTCAAATAAAATTACTAATTTATTCAATTACTATTAGAATGTGTGTTACCCAAAATTAGTTGGCTATAGCAAATAAAGGTTTCAGATAATTTAAAGGGTTGTTTTATTAGCATCTCACATATTGTTGAATACACTACGTATAAAAATTTATTATTCAATGACTTATATACTCTAATATAAAATGACTATTTAGGCCCCATAAGATTTTAAAAAAATAAATTATTTTTTAAATACACCCCAAATTATTCTCAATGTGTATTCTAAGAATCTTCCTCTACAAGCTCCCAAAGCCACTCCTCCTCCATGTTAAATAATAACCTAACAACTAAAAATACAAACATGTAAATTTAGATTTTGACAAGAAGAAAATAATTTTCTTTTTTCAATAGGGACGGGGAGATTTCAAATTCATTTTTAGATCATTCCCAGAAAGGGGGCGGGGGAGTAAGTAATAGCACTTAAGCATCATCATTAACCCCAATCAAAAACCCAACTCTGATATTAAAACCCCAATCAAAAACTCAACTCTGATATTAAGATATAGAGAGCATCAATAATACAATAGCCTCACTCATTCAAATCCATTTTTTAGGATAAGTTAGTCAAGAATTAATTTCATTGATATATGTTAAGGAGCCAATGATAGGATGGGGTTTAATTCATTGTTAGTTAAGGCAAGTGGATATCAGAATTAGGGTTTCTCGAAGATTTCCGGCCAATTTCAGGCCATCTCCGGCCATTTTTCCAGCCCCAAATTGGTACGAAAATATTCTACTCGTCAATACCTTCATTTTGATATATGGAACATTAAATTTGGCCAAGGAATGAAGTAGTTATGAATTTTTGAAGTTTGGGATTAAATCGGTAAATTTTCCAGCAATTCCAACGAACTAGGCGGTGGAGGACAGCAGCGCCGGCGGCGGCTCCGGCGACCGGCGAGAGGTTGAGGGTGAAGGAATATTCTGTCACGGTAACGGAATATTCCTGACGGCGTCAGAAAAAGTATATTCCATTAACTTTGACTGACGCCGTTGACTTTAACGGTGCTGAGCTGACGTCAACATGCGCGTGGGGTGACGTCAGCAGGCGTGTGCAGTCGCGTGCAGTGCGTGGGGACATGTGCCAACGCTTGGCGGCGCGTGGCGGCGCGTCCGGCCGTTTCTCGGCGTGTGTGGCGGCAAGGTTTTCGGGCCCCGAAAATCGTTTTTCGATCCCGTTTTTGCTAAAATAGTATTATTGTTGGGATATTTTCATATAAGGGCTTTATTAAATTATATTAGGGATATTTTTGACACTTTTCCTAATATTAAATAGGTAATTCTTTGACGCAACGCTTCGAGGAGGGCAACACCGAGGGGGATTTCACTGCCGAATACTTGTGAGTGGACTTTTGTTTCTTAAATGATTTTCTATGTTTTGAAATAATTATTGCTTTGATATAATTATGAGTTTAAATGTTTTTGAGGCATGTTTATATATATATATATATATATATATATATATATTATGAAATAATTTTGAGATATGAAAATATATATGGATATATATTATGGAATGATTTTGAGATATGAATATTATATGGATATATTGATATTTAATCTATGGCTTCTAAGCATGAATATGTTCGATTACAAAAGGTTTGACTATTTGGGAAATTATGAAATGGATATTGTTCTTTATATCTAAACACATGATTATATATGTATGTTTTCAAACACACTTGGTATGCTTTCACTACGTTGTAGTACCGTCTCACGGCCGTAGGACAAGTCTCACATGTTTCGGTCACACGCACTGTACTCCAGGGGTATTGTCCGGTAAATACCTTAGTGCAAGCTTGTCTTACGTTTATGTTTATTTTGGGAAAAAGGCCCCACTAAGTAAGGACTCAGGTGTGACGCGCTAATGCGTAAGTGCTTGCATGTGTGTGGTACTAGGAATACAAATTGATTGATAACGTAAAGTGCTTGTACGGGGATTGAGAGACTGTTCCTCAACACATACATGGGTGATTGCACATATTCCCTGTGTTCGTTTTTCTTATCTATACTATTGATATATTTGGTGAAATGACTTATGGAATTATGAATTATTATTTACGGATTTCACTTGAGATTTACTTTCAGTTATATATATTATAGTATGATTTGACACATACTACGATAGTATGATTTTACAAATATACTGGATTTCAAACAAGGGGTTACTATGTTGAAAAGAGAAAAGGGTTTTAGAAAACTTTATTTTTCGTCCACTCACACCTTTGTTTTTGCGCCCCCTTCAGGACCTAGTGATAACGCATCTGGTGAAGTCGAGGCATACGAGTGGCAGCTCTGATTCTCTTCCCGACCATGTAGGGATTCATTTTTATTCAGTTTCTTTAATAATATCCATCCCTGTTATGGATAGAAATTCTAGGAACTTGATTTATTATTTTGTTTCCACTGATTCAAATTAGCACGCTCTGAACCTTGTGCATATTGGCATTAATTTCCGCAATCTTTATGACAGTTTAATTTGCTTAAGCTAAGTGTTGTCATGCATTTAATGGTTTCGTCACTTACGAGTGTCGGCCAACACGCCCAAACTCGGTATCCACGTGGGTATCGAGGGTGGGGTGTGTCAGACCTCTTCCGAATTGTTGTTAGAAGATGAGGCACCCATCTCACGGAGTCGCGCTTTCCCAATCCCTCGGTAAACCCTACCAGGCCTACAATCAAGGGTCTGGTCTAGCGTCTCCATTAGTATACGAAGAACAACATCCTCAGTTGAAGTGACGTCCTCGATAGAGGTATCGGGGGGAAGCTGCGATGCCACTTCTTCGAGAAGAGCATTGCTCTTATCCACCATAGTGGCCTGTAATAAGAAAATAAATATTATTGTTTATAATAATTATAAAAGGAACAAAAGTAACAGGTAATTAGAGAAAATTACATGGAGCTGCTGAGCCGTCTCATCACCGGGGTGGACATAAACTTCCTCGAACATGTCAATCTCTGGAAACTTTGCACCTTCTTTAAAAAAAATAAAAGAAGGTTAAAATTTAAATTCATAAATATTAAATTACATTAGAATTAAAAAATGTAAAGTAGTTTTACCTCTCGTCGCTGAGCCACTCTATAGGGAAAGGGCTTCGAACCGGAGTGGTGCAGAAGTTTCTTTTTTAACCTATTTATCGAATTGGCTCGAGAACGTCTCTGTTGAACCCAAAATTTGGTAGTGCGTATATTAATTGTTGAGTAAAATTATAAAATAAATCTGTAAACTTACAAAAAAAATTTGGGTCTCGAAAGTGGTTACATAACCACTCTCAATCCTGAGGCCTCTCCAGCAACTCCTCGTCCGGATACGACTTGAAAACTTTGTGGAGGTCGCCCTTCCACTCTTTGTACCGATTTATGAAGAGCCCATCTATGTAGTTTGTCCGTTCGGCATCAAGGTCCGTAGTATTAAAGTTGACCTGCAAATATAAAACAATATTATTAAAATATACAAAATATTGGACATAATTAAAAAAAGTAGTAGAAAGTATGGAATACACTCACCGACAACTCATGCCACATTGCAGCCTTCGTTTGATCTGGGACTGATCTCCACGAGTCCCATCGCATAGGGCAATGGGCACGCAGTATCGCCCCTATCTTCGTGACGAGGGTGTTATGCTGGTTAGATGTGGAAGAACCCTGGTGTTCTTCAGCATAGGTGATGGCGATCTTTTCATTAGTCGCCCGTGTGATCTACGTAGACTTCAACTGTCTGCAAGGGCCCCGGGTCTTTTTCTTTCCTGCCAAAACAAAGAAGAAAGTCATGGTTAAAAAGTGTACTTAAAACTGTACAGAAAATTCGGCAGATGCTCCCCTAAAAGTCTAACATTTCCCATAACTTGCAAACAATAAATCTAACATCATGTTGCAAACAATAAATTTGACAATTCCAACATATCCACATCCACACAACATTTCCAACATATTTGACAATCATAGCAAATGTGTGAACATGCAATCAAGAAATGAACAAAACGGTAGTAAACAATAGAACAAAAATGTAAAAGATTACGGGTAAGGGTATATTACCTGTCTGTGAGCCCTCGTCGTCGACTGTGGAACTCACGGGTGCCTGAGGGCCTTGGTCCTCAGGACGATGTCGCCAGTCAGCTCGACGAGCACTCACTACAGGAAACGTCACCAAGGCAGTGGATGAGACAGGCGCCTCGGAGACATCCTGAGCGGCCGACTGTGATGGAGCTGAACTAGGACTAGAGCAGTGGCGTGTAGAAATCAAACCCGACATCTGTAAATTGAGCCTGTTACAAATTGTTAAATAAAATGACATATGCATATTAAATAAATTGTAAATAAACATTGAATGTACTTACAATACAACTTCTATCAAAGACAACAGAATCATACAATCCTAGAATGTTATACAATCAATCTAAAACAACTAAAGTTCATTTCTCTGCAAAATGATATAATCAAACAACAGATCTCTAGTCACTTGTAATTATCATTATCATTTTGTAGAGAAAAACATGTTGAATATTCTACATCTTTAGTCCTGGGTGTGTGTGTGTGTGTGTCTGCATGTATTTAAGTATGTGGGGGATAGAGAATTTATCCCTTGTCAACCGTTTATAACCTTCAATCACAACAACTACCCTCAAAGTCTTTAATTAATTTGTTTAATAGATAACCAATTTATTAATCACTCATTTGAGCTTCACACACACTGCATACTGCACACATACTGCACTACATTCACACACACACACACACGCGCGCATCACTTACAGAGAATTCTTTGAGCACCACGCAAATATTTATGACTCATAGAGAATTTCCATTAGCAGTTCACAGAGAAAATGAACCAGCCTCAGTTTTTCTTTTTAATGAAAAAACACAAGAACAGTTTGCAAAAGCGAATAAACAATATCTTCATCTAGGTATTGTAGTAATAGGAATCAAAGGTCTTACTAGAAAAGGCCTAGGTACTAAGATTTTAGTCTGTCTATATGACGAGATGGAAGAACAAGGAAAGGGCACTTATTGCCTACTCAGAAATAGGTATGAATGATAATGCAAAGATATTGTATATTTCTCCTAACATGCTTATCACAGTACAGGAAGCACCTCATATCATGCTCGGCATAGCAGCCAGAGGATATGAAGACTTTATTTCAGGAGATACTATATCTGTAAGTATTGCTTTTGCAGGAAGATTAGCCGACAATAGTCGTATGAGATTCAAGCTTCATGTAGATGGCATAGTTGCGGCCATGGCAAGCAAAGGAATCAGAATGAGCAAGCCAAGATGGACAAATGCTCAAGACTTAGAACATCCGAGGTAAAGCTTTATTTTATTTCTCAGAATTAGTCCTAGCAGCAGTTTGACATATCTTAGACCCAAATTTAATACACAAACTTGTTGACAAACTTATTGGTTAGATTATTCTCAGAACCACCAATCATAATGCATAGACAGACAAGACAGTCCAACACAAGTCATCTCCGTTGCTAAGATTTTGTTTTAGCTATTATAATAGAGGGATTTATATAAATCATACATATGACACGCACTGTTGAAACCTGCTCTTTCTCTTTCTCTGAGATCATAGTTTGATCTCAGATCGTTCATAAAGCCATTATTCTTCCAAGTTATTTCAGAGAAGCAATGGAGAGGCAACGAGCTCGGTGTTGTGGTGAAGGAAGAGAGTGAGTGAGTGAGTGGCAGAAGAGAGTTGCATGAAAAATGTGCAGTTATAGAAAATTTGGCTGTCATTTACTTCATTGAAACAAGATAGAGACTTTTCCTGAAACGTAAACTTGTTTGCTTCTTCAATTCATGGAAATTGATTGGACTCATCACAGATCATCGTCATCCTTATCTTAGAATCGGTCTCATTTTCACAACCAGCAATACTATTATACTAGATGATCAAATTGGGAAACTTCAGAACACTAATACTATGAGTTGTTAAATTTATTCACCAAATGACGCGTTCTTTTCAAAGACTTGTTAGAAATAATTTGGTAATGTAGCACTGCTCATTGCCTTCACTATTAGGATTTGGACGGTTTGATACCCTCCAATGTAATGAAACCAATATATCGGGATTTGGAATAAGTGCTAGAACTCACCAAAACAATGAATGACTCAACAGATGATGATATTTTATTTTCTTTACAAGCTAAACCATATGAGAATCGAACTTAATATCTCGAGTGCAAGCCAACTGAACTATTAAGAAGCCTCTTGCAACATATGAATATTTTCTAATTGAAAATTCTACTTACGTACCAAAGTGCATTCCATATATCTCACAAGAATTATACATATGCTTATGATTAATATGACTTTCTGTAGCTCTTATCCAGCAAAATAAAAATTGCAATTGCTTACCCCAAACATTACAAACTACAAAAAACAAGCTTAAATTATGGACTGAAAAAACAAGCTTAGTAGTTAATTAGTTAAGAACGATCTGAAATAATAAACCTTACAAAAGGCGATTATTCTAAGCACAACTGATTCTTGGACATAAAGCCATTATTCTTCCAAGTTATTTAGTGTATTGGTTAGATTAATCTAAGCGCACACACACTGCACACACAAAATGATATAAACAATACAATGCACACTGCACACACACACACTGTATTTTTGGACGATTCACACACAGTGCACATTCACACACACAGACACTGTGCATTTCCCGACGATTTTCGAACCAACCAAACAGTGTGTGTGAAATTAAAGCAGAGAAATCCAAATCCCAAATCCACTTTTCCAATTCCTAAAAATCCCAAATCCACATCTATCACTTTAGCAATTTAATTAAAGCTTCAATTTCAATTCCAAATCCCAAATCAAATTCCTAACAAATCGTACAAAATCAAGAAGAAAAATTCAAAGTTTGAAACCTACCTCAAGAGAAGCTGCGAGATTCAGAGTGAGAGTGAGAGAGAGAGAGATTCAGAGTGAGACCGAGGCTGAGAGATTCAGAGTGAGAGTGAGAGAGAGAAGCTAGTTGGTTCGTGACTGGGTCTGAGGTTCGAGAGAAGTGTGCAGAGGGAGGGATTTGGATCTGCAGCTGGAGGAAGAAGGAAGAAGAAAGAAAAAAGAAAAGGCACGAGGTGAAATTTACCCAGAGGCCTTTGGGCGACGAATTCTTTTCGTCGCTCAAAATTCTAACCTTCGTCGCCCAAAAGTTCATTAAAAATTTTCAAAAGAAGCCCAAAATTTTGCGCGGCTTTTGCAAATTTGAAGGTTTAGGCGACGAAAATGATTAGGAGGAAATAGAACCTAGCTTGGGGGAGAGAGAGAGAGAGAGAGAGATCTAGAGGGATAGGGAGTGAGATAGTGAGGGAGATGAGTGAGATAGGGAGAGAAAGATGGAGATGGGTGAGATAGGGAGAGAGATTTGGAGGGAGAAATCCGAAAAAGAGAGACTGAGAGGCAAATTTGCAGCAATTTTCTGCAAAAACTGCCTCTCGGGTCCAAGGAAGGGGATTATATCTGATTGCTATTCGTCGCCTAAAGTTCCATTCTCGTCGCCTCAAGTCACCACTTTAAGTGACGAACAATTCGTTGCTCAAGAAGTTTTAGGTGACAAATTTTTTTGTCGCGCAAAAGTTTGGCGCCAAATTCTACTTTGCTGCCACTTTTTCCATTTTTTGAGCAACGACTGTATTTATTCGTCGCCCATTGAAATTTTAAGCGACGAAGTAATCCGTCGCCTTAATGTTTAGACACTTTAGGCGACGAAATAGGGATTTCGTCGCCCAAAGTCCTCTTGCCCGACGAAAAATTCTTCGTCGCCTAAAGTTTTGTCGCCCAAGCTGTTTTTTCTACTAGTGATATGATGTGTATTTAAAAATATATGGCATGTGAATAAAACAACCCTAATTTTAAATTAGCCAATGCTTTAATTTTTTGACGCGAAATTTAGACTAAACAATTATAATTCATATAAACTTTTATCATATTATTATTATCAAGAATACGGGTTTAACTTCAGTGGTACGTACTATTCAATGGTACGTACTGTTGAATAGTTTAAGATTCATTTGGGACCCGCTGCAAATTAATCTGGACCATTCAATGGCCGTACCATTGAATGGTACGTACCACTGAAGAATTTTCCCAAGAATACTAAGAGATTTCAAGAAGGCTTCACTGTTGATCTTAATTTGTTCTTATTCAAAGACAAACCTTCCTACTTTTTACTTGTACCGATGAAAAGTTTTTTAAAGTGCCCAAATTTTAACAGAGTATTTCACATGTCATAAGTAGAGGAAAACTAAAAAATATATTATTTTCTTCACTTATATTATAACATGTGAAGTACCATTTGAAAATCGAAAACTTAAAAAAAAAAAAATCTCTCCTCCTACTACAAAAATCTTCAAGTTCCAAAGACAGAAATCGGGTTGTGAATTGTGATTCAGATACTGCGATATAATGTACTACTACTACTACAGCCAGAGGGTCTTCACACACTTCAAATTCCAAAGGGAACCTATCTGTCTCTCTAATGACATATCTGACTACATGCCTTGCTTAGGCTCTGAAACTGTCCATCATGAAATACAAAAAAGTGGCCCTAATCCCAAATTAAAATTAAAATTAAAAACACCCCAAATATCAATCAATATTATCTAAACCAAACCATCTAATTTTCTCATTTTCTGTGTTTTTGTGTTGAGTCTGAACCTGGGTAACTGGGTTTTGTCCATATAAGGCTGTCATGTAATTTTTTTTTTCTTAACATTACGATTAAAAAACATTTAATTAATATTTTGCTTAGTGGATCTGATGGGTTTTGGGAGTGTTTTGGGTCAGAGGGTAGAGATAGATTCCACATCGTGGGGCATCCAAATCTTAACAGAGGTGCCTAGAAATCTCATCGGTGACACTGTAAATTTTTTCTGTAGGCCCCACATCTCGAAATTTCAAGATCTTTGCCTTCCAAGTTTTTAACTAAAGCAAAGCAAATCAGAAAAATCAGAATCCCAACCCTAGGTTTTTCATCATACCGGCCACGATTTGACTGATGGTCAATCACCCTCCCATTTAACTTTCTTCCAAAGTATATGATATTTTGAATATTTAACTGTAATATTTTTATTTAAAAATATAAAAATTAATATTTAAAAATTAAAACACTTAAAATATCGTGTCCTCCGAAGTATTAAATTTTTTTTGTTATTGATCAATCAGATTCAGCTCCTCAAAAAAACCATTTTTCCTCTGTTTTTTTCTTTTTTGAAGTCAACAAAACAATGAACCGAATCAACATTATTCAAAAGGGTCAAAGTAAATTTTAGGGTTTTGTTTGTCCAGTCAATCACGCTTCTTCTTTGACAGCCTGCGCATGTGTGCCTGCTTCTGCACACACACTCACTTACGCAGCCAACACTTTTTTAATGCAACGTTTTATTTTTGTTCCATGATTGCACGGTTGCACGAAAGGAGTTGGAAAAAGGCTTTGATGATCGGCAGAAAGGCCTATAATCTATTGCCTTTTGTTGTTGTAGCTTTCGGCTTCTCTCACTTGTCCCTATGCTCTGGTTTTTTTGCCACGCACCATGAACGAGGCCTTTTCTTCTTGCTCTTTTTTAGCTTTCTGTGTCCCTTATTTTTTTAGCTAACAATTTTAGGGTTAGAGAGCTACTGTATGTGGTGATGTAGGAACTTATTTCTCTATATCACTATGTATATTTAATTGTGTGTCTATCAATCACATTCACTAATTGTAGAGCTACGTAGTAAGATCTATATCATGTATATAAGATATTAGAGTGAAATTATACATTTGATACATCATAGGCGAAACATATAATTGTATACCGTCGATAATTGAAAATTAAAAAAAAAGTTCAGTTCAGAGTTAAAACTGAAAACTTGACCTAAAAGACAATCTATCCTTTTAGAGAGACTCGAAGGACTCTCCAATTGCGAATTCAAGTAGGTCTCTCGCTATTTGAGTTTTTTTTCAGTCATAAATTTTGGGTATATCTGAACACTTAGCTGCACCTTTTTTTTCTTTTCTTTACACTCAACAACTCGTAACCTAAAAGCATGTTCGATCAAAAAGTGAACCTAAAAGCTTTAGCGACAAAAATAAACACATTCAGTAGTTGTGTATAGCTGATGATATGACATAATATCTCATGATTCCTCATGAAATAAGACATAAAAGTGGAGCATAAAGTCATAAAAAATAATGAACACATAATTGTATACAACCGATGATAAAAAAATAAATCACTCACGAAACAGAGGAGAATGGGTCAGAGAATCCTATATGGAACTCAGCTCATCTCATGGATGGGTGAGGTACATGTAAAAGGTGAAAAGCGTGAAATGCCACTTTGAGTTATTTTACCAAACAGGTGGTGGAACGAATGCATGAAATCTCATATTTCATCGAATGAAGTTGGCTAAGAAGACAAATGAGTCATACTGTGGGGACTAGGGCAGCCTAAGTGTAAATCTCTCTCTCATGCGTGTGGGACTGGGGGCTACGTAAGTTTGTTTCGGTTTCTGATCCAAGAAACTAAGCTTATGCTATGGTTGTCCGTCCATCCCTTTCTTACCAGCAAATTATTCACCTCGAAATCAACCCCCTTCAATTATTTTAACTTTTACCAACTAGGGTAGGGTTTTTAGTTTTTACCTTGTCACCATAGCCCAAAAAAGCACCACAAACTAAGATTTACTCGGGAAGTGGCATGTTGTATAAAAGGAAAGACCCAAGTCTCCTACGTGCGATGTGTTAAGCTCAGTTGTACAATCTTCCATTGATGGTTATTAAAATAGGCTCATATAATAATAATCGTAACGAGCTCAGAACTGAAAAAAGATATAAAACCCACTCAATCGACATTTATTTGGCTTTCTTCGTCAACGATTGCTAGTCATGAATGTGCTCGTGAAGGACTAGCACTAGCATTCTTCTTAAGACTTAAGTACATTAGATCATTGATAGGCTTCCTCATTGCATTGTTGATCAATGTACCATGCTAATAACCAACTTTGTTATAGATGCAAATATGTCGTGCAATCAGTCATGTTGCACCATAGATTGGGCCTTATTATTTGAGCCTCACTGCTTAGCCTATGAAGTATGTAAGAGGAGAGGGAAACCCTTATCCTATAAAAGAGATCTCTCACTCTGACTTTAGAGTGAGAAAAAACTCTAGCCTCTCTACTCTCTTAAAGGCAACAAGCCTACCCACATTTACATAGTGAAATGGATCTACACCAACGTGGAGGTAGTTCCAACTTGAAGTGAACCACGATATAGCTTGTGTGTTCTTATGCGTTTGTGTGGTTTACGATTGAATCTAAATTGGTCCAAGATCGACCCGATTTTGTGTACCAGCAAGTCACAAATCTTGAACTTAAGGAGGCGATTGGGGACGTTGCTTAGCTGCAACGCTTCAAGTGTTACCCCTTTTACAAAAAGAAGGAAAAGAAAGTGTCACCCCTGCCAAAACACATTTACTCTATAAGCTTTCCTTTGTGGGCTTTACTTAGGATCAAGCCTCAGCTCATTACAATTTGCAACCAATCAAAACTTCGGTTCAAGTCTAGCTCTTTGCAGTTAAGCTTGTAAATAATGCAATGCAAGGGAAGCCTTGATGAAAATATTGGATTGAGTTGAATCCGTAGGCCCTGGCCCATTATTTTAAACAAGATGGCCTGCCCATTTAAAGGATTTCGATTTTTTTTTTTTATCGATCCATGTTATTATTTGATGGATTCCTACTTTTATTTTTATAGTTATTTTTATGATAAATAATAACCACACGTCATTTTTTTTCTTCCTACATATTATCTTTATTTCTAGTTATCAGATTTGATAAATCAAACGAAAACAACAAACATGATTAAACAAGTGTATGTAGAAAAAAAAAAAGTTTGTGTGAATATGAATGTCATTTTTAATCCTTGTAAGATAAAAATGAATCATTTTATGTCTTGTTCTCATTGTGTCGAGTTATTGAGCAACTTATTAATTTTCGAGTGGAGTTTGTGTTGCCACCCCTACTTATGGATATGCAATATATGTTTGGTTCATACATAAGTGTTTTGTGAAATTTAAGTCACTTATCATAATCCACTGTTATTATTTGGTGTCAAGGATTAGATTAAATTGAATAGTACATAAAGTTCAAGGTGTTGGAGGTAGAGGTGAATAAGTTTTCATTTTTAAGGGATTAGAAGGGTTTAGACACGAAAGAAACTTATCTCTTCTAATTCTACCATGTAACTGAGATTGAATATACCTTAAATATAGTGAATTAATTAGTCTAATCCAACCTAGCACCAAACCAGCCTTAATGTGCACCAACATACATTGCAGACGAAACAAATTAAAAGGGGATAGAGGGTGAAAATGTATAAAAATCAAATGAAAATCTTCTTATTAAAAAAAATTTTGGGTGGTGGTCGTCAACATCCTACCACATATTGAACATGATGGAGATGTTTGAGATATATATTTTGCTAATATCTTCACTCCCTTCTTCCCTAGTAGGGAAAATTTTATTACAAGAACAGTTTTTCTGTATGTGTGAGTAAAAGAAGGTAATATGAAAACACATATGGCCCTTTGGAGGAAGATAATACAACGAAGGCTTTTCTTTGTCACAACAGAGGTCCAACCTGGAACCTCCTACCCAATCAAACACCACAAAATGCCTATCCTGCACACTATCCAAATGAAAGAGCAATGAGTGGTTGTCCATCTCCCAAACTTTGAAAGGGCAGAATCTCCACTCTCCATTGCAAAATAATCAAACCCCTCCAAAATTACAAACCCAAGAACAAGGATAACTAGAGAGATAAATTAAAACTCATCAGACTGCATCAGGTTTCTCATCCTAGTGGCCTCAGAGTCTCTCTCATAGGACTTAAATTACTTAACCTGTAGGGGATTCAGTAGCCATGGCCTCCACCTCCTCCACACTTTCCATCTCCTCCTCATCCACTCTTGTTGACACCAAGCCTCCTCGCCATTCGGCTGCCTCATCACCACAATGTGTGACCCTCCCTACGCTTCCTCCACCGCCGGTTCTATCTCAAAACCGCGCAGGAAAGACCACTGCCTATTGTGAGCCATTCATATATATATATATATATATATATATATATATATCCCTAGTATTAGTTTGCATTATGATCAGTACTACTAGTATTCATAAAGTACTAATATATGTATCGCACCAAACGGTTGGTAATAAGGCTAAAGCTTATTTGAACACATGTACAGTTCAGATTGACAGTTTGGTAACATAACATACTAGATATCTGGAACAAGAACATTACCACGTAGCTATATAATTAATTTTTGTTTCAGGTCGTAAGATTGCGCGCAATGTCATGGCCATGGCGACAGGGGAAGCACCAGCAGAAGTTGCAACAACTGAGCTGCCAGAGATTGTGAAGACAGTTCAAGAAGCTGTAAGCCTATCAATGCTTTTTAGAATTACATCGCTTTTGTATTAGTGAGTTCAGCAAGTTATGTGACAAGAGTGAATTGCTTTTGGTGTCTAGTGGGAGAAAGTGGAAGATAAATATGCAGTGTCTTCACTTGCAGTAGCTGGTGCTGTTGCAGTATGGGGCTCCACTGGAATGATTTCGGTGCGTTTCCTCTTCGTAGCACATTCTGTGTTAGCTTCTCATAGTTTCTAAATAAGAAATACAAATTGTTGTGCTCTTAATTGTGTAGAATTTAGTAACTTCTTACTCGCAGTTATTCAATTACTGACCGGTATTAGCGTGACGGGTATTGTTTGTATTTTGTAACAGGCAATTGATAGGCTTCCTTTAGTCCCTGGTGTTCTTGAGCTTGTAGGAATTGGCTACACTGGGGTAAGTTAGTACCCTTGTTTTTCTGCTCTTGCATTCTCTTAGAAAAATTTCAACTTAACAGTATGCCGGAAAATAATCAGATTCACTACTTCTTGCACATGAATAAGAACCGTTTGATCAATATAGTACAACTTGATAGGCTGCACCAATTTTTAAACACTTAGCTTTCTTTTCGATCTTTGCAGTGGTTTGCATTCAAGAACCTTGTTTTCACACCAGACAGGTGAGTCTCAATTTTTCATTACCTTGACCGGAGTGTATAAATAAGTAGTTTCAAATAATTTACTTGGTCTTAAATCTTTCCAAAAAATTTGCATAGCAACATGTTTTTATTGAAATTGCAGAGAAGCTTTGACACAGAAGATTAAAGCTACATACAAAGATATAATCGGCAGCAGCTAAAACAAACCGAAAAGTAATGCTGCTAAGATGACATGAACTCGTGGCCGGTTTTTGAAGCTTCTGTCTGTATACGTAAATATCTCGCAGCATTGTTCATAAACATGTGAACATTCTTCATGTTGTTTGCATAAGCATATTCTAACCAAGGTTATAAATTAATGTCATGTACGTACTTTGTCTGCGAGATACATGTAACTAGTTCTACTATAATTTGTTTCCCTTTTAATTAGCTCCTTGTAATTTATATCATGATGCTTCTTATCTTTTATTTTAGAAAGGAAAGATAAAAGTACATTAAGTACAATAATCTGGCATAACTGGAAGAAGTACCACAACGATCACTTTTTTGTTACGTGGACAAAAACTTACATATTTCTTTATTTCATTGGCACGAAATGTCACTATAGCGGTGTATTCGTGCCATGTAAATCATTCTCTTCGATCCTCTCCAACATATTTGCTGGCATATATACAGGTACAAATAAGCATTTGCAAACAATTATTTCACACTGAAAGCAACGTACAACATATGTAATCTTTTATTGGGCTTGGGCATCGTTGTTCTATTAGGAGAACTCCATTACCCAAAAATTACAACAAAACTGACGGATGAAGGAATTGGTGTTATTTCAGATGAGCGAAAGTTAAAAGAAGGAAACGCCACTTAATTAAGAAAAGTGATTGGAGAATTGGTAATTCTCGGTTAAAAGATTATTTGCTGCTGCCATATCCCGAAAGTAGCGTTAATCTGAACAACCTGAAAATTACAACAAAACAGTATCCATATCTATCTGATGCTACTAAATTAATCCAACACCAATTGAAGGCACATTACACATGAAGCAACATTATCTTTTATTAATTCGGATAATTAATTAAGCTTTGATCATATGGCATGGCAGCTCTCTACTTAAAGAGCTCCATCACCCAAGTATTATAGGTAAAACATTCATATCTGATGCCACTGAATCCAGCACCAATTGCCAAGGCCAAGAATTCTTCTCGGCTCCGCTCCTTCCCTCCAGCGATGTGAGCTATCATAAACACATTCAATTGGGAGGTGCTCTTCACAGAAGTACTATTGTTTGGAAGAACTTGAAGAATTTCTTCCACAATGATTACTTTTCCGTCGTTTGGAATAGCATTGTAACAGTTTTTCAATAGCTTTAGGCATTGCGCATCGCTCCAATCATGAAGTATCCACTACAAATATTTCACTAAAGGATAATTAAGGATATATATAGTTGTTACATTTAAAAATTAATAATTTAGGAATTCAAAATCGCCTTCATAATAATGGCATCCCCACGTGGAACACTTTCAAACATGTATCCTCCAACATATTCTGTTGAGGAAAAATTAGAGTACACAACTCTAACACAAGTGTTGGAGAGACAACACAAGTAAACAAATTACTTGTATTACACACACAAAATATTACAACACACAAACTCTCAAGGACACACTTTTGAAGCAATGACACTCACTCACTTTCTAGAGACAAACTCTAGACCACTCACACTTCTACAAGACTACTCTTACTTAGCTCTCTCTTTATTCTTACTTCTTTGTTACTTGATTGATTACTTCACTACAACATCACACCCATATTTATAGGTGAGGGATTGGCATTCTACTAGTTTCTAGTTCCTTCTACAAATTAGAACTAGTTTCTAGTATATTCTACAAACCTCTAGTTTAGATAATTCTAGACTAGCCACAAAATTGTAGCTTCTAGATTTTTCTATTTGCAACCCAAGGAAGCTAGTACTTTCTAGCTTCTTCCACCAACTTAATAACTTGCTAGACTTGTGATAGGAGCATATTTATGCGACTTAGTTAGCTCGTTTTCTTGCATTTACATAGTTAGTTATTGTTTATTATAGTAATTTAAGCTATTTTCGTGTGTTTGTAGGTTCAAAGGGCAAGTGAAGCAAGAAAGTGCATTTTGGTGCATTTTAGAGCAAAATTGAGCTTAAATGGAGTGCATGCATATGGAGCCCAGGGAATGAATGAATTGGGAGCTTAAATGAGGCTAGGAATCTGTTTTGAAGAGGAAGAAATAAGTTTAAGACAAAAAGGATAAGGAAAGAACAGAAAATATGGAACATTATCTGGAACATTATCCTTATCTTATCTTTATCTTATCTTATCTTATCCTAACCTTATCATCATCAGTTTCTACCTAATTCCAGCTGCAAAGGGAGATATATTTTCATGGAAGGATAAGTGATAATCTGATGGTTTGAGGACTTCAATTTATCCTAAAGAGTGAATATAGAAGTTTGGAAGACATGGAAATTGCAAAGGTGGAATCCGAGTGGAATTTGGACAATGTTGTGTATAACTGCCAACTTCGACAGAGCACCCAGAATTCCTCAGAACGAATCACGTGTCGTGCCATATATGGTTGGAAATATCTGGATGTCTAGTTTCCATAGGAGTTTACAGATCGTCATTCTGATACTTATTGCAGATTTTATGGCTGTTTGAGTGACGGAAGGTCGAAACAGGAAAAGAGTCCTAGTCGGATTGGGTTTCAAGGAAGATAACGTGACAGGTGTTTGTGCGTGTTTTTGGACTTAATTCAGATGGATGTAGGAGTTCTAATGAAGTGAAAACTCTGAAGAAAACCGTGCTTTAGAGTTCCAGTGGGAGATTGGTACACAATCCATTCATTCAGCCATTCATAGGAAGTATTAAAAACCCCCATTCCCTGCTGCATCAGAGGGGACCATTCGCCATAAGTTTCTACCCTTTTTCCTATCTTGCCGTACCATATACACAGACTTCTACATCATTCATAATCCTACAATTTTCATCACCAACCCTTGTGCCGCAGCAAAGAGGAAGGAGAAAGCCTTGGACGTGCTCCATTTGAGTTACACTTGCTGGAACGTTTTAGGTGTAATCTTTCTTTTGTTTTCAATGTTTCAATTTAATAATCTTTGTTCTGTGAGTATGAGGAACTAAACCCCTCTTGGCTAGGGGGGAATTCGAAACCATGTTCATGCTTGCAATATAATTTGATTACTTCCAGTTGTGGTTCATAAGTTGTGAATTCAATTTACTTATCTGTTTGACTTGAAATTGATTCGTGTGTGTTAGTTGAGAGTGCACGCTTAATTTACATGCATAAATCTGATGCTAGGGTATAAGGGAGTTTCACCTAATCATTATGAACTTATATTCACAAGTAGTAAAGGGAGTTTCACCTAATAGTGACAGAGGAGGTGCTGGCACGCCCTAATTGAGAGAAGACGAGCGACAGAGGTGGTGGCTCTGGTTTGAAGATTTCTAGATCGAGCCAAGACTCGAGAGAGAGAGAAGAAAGACGACGAAGGTGGCCGGTCACGTCCTAATGAAGAGGAGAAGAACGACGAAGGTGGTGGTCGAGTTGGTCTGGTGGTGATATGGTTCAAAAAAGGGGATATAGGATTCATCATCGAGTTGGAAAGGTTGAGAAAGAGAGGATTGAAGTGTTTCAGAGACTTATCTTTAAAATAACGGTAATCTCAACCAATCAAACGGCTAATATTATTTATAATTATATATATATATATTATATAATAAAATTAATATATATATATATATATTTTCGGTTCGGTACAGTATTATCAAATATATGGAGAAGAGATCTCGATTCTTGTACCAAATAATAGGTATTTGTTCGGCATCGGTTACCAAATACTTCAGGAGATTTTCGATTTCGGTTTTTTTGGTATTTGGTTTGGGATTTTTTTGGGTTAGGTTCGGTATTTCGGTACAAAAATCATACCACGTATCCATTGAAAGCACTCACAAGCTAGGGCAGAGCACGTACCTTGTGAATTAGGTAAAAATACCCACTAGCTAGCAAGCATTATTATCACTCGTACAGACCACAACCAATCATAGAAAGCTGGTAACTATCAATTATAAAATCAGTTAGCTAGGCTTACTTAAGCTATGGGTCTTTCTTGCATACCCCGAGGTACAGGATATTTTAGGTTTTTTAACCGTTAGATTTTTTTTTAAAAATATAAAAATCAATATCCAACGGTTCAAAAATCCGGAGTACTCCATACTCTGGAGTATCCAAGAATTTTTGTTAAGCTATATACAGTATCCCTTCGAAAAGGTACGTACATGCACTATAAATATTACCTTAATTAGATCACTCGCACAGATCAAGATGAATATAAAAAGCAAGTACCTATCAATTATCAAATAAGTTAGCTAGAGATGTTCTTCTTACCCAACTAATAATTGGTTCTAGGACTAAAGCTGATGAAGGGTTAAGATATATTGAGAAATTTGGAAGATTTTAATCTATCCTTGGCTAAGTTGTGATGGAAAATTCTCGCCCAACCTAATAATTGGTGGATGCAATTAGTTAGGAATAGTCCGGTTCACCTAGACCCAAATGACCAAGAAAATGATGGTCATTCACCCTTAGATCTTAATCTAACAGTTGTTGCTCATTTAACTTTTTTTTGTACTGTTGAATTAAGATCTAATGGTGAGTGAGTAACAATTTCTTGGTGACTGGAATCTAAAAGAACTGGACTCTAGGTAGGAAATATTTGAGACAATGTTGTTTCTTCCAAGTCCAACCAAAACGATATGGTTCCATTGCTTGGAAGGACATTTTGAAAGCTAGTAGAAGCAGAAGCCCAAAGATTAAAAAAAGAAGCGGAAGTCGAATCCAAACAAAAACGAACCCACAATGAAAAACGATGAAATCCACGGATTAGAACTAACCAAACTAGATAAGGAGAAGCATAGGAGATGAAGAAGCGAAAAACAAATTACCCAATAGCAAACGAAAGCGGATTGAACCTAGAGGTATTGAACTCGATCAAATACCATGTTACAAATTATAGGACGAGGAAAAAAGAAAAAGGGATTCCAAACTATAATTTTTATTATATTGAGGAAAACAAAGAAGAAGACTACAAATTGCAAAGATGACTACATATTGAACCGACTCCATCTTCCATACTTAATTACTCTTTTATTAGACTTTTTTTTTATAATAAAAGAATGATAATGGATTAGGCGAGTCAAGCTACGCATAAGACTTGATCATTAGTCTACTAAAATAGTTTTACTCTCTAAACCCGCACAAGAACCTAAACCTAAGCCCTTTATTAGGCTTGAGTATGCATAAGTTTACATATGCCCTGGCTACTTAAAGAACTCCATTACCCAAAAATTACAAACAAAACATTAATAACTGATGCCACTAAATCCAGCACCAGTTGCCAAGGCCATGAATTCTTCTCGGCTCCGCTCCTTTCCTCCTGGGTTTTGAGTCATCATAAGCACATCAATTTGGGAGGTGCTCTTCACAGCGGTGATAGTCTCTGGCATAACTGGAAGAAGTGCTTCCACGATAATAACTTTTCCATAGTGTGGAATAGCACTGTAACAATTTTTCAACAGATTTAGGCAGTTCTCCAATCGTGGAAGTATCCATTACAAATTTATCAAAAGATACGTTGTAACTATTGTTCGTATCACCTCAAACTGAAAAGGAAAAAAAATTAATGCTCGAGAAATTGAAAAATTACCTTCATTATTTTAAGCTGCATGGCTTGTGATAAATAAAACAAAGAAGAAAAGGTATTTTTGGTATTTGGTTCGCGATTTTTTGGGTCGGGTTCGGTATTTCGGTACAAAAATTTCAGCCCTAGATGTGGAGCACGTGTAGCCGTTGGACTTTACACGTGGGCCAACTTGCTCTAATACCATGAAGAAGTTAGAATTCCACCATAAAACCAATTGACAATATGAAGAGTAGCCTAGCATCTTATAAGCTCTTGCAAAGTTACTTCTTTCACCGATATAAGACACTTTTACCTTCACATTCTCACACTTTAAGGTCTAAGTTTTCGTGTCCTTGTGGGTTAATGTTTGGCTTTATTTTATCTTTCTTGTATTCTAGGTTTTCGTTTGAATTTACTTTCTAATATATTGCTATTTTGTACTCTTACCTCATTATGGGGAAGAATAAAGCATTTAGAGTATTATGAGCTTAATTATTAGATAATTCAGAAATTTAACCCCTAAAACCTTTATTTTTAACTCTATATAGCTACAAATTAATTATGTCTTCCATAACTGCACAAAGTACATTTTTATATATACAACGACATAGGGTTTGTTTGGAAGTGCCTTTAAAACGATTGAAAGTGTTTTTGGTGAAAATGTTTCTGAGTTCCAAAACCACTTAAAGTGCTTCCTGCTAGAAACACTAGTTATGTGCTTCTGGCAGGAAACACTTCAAGTGATTTTCCAGTATTCACTTGCGTTTCTACTAAGAATTGGTTCCAAAAGCCCTTTCATCAAAAATGCTTTCAGTCATTTTAAAAGCACTTCCAAACGAGTCCATATTTTCACGGTGGGGAAATATATTTCTTGTCATCCAAGGAATCATTTCCTTGAATTCCAAGGTTTGTAGTGTGTGCGTGTGTGACTGTAATGATTAACACTTAGTGAAAATCATCCAATTCAATATGTTTACATGAATATTGCGACATATACGCACACAAATTAGACTACCAAATCATACCACATATCCATTGAAAGCACTCACCAGCTAGCGCAGAACACGTACCTTATGAATTAGGTAAAAATACCCACTTATTATCACTCGTACAGACCACAATCAATCATAGAAAGTTGGTAACTATCAATTATCAAATCAGTTAGCTAGGTTTATTTAAGCTATATGCAGTATCCCTTCGGAAAGGTACGTACATGCACTATAAATATTACCTTAATTAGATCACTCGCACAGATCAAGATGAGTATGAAAAGCTGGTACCTATCAATTATCAAATCAGTTAGCTAGAAATGTTCTTCTTACCCAACCTAATAATTGGTTCTAGGACTAAAGCTGATGACGGGTTAAGATATATTGAGAAATTTGGAAGATTTTAATCTATCCTTTGCTAAGTTGTAATGGAAAATTCTCGCCCAACCTAATAATTGGTGGGTGCAATTAGTTAGGAATAATCCAGTTCTTCTAGACCCTAATGACCAAGAAAATAATGGTCATTTACCGTTAGATTAACTTTTTTGTTGTACTTTTTTTTTCTATACTGTTGGATTAAGATCTAACAGTAAGTAACCACTCATTTCTTAGTCACTGGAGTCTAGGAGAATTCTAAACATAGCCTAATAATTTCAAAAATTTAAACCCAAATACCCTGTTACAACCACAAAATTTTATGTGAAATTACCAAAATACCCCTAGTGTCAATGTTGACTTGTGTTGACTTTTCATGATGACTTGTGAAAATTTATTTCTATACATATTCATGATGTACTCGTCGATACGAACGCGTGGACGCAAGCGGAACTCAATTCGGAGTTAAAACGAATGTTTTATGAAGCTTTAAAGTGTAGGGGCATTTTAGTAATTTTCACCCCGTAAGTAAATTAGGGTTTTTGGCTGGCTGCTGTGCAGCCAACCCCCTCATTCCCTCTCACTTTGCACGATCTCTCCCACTTCTCTCTCTCGGCCAAAAACTTCCAAAACATACACAAAACCTAGATTTTGGACGAATCACAAAACCATCAAACCGAGACATGAGATTATAGCCATTACGATCGTCTCGTCATTCTGGACGAGACTGTGATTTCAGAATCCCCAAACTCGAGCCCAATCGTCCAAACCGACATCGGAACAGTATTGGCAAACTGTCCTTCAATTTTCTGTACAATCCCAACATAGGTAAGCCTCGAAACCATTACCATTGGTTTTATTACGTTGAGTAGGTTCAAATCGATATAAAGAACGTGCAATTTGGTGCAGTTTTGAAGGAGAACGGAATTAGGGTTTGCCGAAGCTTTCCGGCCAATTTCAGGCCATCTCCGGTCATTTTTCCGGCCCCAAATTGGTATTAAAATATTCTACTCATCAATACCTTCAATTTGATATATGGCACGTTGAATTTGGCCAAAGAACGAAAAAGTTATGAATTTTTGAAGTTTTGGGATTAATTTGGAAATTTTCTAGAAATTCCGGCGAACCAGACGGCGGTGCCGGCGGCGGCTCCGGCGACCGGCGAGGAGAAGAAGAAGAGGGAATATTCCGTCAACAGTAACGGAATATTTCTGACGGCGTTAGAATATTCCGTCAGAAAGGTATATTCCGTTAAAACTAACGGTGCTGACGTCAACAGCGTGTGGCTGACGTCAGCAGCGCGTGGGGGTGACGTCATCAGGGCGCGTGCAGCGCGTGGCGACACGTGCCAGCGTGTGGCGACACGTGCCAGCGCGTGGCCGGCGCGTGGCAGCGCGTGCGATGGCGCACGGCCACTAGCCACGGGGACTGGGTGGACGGCGGTCAGTAGGTTTTCTGCTCCGAAACCGTTTTTCGAGCCCGTTTCGCTAAAATAGTATTATTTTGGAATATTTTCTCATAGGACCTATATTAATTTATATTAGGAGTAAAGCCCTAATTTTTCCCCAATATTAAATAGGTAATTCTTCTGCGCCACACTTCGAGGAGGGCAACACCGAGGGAGATTTCACTCCCGATCACCAGCTGAGTGGACTTTTGTTTTATTAAATGATTTATATGCTTTGAAATAAGTATGGTTTGATATATTTATGATTTCCAATGACTTTGTGACATGAATATATATATTTCTATATATATATATATATATGTGTGTTTTATGAAAAGGTTTTGAGATATGAGTATATACATATATATATATGGTTATATTTTATGAAATGGTTTTGAGGGTTGAATATTTATATGGATTTATTGGTACTTAATTTATGGCTTCTAAGCATGAATATGTTCGATTACACAAGGTTTGAATATTTGGAAAATTATGAAGTATATGATATTCTTCACTCCTACACATGATGTATATATATGTATGTTTTCAAACACACTTGGTATGCTTTCACTACATTGTAGTACCGTCTCGCGACCGTAGGATAAGTCTCACATGTTTGGGTCACACGCACTGTACTCCAGGGGTATTGTACGGTAAATACCTTAGTGCAAGCTTGTCTTACGTTTATGTTTATTTTTGGGGAAAAGGCCCCACTACGTAAGGACTCGGGTGTGACGCGCTATTGCGCAAGTGCTTACATGTGTGTGGCACTAGGAGTACAATTTAATTGAATAACGTAAAGTGCTTGTACAGGGATTGAGAGGCTGTTCCTCAACACGTACATGGGTGATTGCTTATATACCCTGTGTTGGTTTTCCCTATATTTATATTATTGGTATATATGATGAAAGGACTATTGGAAATATGATTTGTTATCTACGGATTTTATATTGATATATGTTTCCAGTTATACCTATAAACTACATTTTTACGTATATTACGGTAGTACAATTTTACAATTATACTGGATTTCAAATAGGGGGTTATTATGTTGAAAAGAGAAAGGTATTTCGAAAACTTTTATTTTTCGTCCACTCACACCTTTTGTTTTTGCGCCCCCTTCAGGACCTAGTGATAGAGCATCTGGTGCAGTTAAGGCATACGAGGGGCAGCTCTGATTCTATTTCCCGACCATGTAGGGATTTATCACTTTTGTTACTCAGTTTCTTTAATAATATCTGTCCCTGTTATGGATAGAAATTCTAGGAACTTGATTCATTATTTTGTTTCCGCTGTTTCAAATTAGTACGCTCTGAACCTGGTGCATGTTGACATTAATTTCCGCAACTTTATGGTAATTTAATTTACTTAAACTAAGTGTTGTCATGCATTTAATGGCTTCGTCACTTACGAGTGTCGGCCAGCACGCCCGAACTCGGTATCCACGTGGGTATTGAGGGTGGGGTGTGTCATACCCATTCGGAAATTTTGATGCAATGAAATTAACCCCCTGCCCTACTAATTTCTCAAAAATTAAAACCTTAAATCGAGAATAAGCCACCCCAATTCAACAATTGAAAACCCTAGAAATTTAAGAACTCAATTACCTTTCCAGAATTTTGGTCGAGTCGAGAGAGAGAAGAAGGGTGACGGAAGAGGTGGTGGCACGCCCTAATCGAGAGGAGACGGGTGATAGAGGTGGTGGCTCTGGTTCGAAGACTTCTAGATCGAGCCAAGACGAGAGAGAGAGAGAGAGAAGAAAGACAACAAAAGTGGCTGGTCACATCCTAATGGAGAGGAGAAGAGCGACGGAGGTGGTGGTCGTGTTGGTCTGGTTTGAAAAGGGGATAGAGGATTCATCATCAAGTTGAAAAGGTTGAGAGAGAGAATGAAGTGTTTTAGAGACTTATCTTTAAAATAACGGTAATCTCAACCAATCCGACGGCTAATATTATTTATAATTATATATATATAATAAAATTAAAAAATATATATAAATATATATATATATATAGTATTACCGAATATATGGAGAAGAGATCCCGATCCCTGTATTTTCGGTTTGGTACGGTATTACCAAATATATGGAGAAGAGATCCCGATTCCTGTACCAAATAATAGGTATTTGTTCTGTGTCGGTTATCGAATATTTAAGGGGATTTTCAATTTCGGTTTTTTTGGTATTTGGTTTGAGATTTTTTGGATTAGGTTCGGTATTTTAGTACAAAAATCCCTGCCCTAGATGTGGAGCGCGTGTGGCCGTTGGGCTTCACACGTGGGCGAACATGTTCTCATACCATGAAGAAGTCATGATTCCACTATAAAACTAATTGGCAGTATGGGGAGTAGCTCAACCTCTTATAAGCCCTTGCAATGTTTTTTCTTTCACCGATGTGAGACTCTTTTACCTTCACATCCTCATACTTTAAGGTCTAGATTTCATTGTCCTTGCGGGTTAATGTTTGGCTTTATTTATTTTGTATTATTGATCTTTCTTGTATTCTAGGTTTTCGTTTGAATTTATTTTCTAGTTTATTGCTATTTTGTACTCTTACCTCATTATGGAGAAGAATAAAGCATTTAGAGTATTATGAGCTTAATTATTAAAGAATACAGAAATTTAACCCTAAAACCTTTATTTTTAACTCTATATAGCTACTAATTAATAATTATGTCTTTCATAACCGCACCAAGCACTTTTTTTAGTGTGGGGTGGGGAAATATATTTCTTGTCATCCAAGGAATCATTTCCTTGAATCCCAAGGTTTGTAGTGTGTGCGTGTGACTGTAATGATTAACACTATTAATGAAGATCATCCAATTGAATATGTTTATATGAATATTGCAACATATACGCACTCAAATTAGGCTACCAAATCATACCACATATCCATTGAAAGCACTCACAAGCTAGCGCAGAACACGTACCTTGTGAATTAGGTAAAAATACCCACTAGCGAGCAAGCATTATTATCACTCGTACAGACCACAACCAATCATAGAAAGCTGGTAACTATCAATTATCAAATCAGTTAGCTAGGCTTATTTAAGCTATGGGTCTTTCTTGCATACTCCGAGGTACATGATACTCCAAGTTTTTTAACCGTTAGATTTTTTTTTAAAATATAAAAATAAATATCTAACGGTTCAAAAATCTGGAGTACCCAAGAATTTTTGTTAAGCTATATACAGTATCCCTTCGAAAAGGTACGTACATGCACTATAAATATTACCTTAATTATCACTCGCACAATTCAAGATGAGTATGAAAAGCTGGTACCTATCAATTATCAAATCAGTTAGCTAGAAATGTTCTTCTTACCCAACCTAATAATTGGTTCTAGGACTAAAGCTGATGACGGGTTAAGATATATTGAGAAATTTGGAAGATTTTAATCTATCCTTTGCTAAGTTGTGATGGAAAATTCTCGCCCAACCTAATAATTGGTGGATGCAATTAGTTAGGAATAGTCCGGTTCTTCTAGACCCCAATGATCAAAAAAATGATAGTCATTTACCGTTAGATTAACTTTTTTGTTGTACTTTTTTTCCTGTACTATTGGATTAAAATCTAACGCTGAACAACTACCAATTTTTTAGTCACTGGAGTCTAAAAGAACCGGACTCTAGTTAAGAAATATTTGAGACAATGTTGTTTCTTCCAAGTCCAACCAAAACGATCTGGTTCCATTACTTGGAAGGACATTTCGAAAGCTAGTAGAAGCAGAAGCCCAAAGAATAAAAAAGAGAAGCAGAAGTCAAATCTAAACAAAAACGAACCCACAATGAAAAACGACAAAATCCACGGATTAGAGCTGTAGAGAAACCAAACTAGAGAAGAAGAAGCATCAGAGATGAAGAAGCGAAAATCAAATTACCCAATAGCAAACAAAAGCGGATTGAACCTAGAGGTATTGAACTCGATCCAATACCATGTTAAAATTATAGGACGAGGAAAGAAGAAAAACGGATTCCAAACTATAATTCTTATTACATTGACGAAAACAAAGAAAAAGATTAAAAATTGCAAAGTTGACTACATATTGAAACGACTACATCTTCCATGACTACATATTGAAACGACTACATCTTCCAGACTTAATTACTCTTTTATTATGCTTGAGTTTACATATGCCATGGCTACTTAAAGAACTCCATTACCCAAAAATTACAAACAAAGCATTCATAACTGATGCCAATAAATCCAGCACCAGTTGCCAAGGCCATGAATTCTTCTCGGCTCCGCTCTTTTCCTCCCGGGTTTTGAGTCATCATAAGTACATCAATTTGGGAGGTGCTCGTCACAGCGGTGCTAGTCTCTGGCATAACAGGAAGAAGTGCTTCCACGATAATTACTTTTCCATCATGTGGAATAGCATTGTAACAATTTTTCAACAGATTTAGGCAGTGTTGGTCACTCCAATCGTGAAGTATCCACTACAAATTTATCAAAAGAGTTGTAACCATTGTTCGTATCACCTCAAACTGAAAAAGAAAAAAAAAATTAATGCTCGAGAAATTAAAAAATTACCTTCATAAAAATGGCATCCCCAGATGGAACATTTGCAAACATGTCTCCTCCAACATGTTCCACCCCTGCAAAATTAAATTAACTCCTATTTTAAGCTGCATAGCTTGTGATAAAAAAAAAAACAAAGAAGAAAAGTTATTTCTGCACGCTTTTTTCTTCTTTTTGTACGCTCTTATTTATTTATGTCTCTTGATTCTCTATGATTTATTCAATCCAAAGCCTAAACATAAGTGTGTAGGGAAGGAAAAAGGTCGGTAGGTAGAAATCACTTTCCAACTAAGTAATATGAATCAAATTAACTAATGTGATCAATACCAGGATATGAAGGGGCATGTTTTACGACATGAGGCAAGTCGTAATTGATACCCTTAATATGAGGATGTTTAGAAGTGATTAGACTAAGAGTCACTCCTAAACCACCACCAACATCAACAAGTTGGGTAAGTTTCTCAAAACCCTTGTAGAGATGAAGAATCTTCTTGATGACAATAGTAGTGTGGTTGAACATTGCTGTGTTGAAAACTTGATTAAACCTGGGATCTAATCCTGAATACTCAAAAGCATGCGTGCCATGGACCCTGTTAAACGGAATTCCTCCTTCAAGAACTGCATCTTTCAGTTGGGACCTATCAATGTCAATGTGTACCACCCAAGTTAGAATTTATATTAAGTAATTAGATTTTTTGTTGAATGAGCAAGATTTATATGAAAATTCATAAATGAATGTCGGAATAGAAAAATATTTATATTTAACAAAAAATGGTACAACGGAGGTTTTGTTTTAATTATTTTTTAATTCGTGCACAATAGATAAGTTTCCAAGTTTTTTTGGTTTCTTTATCATAATAATTTTAAAAAAAAAAATTGGAGCAATGATTCTTAGACTTTGGTACAACTGGACTGGAGCTTAATTAAAAATTTATGAGTATTGATCTCTGAACTTGTCACAATGTGAAACAATGATTTTTTTTAGTAACACTCTAGTAATTCTATCCAAAATAAAAAGTTTAAAGGGGCAAAAAAGGGACGAAGTTCTAACGATGTTACCCCAAAGAACCATTGTTTTCTACTGTAACAAGGTCATAAGCCAATATTCACGGATATTTAATTTAGGAATCAAAGTTCCAATTAAACTAAAGGTCACGACCATAGTTCCAATTATCTCTAATAATTTTACTAATCGTGTCTATAAACAAAATATAGATGAAGAAAAAGAGAAAAGGAAAGACACTGGTTACATAGCAGGGGCAAGAGAGTAGTACTAAACAGACCAGCTGTCTAGGAAGACCTTGTCTTGAATCAATGCCATCAAGGGACCTAAAGAAACACCATCTTCATTAGTCACAAAGTAGTTGGACACAGGGCCAAGGCTGTAGAGCCTCTGAGAATCAGACCCATCTTCATTAGCAACAACAGAGCAGCTGAGAATAGAGTGACTGGCTAGGAGCCTTAGAATGCGATCCAACATCATGGGTGCCTCAGAATTCCTGGTGCCGCTACCGATATGGGCTGCAATCTCTGATGAAGAGAGCGTGGCACCAGGACCAGCTTTCGCTATGATGTCGAATACGCCTAGCTCAATTGCTGATTGCATAGACATGGACAGCACAGAAGAAAACACCAGCTGCATGGCATAGCAGAAGTTTTCCTCTTCTTCCAGCTGCAAGGCCATTGGACTATCTATATTTGTATGGTGATACTTGAATGTGTTTACTTATCTTCTATATATATATAAAAGCCAGAACTTCCTTTTGGTTAATTCAAAAGCTCCGATAATACTTTGCTTAACTAAAATATTGAAAGTCACTTGTAGTTTAGTTGGTTAAGAGCATTTACTTTTCGTGTTTGAAATTTTTTTTTCGTATTTAAATGTATTTAGCGTAGATTATCTTATCGCTCGTAAAAAAAAAAAAACTAAAATATTAATACTAATGGTTAGGATCAGTGAAAGACGATTTGGACACCCATTTTGACACTCTTTGTGTAGGGTCAAATTCATAATATCTTTCAATGATATGAATCATAGTACACATTCATAAATTATTCATTTCTTTTCATTTGTCTCCATTTGTTTTTTTTATTTTTTATCTGTTTCTTTATGATATAAAAGATAAAGTAGATCGTTTCTTATCATATGTACGCAAGCAAATCTGTACCATGATATGGACATGATCTCATTGACAGAAAAAGACGATTGGTGCTAGTGAAACATAAATTTAGGGGTGAAATTTCAAAGGTACGTACAATTCAATGATACGTATTGTTGAATAATTTAAAATTTATTTGAGACTCACCATAAATTAATCTAAATCATTCAATAACCGTATCATTGAATGATTCCACCACCCAAGATTTTTCCTAAATTTAGACCGTTTCTTATCTTACATGATAAATCATGCATGTGAAACATAACTTAGGCAAATATAACATCAATTGGTGCTAGTACCACTTTGTCCAGCTAGGTCACCACATGTGAAACATAACTTAGGCAAATATAACATCAATTGGTGCTAGTGCCACTTTGTCCAGCTAGGTCACCACTGACATAGTATAATGAGAAAAACATTTCCCACTACAAGAATTATAGAAAAATTTTGGGTGGTACTTATTATTCAATGATACGGTCATTGAATGGTCTCAGATTAATTTGTGGTGGGTCTCAAATGAATTTTAAACCATTCAATAGACGCACCATTGAACGGTAAGTACCATTGAAGTTTGACCCCAAGAATTATGGCGCTTTAAACATCACTAGATAAGCATCAATTGTACGTACTATTGAAGTTTGACTCATTATGAAAAAATTATGGCGCTTTAAACAACACTAGATAAGCATCATCAAATTGAAAAGATCATCGCTTCTATAATCTATAATTGATAGAGTTCAAAGCTTGAATTAAAAGTTATCCAACACAAAAATTTGATGAGTAGCACATAGGGATAAAATTGTCACTTTGAAGAAAATAGTTGACAATATTAAGTGACGTGTCACTATGTGGTGTGTTTGATTCAGTCATGTGTGGCATTATCCGGTGCATTGAGTTGTTAGTATAGCTAGAAGTCAAATAGTTTGTTAGAGCATCTCCAATCCAAGATGCAAATGAGGTTGTAAAGCAACATGTACATCTCCTCCCATCGGAAAGTGCTCCAGTTTTTGAATTGTATAAGTTGAAAATCTAACATCTAGTCGGAGAATGCACAAAAAAAAAGTAAGCTTACATCTAAATTTACATCTTACAACAGGGACCCCACAAAGGAAGAAACAAGAAAAAGAAAAGAAAAAGTGGTGTGACAATGTGGGAAGAAAATACGGACTCGCTCACCACGCACGAGTAGGTGGCATGCGCTGGGCTTAAGCCTATAAATGCCGGACCCAAGGCTAGAAAAAGTAACTACAGTACATGATGTAAAATGGATCTTGTGGCTGCTATTATTCCAACATTTAATCAACGGGTAAAATCAATTATCAATTGCAATGGCTATTTTTTTTAATGTTTAGGTCAACTGTGTTAAAAAGAAAAAAGTTAACTACATTTTACACCTTCAAGGTTTGAGGTGACTTTCAAAATGGGCCACAATGTTTCAATTTTCTCACATTGCCCCTTAAAGTTTTGAAATTGTATCAGGTTTGGAATGATCGGAATCATTGGCAAGTCCAGATGATGGTTTCGATGAATCCGATGAGTGTGATGAATCCAACGAACTTGCCGATGATTTCAAGGGGAGTTTATCTCTACTCACCGCCGAACTTGGTAGAGACCACCAACGGCTATTTTACTACCACACATAATTCGATGGATTATGATCTTCCTCGTTTCAATAGAAGTTCCAATACCCTTGGTGATTCAGATAATTGCGGTATTGTGCTTCATACTACTAGTGGGGATGATTCCCAAAGTTCGATAATTGACTCTAGTGCAATGAATCATATGACTTTTAATCCAAATGACTTTACATCTACAACGGTTCCTCAACGACACCATTTCACTAATGTGAATGGTATCGCCTACCTAGTTACATAGGCAGGCAATGTGGCTCTAACATTTCTCTCTCCTTGCAAATTACTTTACTTGTTCAATCTTTGTCAAATGAGTTAATCTTTGTTGGTCAAGTTACTGAGCAATTAGATTGTTGTGTACTAATGTAAGAATGGTCGTGGTACTAAGAGGGGGGATTATACTATGTCGATGACGTTAGTCCTGGAAGACTTAATTTCGTGAAAGGGACATTTGAAGACAAGCGACCACAAATATGGTTTTGGCATTGTCGGTTAGGACATCGTCCTTCGGTTATTTGAAGTATTTGTTAGTTGATTTATTTTCTGATTTACATGATTTCAACTTCAAGTGTGATACCTGCATTCTAGCAAAGAGTCACCTAGCTTCTTTTCCTTTGAGCTCGAGTAAAAGTGATACATCTTTTGCTCTGGTTCATTCTGACGTTTAGGGACCGTCCCCCATATATACTACTTCTAGATTTAGATGGTTTGTGACTTTTGTTGATGATTGCACTAGAAGGACATGGTTATACTTGTTGAAGAATAAAAGTGAGGTATTCCAGGTGTTTCAGACTTTTCATAAGATGGTTCAGACTCAATCAATATTCTGCTACGCTTAAAGTCTTGCGGTTTGATAATGGTAAGGAGTATGTAAATCACAATTTTAGACACTACTTTAAGGCACATGGCATGCTACATGAGACAACTTGTCCTCAGACACCCTAACAAAAATGGTGTGGCTGAGAGAAAAAATTGACATATTCTCGAAGTTGCACATGCGTTACTTGTTGGATCACATGCTCTTCGTAGTCATTAGAATGATGCTGTTGTTACCGCTGTTTATGTTACAACCCGTCCCAAAATTTATGTGAAATTACCAAAATACCTCTAGTGTCAATGTTGACTTTTGTTGACTTTTTGGGACGACTTGTAAAAATTTATTTCTTTACATATTCTTGATGTACTCATCGATATGAACGCGTGGACGCAAGCGGAACTCAATTCGGAGTTAAAACGAACATTTTACGAAGTTTTAAAGTGTAGGGGCATTTTAGTAATTTTTCACTCCGTGTGTGGGAATTAGGGTTTTTGGCTGACTGCACAGCAGCCAACCCTCCCCATTATTTTCTGCACGTTCTTTCCCTCTTCCTCTCTTTCTCTCCCATTTTCTCTCTCGGCTAAAAACGAACCGAGAAACCCTAACCTTTGGACGAATCACAAAACCGTCGAACCGTTGCCCAAAATCCTTACCATCACGATCGTCTCGTCATTCTGGACGAGGCTGTGTTTATAGAATTTCCAAACTCGAGCCCAATCGCCCAGACCGATGCCAGAACGAAAACGACAAACTGCCATTCCAGTTTCTGTACAATCCCGACATAGGTAAGCCTCGAAACCATTACCATTGGTTTTATTGGATTGAGTAGGTTCAAATCGATATAAAGAACGTCCAATTTGGTGCAGTTTTGAAGGAGAACGGAATTAGGGTTTCCCGAAGCTTCCCGGCCAATTTCAGGCCATCTCCGGCCATTTTTCCGGCCTCAAATTGGTATGAAAATATTCTATTCGTCAATACCTTCATTTTGATATATGGCACGTTGATTTTGGCCAAAGAACGAAGAAGATATGAATTTTTAAAGTTTTGGACATTTTCGGAAACTTTTTCCAGAATTCCGGCGAACCAGGCGGCGGCTCCGGCGACCGGCGCAAGGGAAGAAGACCGAGGAATATTCCGTTAACGGTAACGGAATATTCCTGACGGCGTCAGCATATTCCGTCCAAAAAGATATATTCCGTTAACTTTAACGGTGCTGACGTCAGCAGGCGCGTGGCTGACGTCAGCCGCGCGTGGGGGACACGTCAGCAGGCGTGTGGGGGACACGCGCCAGCACGTGCCGGCGCGTGCCAGCGCGTGCCGGCGCATGCCAGCGCGTGCCGGCGCGTGCCAGCGCGTGGCCGGCGCGTGGCGGCGCGTCCGACTGTTTCCCGGAGCGTGCGGCGGCGCACGGCGGCGCCGGCGGCGATGGACGGCGGCGGTAGTGTTTTCGGGGCTCGGAAATCATTTTTCGAGCCCGTTTTCGCTAAAATAATAATATTTTTGGGGGATTTTTCTTTAAGGCCTATTTTTAATTTATTTTAAGGAAGTTCTAATTTGTTCCCTAATATTAAATAGGTAATTCTTCGACTCCGCACACCGAGGAGGGCAACACCGAGGGAGATTTCACTCCCGATCACCTGTGAGTGGACTTTGCTTTATTAAATGGTTTTTATGATTGAAAATAAATATGAATTTGATTTCTATATGGTTTAAAATGGTTTTCGAAACATGATTATTTATATATATATTTATTTATAAATATATATACATGTTGATAATTGTTTATGCAACCATATTTGTTTTATTTATGGTTATATATTGGGATATGAATTTAAATGGTGATTGTGGTTTTATACCAAAGTATGATTATACATTTTGAAATGGTTTACACTATGATATCACTTTTGCATAAATATTAAATGGTATTTTGATATATGGTTTTGAGGGAAGATTTTATTTATGCAATATTAGATATTTGGGAATTATGAAAGGGATATTGTTCTTATATTTAATCACATGAGTATGTATGTATGTTTTCAAACACACTTGGTATGCTTTCACTACGTTGTAGTACCGTCTCACGGCCGTAGGACAAGTCTCACATGTTTGGGTCACACGCACTGTACTCCAGGGGTATTGTCCGGTAAATACCTTAGTGCAAGCTTGTCTTACGTTTATGTTTGTTTATGGGGAAAAGGCCCCACTACGTAAGGATTCGGGTGTGACGCGCTGCGGCGCAAGTGCTTACATGTGTGTGGTACTAGGAGTACAAATTAATGGATAACGTAAAGTGCTTGTACGGTGATTGAGAGGCTGTTCCTCAACCCGTACATGGGTGATCGCGCATATACCCTGTGTTGGCTTTCCCTTATATATATTATTGGAATTATTAATTGTGATTTACGAATATTATCCTTTTATGCATTTCAGTTATACTCATAAAGTATCTTTTGAACTATACTATGATAATATGTTTTCGATGATTATACTGGATTTCAAATAGGGGGTTAATATATTGGAAAGAGAAAGGTTTTGTGAAAACTTTGATTTTTGTCCACTCACACTTTTGTTTTTGCGCCCCCTTCAGGACATAGTGATAGTGCATCCGGCGAAGTCGAGGCATCTGCGTGGCAGCTCTGATCATCTATCCCGACCATGTAGGGATTTATCTTTTCTTTTCAGTTTCTATAATAATATCCATCCCTGTTATGGATAGAGATTCTAGGAACTTATTTTATTATTTGGTATCCGTTGTTTCAAAATTAGTACGCTCTGAACCATATGCATATTGACATTGATTTCCGCAAAATTAATAGTACTTTAATTTTGTTTCCACTAAGTGTTGTCATGCATTTAATGGCTTCGTCACTTACGAGTGTCGGCCAGCATGCCCAAACTCGGTATCCACGTGGGTATCGAGGGTGGGGTGTGTCAGTTTATCTAAGGAATCGAATGCCCTCTAAGGTCTTGAATTTCCATACTCCGTTGAAGACTCTATCTACTTATGGCTCCTTGCCATCTGCTTTAATGCTTACTCAGCAAATTTTTGGATGTGTGGCTTTTGTTCATCTCCATAAAAACCAACGTACCAAACTTGACCCTTGTGCAGTACATTGTGTTTTCTGGGATATGGTGGTTATCAGAAAGGATATAGGTGTTATTATCCCCCTACTAAGCGAGTTTATGTGACTATGGATGTGACTTTTATGAAGTCTGAGATGTACTTTGTTGATCTGGTGTCCAATTCTTCTCTTCAGGGGGAGACAATGGGTGAAGATTCGAATTGTACACTGTTTATTAAGCCTTCGACTGGTCAGATATTAGAGTCTGATTGGTCGTCCGACACTGGAACCACGGATCTGAGGCCTTTGACTGCAGCTGACTAGTCGACATTAGGGCATGACCGGTCACCTAACACCACTGCTTATGTTTCTAATTATGCTGCAGCTGACCTGTCGCCACGAGGGCAAGACCGGTCGTGCGACACTATCGAATATTCAACACCTCCTTTCTCGCCTCCTTCAATATTGACAAGTGACTAATCTCCTGAGAATATTCCTGAGGTAAGTCCTCCTGTTTCTATGAATGAATAGAACAATGCTACTTATCAGTTACCTTATAGGCACAATCGTAGTAAGCCACCAAGTAGATATTCTTCTGATGTTGTCAAGTCATCAAAGTATCCAATTGCAAATCATGTCACATCACAGAGATTGTCTGAAAAGGGCAGAGCTTTTATACAACAACTATCTATGGACAAAGTGCCTAATTCTCTAAAGGAAGCATTAACTGATTCTAAGTGGAAGAAGGCGATGGAGGAAGTGATGGAAATGCTACAAATAATCCAATCATGGAATCTTATCCCATTGCCAAAGGGAAAGAAAATAGTTGGATGTAGATGGATTTACACTATCAAACATAAGGCAGATGGATCGATTGAAAGATACAAGACACGGTTAGCAGCAAAAGGTTATACTTAGACATATGGTATTGATTACAAAGAGACCTTTGCTCCGGTGGCAAATATTAATACTGTGGGAGTATTGTTATCTCTTGCAGCGAATTTGGATTGGCCCTTGCAACAGTTTTATGTGAAGAATGCCTTTCTCCATGGTGATCTGAAGGAGAAGGTATATATGGATATTCCCTCTGGTTACACATCACATACTCATCTTGGAGTGGTGTGTAAATTAAAAAAGGCATTATATGGTTTAAAGCAGTCTCCCCACACTTGGTTTGGTAGATTTTGTATGGCTATGAAGAATTTTGGGTTCAAACAAAGCAATGCAGATCATACTCTTTTCTTGAAGCATCGTAGAGGTAAAGTAACTGCTCTTATTATCTATGTAGATGATATGATTGTTACTGGGAACGACAAAGAAGAGATTGAGAAATTGAAGAAATATTTGGCTACAAAATTTGAGATGAAAGATTTGGGTGGACTCAAATATTTTTTGGAATTGAAGTGTCGAGATCTACAAAGGGTATATTTCTATCCCAAAGGAAATATGTCTTAGATTTGTTGACTGAGTCAGGGACGCTCGATTGTAAGCCTGCAGATACTCCTATTATTCAGAATCATTATTTAGGAGAATATCCGGATCAAGTCCCTACCAACAAGGACCGGTACCAGAGGTTAGTTGGGAGGTTAATTTATTTGTCACATACCTGGCCTGATATTGCATATGTTGTTAGTGTGGGGAGTCAGTTCATGCACTCTCAAAGTGAAGATCACATGAATGCTGTTATTCGGATTCTTAGATATTTAAAGTCTGCACCAGGAAGAGGGATTATGTTTTTGAAGAATAGCCACTGGAGGATAGAAGGATATACTGATGCAGATTGATCATGCAATATTACTGATAGACAGTCTACTTCTGGCTATTTTACTTTCATTGGAGGAAATTTGGTCACATGGTGAAGTAAGAAGCAAAATATGGTTTCCTTATCTAATGCAGAAGCTGAGTATAGAGGCATGGAAAATGGGCTATGTGAATTATTGTGGTTACGGCGATTGCTTATTGAACTTGGTTATAAACCAGGGTTTGCAATGAATCTATTTTGTGACAATAATGCTACTATTGGTAGCTTATAATTCAGTTCAACATGATCGTACTAAGCATGTTGAGGTGAATAGACATTTCATCAAAGAGAAATTGGAGAATCATATTATTCAGTTTCCATTTATAAAGTCAGAGGATCAGTTGGCGAATATTCTTACAAAGGCAGTTGCTACTTGCTAGTAAAGCATTTTATGACTCACTTGGCAAGTTGGGCATGAGTGACATTTATGCACCAACTTAAAAGAGAGTGTTGGCGTGAGTCTCCTATTTTAGGAGAGTTTTATATTAATTATTTTTTCCTTGTTAAGTCATCTTATAAACTCTATATATATACCTCCACATTGGACATAATATATACAATAAAAACAATAATTCCGCAAACCCTACACTATTAATTTTTATCTTCCACAAACCCTTAGTGCTTGCGCTCAGGAACAAACTCTTCTTTATGATCCAACTCCCAAGAATGAATAAAAACTTTGGAAGAATTCAAGGAAGTTCATTACTGAGAGAAGTGGTGGGGATTGTAACTTTCCATGAATTTCTCATTTCTCGCTCAACAACAGAACTTTGCTTATTTCTTTTTTTGAGGATCGACAAATCAAATGGTATTTTTTTTCCAATTTTTGTCTCTTCTTCTCCCGCGTACACTATCAATTTTAGCAATATTGAATGCATAATCTTAACAAAATTCTAATGATCAGAAAATTCAAAACTCACCCACCTTCATGAAAATGGCATCTCCACTTGGAACATTTGCAAACATGTCACCTCCTACATGTTCCACGCCTGAAAAACAATTTCTTAGAATTCACTGTGGCTTTTTTGCATAAAAAAAGAGTGAAAAAAAACAAAAGTATATGAAAGTCTATAAAAAAATGTATTAAGTGAGACTTTTTAGAAGGTCAGACTTCAATGGTATGTACTATTCAATGATACATCTGTTGAATGATTTAATGTTCATTTAAAATCTACCGCAAATTAATCTAGGACAATTCAATGGTCGTACTATTGGATGGTACGTACAACCCAAAATTTTTTCCTCTTTAAAATTCTACCAACCTTTGTTAATTTCTCTTAGACTCGGTCAAACTTCCACCAAAGTCTACAAGTGAAATTCTAATAGAACTATAGAAGTCTGCAAAACTCTATATGGAGTCTGTGGAAACATTCAAAGTCTATACAAAGTTCTTTATAGAATACCATATTCAATACTCGATAAGATAAATGTTCTACGGACAATTACAAGAGTTGGGGGTCGGTGATTCTCAATCGTGAATACATGTGGTCTCTACTGAAAATCTACGGTTAGGAATTATTGTTTGTTTGTGGGAAAATTGTCATAAGAATCAATTAAAATATGACAAATGACTAGTTAAGATTTTTTTTTTTTGTTGTTGTTGCTTTAACAGGGTTCTGAAATTGTTTGAATAAGGATACTGTTGTTGACAACACTTGCGCACACTCTATTTATGCAGCTCATTGTCCACTTAGGTATGATTGACGTATTCTAATAGTAAAAATATCATATTTATTAGGGTTTTTATCACAAATAGTTCTTGAAATGGATCTAACTCATCATTTTAGTTACTCAATTTGAAAATCGATCAATTTCACTCTTAAAATTGACGTAAGTCATAAATTTCCAACAAAAAAAATCAAAATCATCAATTTTTATCTGACAGTGCCATGATATTTCAGTCGGGGGTTGGTTAACTCTTAATTACCTTCGCGATGATGTTAATGCTTTGTTTACTTCATATCAATAAAGTTTTGGTCTGAGTGGTATATATCAATTACTACAAAATATAAACAGGTCACAACACAAAACTTATGTATGTATAACTACTGAAATTAACTACTAAAAATCCCTTAGAACAACACATAAAATTGCTTCGCTTCAAACGTCAAGTTACACATACATAAAAGTGTACTCTTATTTTTTAGAATAGAAAATAAACTTCAGAAGAACAAAGAAAAAGATAGGATTATTAGCTATTTGCGTGTTGGATTACCAGGATCATGAGCCCTAAAAGCACTCGTCTACTTGTAGAATTCCATGACCCAAAGATTAGCAGTGAAACATTCATATCTGATGCCACTAAATCCAGCACCAGTTGCTAAGGCCATGAATTCTTCTTGGCTCCTCTCCATACCTCCCGGGGTTTGAGTCATCATATGCAGATCAAGTTGGGCGTTGGTCCTCACTGATAGGCTATTCTCTGGCTTAATTGGGAGAAGTGCCTCCACCACAATCACTTTTCCATCGTCTGGAATTGCATTGTAACAATTTTTCAATAACTTTATGCAGTCTACATCCAACCAGTCATGAAGTATGAACTACAAAATAGTCCCAACAAAAATGGAGTTATTAATTAAAGAGAAAAATCCAACTTATAATATGTCTTTGCTCAGGTCAAACAAAATATTAAACAAACAAAAATAATGCATGAGGAGTTTAAAAATCACCTTCAAAAAAATGGCATCCCCATTTGGAATACTTTCAAACATGTCTCCTCCTATATTTTCAACACCTACAAAATAAATAAAGTACAATATTTTATAACAGAAAAAACGTAGAATTCAAATTATAGACCATAAAACTGTAAATTTAAAGTCGTACCAGGATAAGAGGAAGCATGTTTTATAACATGAGGCAAGTCAAAATTGATGCCCTTAATATGTGGATATTTAGAAGTGATTAGACTAATTGCCCCTCCCAGATTACCACCAATATCAACAAGCTGCGTAAGGTGCTCAAAACCTTTGTAGAGATCAAGAATTCTCTTCATAACTATGGTGCTATGGTTGAACATCGCCTTGTTGAATAGTTTATTAAACCTAAGGTCGACACCTGGATACTGAAAGTGGTGCATGCCATGGGCTCTGTTAAATGGAATTCCTCCTTCAATAACTGCATCTTTCACCTGAAGCCTGTCGATGTTCACAAAATTAGAGTGCTACTTTATGTTGTATTGTCAGATCTAGACTAGAGGTGCAAGTTAGATTCGAATTTTTTATTCTATCATTAAAATTTCTGATCAAATAAAAGTTTTTCCCTAAAGATTCGATAGAGATAACTCCGATTTTAAATAATTCAACATGTTTCGAATTTGAAAATTTTGATCCGATCCAAAATTTTGGAATGAAAATTGTAAACCTTATTTCCGATCCCATCCTTCAACAAATATGGGACACATTCATGTATGTACGAAGCTCGTGGCCAACAAATTTGGGACACATTTTGATCCTTTTCATACATACATGAAAATGCCCAATTTTCAAAATGTTGACTAATAAAAAAACATACCAGCCTTTGAAGAAGACCTCGTCTTGAACCATAGCCAACACAGGGCCTAAGGAAACACCATCTTCATTAGTCACAAAGTGCTTGGACACAGGGGTAAGGCTGTAGAGCCTCCGGAAACACTTGTCAACTTTACCGTTAACAACCGTGCAATCGAGGACGGAGTTGCTGGCCAGGACAGCTAGAATGCGATCTAGCATCATGGGTCCGTCAGGGGTCTTGGTGCCGATGTGAGCTGCAATCTCAGATGAAGAGAGCTTGGCATTTGGACCCTCTTTCGCTATGATGTCAAAAACGCCAAGCTCAATTGCTGACTGCATGGAGAAAGACAGCACAGAAGAAACCACCAGCTGCAGTGCATGGCAGTAGCTCTCTTCTTCTTTCCTTCCTTCATCATCAAGAGGAATGTTAGGAAGGCCTTTTGGTTCCTCTAGAGAAGCCATTGGATTAGTGTTGTGCATCTAGCTAAACTGTCTACATTGATTTATATGCTAAAAATTCTTGGATTTATTAGGTTAACTGTTCTCTTATTTTGATTGTTTATTTTTTTATTTTTGAATGGAATTTATTTTATTGTTTTATTTTTATATTTGATATATTATAGCTAAGAAGTTGGGGTCCAACTTCAGTGGTACGTACCATTAAATGGTACGTACTGTTAAATGGTTAAGATTCATTTGGGGCTCACTGCAAATTAATCTGAACCATTCAATAGTCGTACCATTCAATGGTACGTACCACTCAAGATTTTTCTAAGAAGTTGTGATCAACAATGTTGTCTGCGGGCATGGATCCCTTGGATAGTCAAATTAAGTAATGGGAAATAATTTTGAATGACAGTGAGCGTAGAGACTATTATATGAACATCATACAAATTTGAATATTAAATTGAGTTTTTTGTCAGAAGAGGAAAATTAAAACCATTTGTCTACTGAATTTTCCGAGTAGCAGACTAAAATTCTCCAACTACTAACTAATTCAATTAAAGTTGCTGATGAATAACTGACGCATTTGACTGAGTCTGTAGTCTGTACCAATGAAGAGTCGACGAGTTTTCTACTTTTTTACTAATTGCAAGTTGAAAATAGGACAAACGTGCGAATCTTTTTGCTTATGGTTATTTTTGGTTAAAATTATGCTTATATATAAAATAATATATTTATACTAATATTGTAATTCGGACACACAAATGACCGGTCATAATAAATTATTATCAAACTAATCATTCACGGAATACGAACTTAATACATTTTACTTACAAATAAATAAAAATATATGTTATTCTATGATGCACGGATACTTCAGTTTGATCACGTATCCCGTATCCGATACTTCATCGGATACGATACTTGTCGGATACTTCTGAATACTCACCGGATACAAGTATTCGGTTTTTAGGATGTCGTTGCACTTTTAAATGAGAAATTAAGAGGAGAAAATTAATATAAAACAAAAATTTTGTTTAAAGTTGATGAATACAAAGAGCTTTGTTTCTAATTAAAACAATTAATATAACTCTTACACTTGAATGAACTTGAATTAGGATATTTTCATGTTAAAAATATTTTAAATTATATATTTTATTGACGTATCCATGGCGTATCGTATCCTAATTTTTTGAGATGTTACGTATTGCAGTATCGTGTCGCACCGTATCACCGTATCCATATCTGTATCTATGCTTCATAGATGCTATTGAATCACAATACCGAGTTGAAATTATGTTTATATTCATTAAACAATCTTTCAGAATTATGGGATTCCTTGTTTGTTGCTTTTTCTAGGCCTCGACTCTAGCAATTTTAGAGCCATATAATCAAATAAAGAAAAGAGGGCTCCTAGCTAGCATCAGTTGTTAGAACAGTCGCTCCCTCAGTTGCGAGAAAGGCTTGCATTTTAAAATTGAGGAAGAGTTACTCTTTAAAATACTTTGTGATCGGTTTACGAGAATTTCGTGTTTATAGTCAGAGCAGTTCATATTATAAATTATTCTGTAAAAATCATTTTTGCAAAAAAAAAAAAAAATTTAAAAATAAGGTCGGTTAGTCAATCAATTGTTGCAAATAGATAGACCGTTCGTAATTAATAACTAAACGATCTCATTTTCTATTAATTTTTTTCATAAATGATCTTTTCAGAGTGATTAATAATATGAATGGTTTCAATTATGAGCACGAAATTTTGTAAATCGATGACTAAGTATTTTGAGGAGGAACTTTTCTATAATCTTAAAAAGCCAAACTTTTCTCCTGACTTGCTCCATTACCAGCTGACATGTGGCAATCCTTTTCCAGCTGTATAACTTAGAGATACAAGAGCCATTAATTTTTCAGTTATTTACAGCCTTGAATCAATTAAGCCCATAACTGTTGGAATTAGTATTTTGCATCAAATCAATAGAGTAGGCTACAGTGCTCGCAAGCATTGAATGCTCACACCGATCTCACCATTAAAAGGAAGTAGGAGGGAGGAGAGAGGGGGGAAAGGAGGGTGAGATCGGTGTGAGCATTCAATGCTTGTGAGCACTGTAGCCAGTCCCCAAATCAATAGCATGATTGTTGCTAGCTATGAAATGATCGGACGCCCTTGCGGGTTAGCTCAAGTGGTGAGAGTTAAATAAAAGGTTTCGATTTTCTTACACCATTGTAAGCAAAAAGGAAAATAATCAAACATCAGTCAAGACCATATTATGAGAAATTGATAATATTTGATAACAAAAGACAGTCATACACTGGATTTATTGTTACTATTAACTAGAAGCTCGGAAATGATCAACATGCAGCATGGAAAATTAAGGGGCTAAGTGAAATCATTAGGCTGAAAGAGAGGTGGTCTTAAACATATCCAAAGAGGATCGAGTTTTGAGGCCATGGTCCCAGAATTTTTCATAGAACTCAGCATAAGTGAAGCTCCTGTAGAGGGGAGGAGGAAGATCATCAATCAGTTGTGGGGCTAGTTCCATCACAGCGTCGTACGATGGGCAAAAGAATGTTGGGATGGAGATCCTTTCCTTGTTGCAATTCACCACCGCCCGATGGAGTGCACTCTCTTGTAACGATCATTGCTAGATAAGAACCTGTGAAATAAAAAAAGGGAGCTTTAGATTTTGGCCCTTACAATTCATGATTTTTAGATAAAAACCCATCTATCTTTAAACGTCCAATAAAAACCCAAATTTAAAATGTGCAGCCACACTGAAATATTATTGACCTACTAATACAACTTATTTACACCCATGCCACCCATGCCACTAATACAATTGATTTTGTTTATGTAGGTACATTATTATTTTTAAATATATATATATATATATATATATGTTACAAAAAAATAATTTTTCCTAAACATTGTATACACAACACCCATGTTTTATATATTGAATCAAATACAACCTTTTATTGACAAAAAATAAAAATAAAAATCAAATGCAGTCTTCCCCTTTGTAGGTGTATTATTACATATGTTATGCACATTTTGTTTTTTATTTATTTTACCTGTTACATCCCGTCACGGAAATATCATTATTTTATTTCCGGAAGCGGGAAATGACCAAAATGCCCCTGGTTGACCTTTCGGTTGAATTTTGGGTCGTAACTCGTACGACCCTTTCCTTAGTGTTTTCTTGTTGTGCTCGTCGTTACGAGCGCGTGGACGCAAACAGGACGAAATTCGAAGTCCGAACGAAGGTTCTACGGGACATTAATTTTGGTGGCGTTCTCGTAATTTCCACTTGGACTGTGTTTTGTAGTTGGGCTTTGGGCCCAGTGAGCCCAGTCATTTCTCTTACTCACTTTGTCTCCCTCACTCTCTATCACTCTCTGTCTCTCGATCCCTCAACCTTACTCACTGCAAACAACCTCTCTTCCTCCTTACCGTTTCTCCCCGATCCAAACTTAGTGGCCTTGCCACTTCTCCGACCAAACCACCACCACATATCATCACCAATTCCTTGAACTCAACCCTACAACCCCACCCAGAAACCGGTTTCCATGAACTCCGGTGAAGCCTCAAGGTTTCCCGTTGAGTTTCCCGGTGAAACTGGCCACGATTGGCCTCGTGGTGACCACCATTCACCTCTTTCAGGTCCCTTGAACCTCAATCGAGCCCTGCATGGCCGAGATTGGACGAGAATCCACAGTTCTGGAATCGGCCACTTTATGGCCGTGGCTTTTCCTTCAAATCCCGGCCACCTCTGGCCAGAGATCGGCCTCCAAAGTGGTAAAATCTCATTCCCCTCACTCCCAGCTTCATTTTGACACTTGAATCGTGAAAAATGGTTGAGATTTGAAGGTTTTAGGACAATTTGCAGGTTTCCGGCCAAATCTCCAGTTTTCGGCGAAGCTCCGGCCGACAGACGGTGGCCGGTGGCGGCGACGCGGCGGCCGGAAAATGCAGAGGTCACCGGCAAACTGACGTCAGCCGGCCCGGTCCTGACGTCAGCGAACCGGTGATGACGTCATCAACCCGGTCCAAACCGGTTGAACCGGAATATTCCAAGGTATATTTCGTCCGTTAACTTTAACGGTGTTAACGGAATATTCTAACACCGTTAGAATATTTCGTTAACTCTAACGGCGCGTCACCGGCGACTGGCCAACGCGTCACCGGCGCGTAGCGGCGCGTGAGGGCGCGTGGGACCTCACAGCGGCGCGTGGCGGCGTGTGAGGCCATTTGGCAGCGTGTGGCGGCGCACGACAGTGGTATTGGGTTTTCCGACCCCGTAACCCCGTTTTTCGGGTTTCCGAACGCCGTTTTCTTCGTATTTTCGAATACTTTTTTTAATTGTGGGTGTTCTAAAATAGGTTTGGCGATCCGTGGAGTACGAAGAGCGTACTTTTGGACTACTTCGGCATCGGTATATGTGAGTGGGCCCCTTCCTTATTAAATTAAATATTTTATATGTGTTGGAAATTTATATTAGACTACGCCTATGCTTTTAAGTGATATTTTAACATATTAGGTTAGTGAACTTAGTATTTTTATGCCTGTGCATTTAAATGTGATTTATACTTATACTCAGTGAACTCGTTTTATATTTATATTCGGTGAACCTTGAGTTTTATATTTATATCGTACTTGGTTCACTAGTATATGACTTGGTTTAAGTATTTTGAGTAACTTGGGTATTGCTTTGGTATATTCTTGGTATTCCGGATATGGTATCCGTGAATACCTATTTAGAACCTATTAAGGTTATTTTAGAAAGGAAACTACCCCACCTTATTTTATTTAGAAATATTCCGTGGTATGTTTTATACACGCTCAACTAGGAATGCTTACACGGTGTCAGTAGTACTGTCCGGGGCCAGGACCAGCTTCACGTGTATGTTCACACGCACCGACACACTCACTTTGGATCCATCGTAGGTGCCAGCCTGTTCTAGGTCGCCTTGGCGACTTGAACTCGTTGTGATACGCTTAGCGCCAGCTCCACGTGATTGTAGTACATGAGCATAATATTATTCGTACACCCAGCCTGTTTATGACAGAATATCTCTGTATGGACTCGTGTGTCTGTCATACCTAGCGAGCGTATCCCCCACTATTTTATTTTGTGATTTTAGTAGCGGATTTCACTGATGCCACGGAGACTTCTTTTGGTTTTACGGGTTTTCCCGTATTATTTATTTATACGGTTTCTGGTAAAGTATCTTATACTTAAGTTGTGGCTTCCTGCCCGTCTTGGAAACCAAGTACATTTCCGTACTTACACTGTTTTCTACCTACTACTGTAGTATACTTTCAGAAAGGCTTTTAACTGAACTATTACTTGTTTTGACGGCGAGGGGTTATTTACTTTCAGAAAGGAAAGGTTTTACAAAAATAATTACTTATGGCCTACTCACCCTTCTGTTTTGCGCCTCTCCAGGATAAGTGGCTTGGAGCTGTCGACGTCGAGACGCGGTGGTATGACAATGTAGGAATTCTTGGTACTTGTAATTATTCAGTATCCCGTACCTTGTACAACCAGTTGTTATTTTATTAATTTTTTCCGCCTGCACACTTTCGTGCTCTCTGATCTTTAGTTTATTTCAATTTGCTTAAATTATTCTTAAATTCTTCTAATTGGCTTTCGTCACCCCACGTGGTGTCGGCCAGCACACTCGACTTTTGGATGTCCACCTGTACATCCAGGTCGGGGTGTGTCATTACCAATGTTAGGTAAATTATTATTCATGTAGGTAAATTATTATTTTTTGTAATATATATATATATATATATATATGTATTGTTTTTCAAATGTATTAATATTACATATGCTACGCACGTTTTGTTTTTTTTTATTTTACCATTTGTTAGGTGAATTATTGTCCATGCAGGTAAATTATTGTTCATGTAGGTAAATTTTTTTTATTATGATATATATATATATATATATATTACAAAAAAATAATTTACCCTAAACATTGTATAGACAACACCCATGTTTTATATATACAACCTTTTTCTAGACAAAAAAAAAAATCAAATGCAGTCTTTCCATTTGTAGGTGAATTATTTTTCATGTAGTATTACATATGTTATGCACGTTTTGTTTTTTATTTATTTTACCATATGTTAGGTAAATTATTGTTCATGTAGGTAAATTATTTTATTGTAATATAAACAAAAAAATAATTTACCCTAAACATTGTATACACAACACCCATGTTTTATATATTGAATCAAATACCAACTTTTATTGACAAAAAAAAATATCAAATGCAGTCTTCCCCTTTGTAGGTGAATTATTTTTCATGTATAACATATATTATGCACATTTTGTTTATTTATTTATTTTACCATATGTTAGGTAAAACACGAACTACTTTTCCAAATTTATATAGAACTAGAAATACACTAATTTTGAGAGAAACACATACACTAAACGCTAGAAACCCAAAATCAGTGCCTTTTCATATTTCCAATTTGGTAAGAAAATGAAAAAAATAAATTAGAAATGCCTAATTTTATGCAAAATTTGAAAAGAATAACCAAAACATGATAATGCATTGAATACGAATTACATATATCTGATCTTTTAATTTTTTTTATTGTTCAAATTGAGATAATAAGCATTAATATTCAAGATTTATTGTAATCGTTGAAATTAATGATATTGTTCAATTAAAAAAATATATAATTCGTATAGTTTCTTCAGGACATTAATTCTCATATTTGACATTAATATGCAATGAATTTATAACGTTAATGTTTTAAAAAAAAAAAATTTAATTTTTACAAAATCGTTAACTCTCCCTAACAATCTGCATAGAATTAATTGTGTACAACAAACATGCAAAAATGGTATGTTAGGCATTCGAAAAATGTAAAAAGTGTAAAGTAACGTATAATTAATGAATTTGCTTATGTGGATCCTAGTCATTGGGTTATTTTCAAGTAAAAAAATTATGTCAGGTTTTATATGGAGAAAAATGAATTTGAGAGGCTAAAGTCATATTTTCATATAAAGGAATAAAAAAAGGCGTACACAGCAGTTAGCAAACTTTGAAATTTTACTATGGGAAAATATAGTTTCGTATATGTGGCCGGAGCCACCTTATTCCTTATAGCAAGTTTTACCACAAATTTCTAGTTAAGCGTAAAAAAGATAGAGAGATGTTGATGATGCTCCAAAAAAGTTATAAGTAATTCTTGGAACATGATTTGTACATGTGTGCTTTCACTAGAGAGATGTTGATGATGCCACAATATATTAGCGTTTCAAGCAAATATTACAACCTCATGTGTTTTTTAATTTACTTTCTCGCAAGATATTGTGTTGTCTTGAAGGAGTGTGCATATTGTAAAGATAGTATTTGTTAACACATGTAAGGGTTTAGTATCCACGAGGGAATTTTACGTCATCTCCAGTCATGAAGTGCTAAATGTAGCCCTTGACTAGCTATGTTTTAGCTTTCTAAAAAGTAATATTTTTACACCAAGAAATAATTGACTAGAGTTATCTTTACTTCACCCCCTGCGTACTCCTCTATTCCTATATTTGAATTCCGTCTAGACTACTTTAGAGCTAAATTTTTCCGTCTCCAACCATGCACACTCTATGACCTAATAAAATATAAAGTGGAATAAAATATAGCCCTGCATGGTTAGAGATGGAAAAATTTAGCTCTAAAATAGTCTTTAAAATATTAATTTAACATAGCCAAAGGTTATGTTTAGCTCTCCACGACTGGAAATGACTTTACTATTTTGGGCCAAACTTAGCCTGCCCTGAGACTACATGTTTCCTGCTATGGGGCCAAACTTAGCCTCATTCTTTTAACTCGATTCCCCTTTAACCCTTTAATTAGAAACTAATTTTATCAATTTTAAGATTAAATGTGGCCTATAGCCATTCCCTGAAGATAGTGTTAGGTATGGCTTCCACTCAGAACAAAGGGCACCAGGTCGGACGAAAAAATTACTTAACTGAAGGCAGCATTCTTTATATTATGCACTGCATGGACTCAATAAATTTGTTTGTAAAAGGTATATTTTTTATTTTCACGCTTACAAATTTTGAAAATGCCGAAAATCTTACTTCAAAGTTGACTGCAGTCTGCAGGTTGCGGCCATTGGATCAGTGACGGTCCAATCAAATGGTTGACGAAAAGCCGTCTCTATCGTTGAACTTGAACCCACGGGTCGATTATTATGTGTCATTCAGGAAGACCTAATCGATCAAATATGTACATTGGTGATGATTTCATCACCACATATATATGCACAGCATCATGTGACATAAAAACAATTTAAACGGCCGGGATATCGCTAGTTTTGTTCTTTTTTTTTTGAGTCACATATCTGCCACCTATTGCCTAGTCACAGCCCTTGACCCTCAACCATGCAACAGATAGGCACCTGGAGTGGAACTTCAACTCACCTATGCCCAGGTGGAGTTCCCTGCCAATGGTTACTCGACACCTGAAAATTTTTATGTTTCTTACTAAAACACTCTCTTAAATGATGAAACGTGACTCTCAAGGCCAAGTTAAACGGAGTTACAAACTACTGTTTTTGAAATTGGACGAAGTTAGCCATGGCATCGGGAGAATGGCGGATTCGGGACGAGGGGAAGACAATTATCTGATTTTTTTTTTTTTTTGATAATTGGCATCGTCTTATTCTTCTTCATCATTCAAACACTTCCCGTTGTTTTTATTTTGTTGTAAAACTCAAGAACTAAAAGCTAATAGGCCGTTTGATAACCATTTCATTTTCAGTTTTTGTTTTTGTTTTTATTTTAAACTAAAATCTTGTTTGTTAACTATTTTCAATTTTTAACAAAGTAAAAATTTGATCTTGAGTTTTCACTTTTTATTTTTTTTTAAATTGAAAATTGAAAGTAGTTACTAAACAAATTTCAAATTTTTGTTTTCAAAAAAATAAAAAACTGAAAAACGAAATGTTTATCATACGGCCCCTAACTTAATCAAGACATAAACCTAACGACAAGAATCAGAAGATGGAGGTAGGGGTGGGTTTGGTTTTTTGCCAAAACCGAAAACCGGATCGAAAATACTATTCGGTTTGGTTCAGTTCGGTTTTGTTCAGTTCGGGTTGACTTCGGTTCGATTTTTTTCGGTCCGGTTTCGGTTTCGGTCCGGTTTAAAAAAAAAAACCCATAAACTTTTTTTCAAGTCTTCAACAATAAACATTCCATAAAAATTCAAGTCTTCAACACTCCATAAAAATTCAAATTTCAAGTCTAAATAAACAACTATTTAGCTTTCCAACTTCAATGGAAGAATTCAATAGTAAACAAAAATGTCCCATATTTTGTAAAATCTAACGGAAAGATTTACCGTGTGCGCAGAGCCGGCGAAGTCTCCTTAATATTAGAGCAGTATGACAACCAAATGCTCTGCCTCATCAATGACTACAAACCTCATGTATCAAATATGAAGTCAACTCTGTAATATAATTAATGTAATAATTATACGAATAAAACTACATATTGCTCAAATAACCAGTTAAAATAACTTCAATCATAAAACACCAAAGAAACTTAAGAGCATATATATGCAATTATCCCTTTATTCTTCCTCGTTGATAGTTAGGTAGCTTATATATGCAATCCATTTTTATGTTTCTTTCCCCAATAAAAGGATCTAAACTAGAACAACAATCATCTCCTTGTAAACATGCACTACAAAGTACAGAACCTCTGTTTGAACACAAAGAGAATCCCTGCAATTAGGACTCTGTTTGAAAACCCTTTTTAAAAATGGTACATTGAATAAAACACCTTATCTTGAATCGTTGATGGTGAGGTCGGGAGAGGAAAATATCTGTTGGATAAACACTTACTTAACAGAAGCACTAAATGATAAGGTCCAAGAAAATGCCTCACCTACGAAGAGTTCGTATAGGATTTCCAGTGAGCAAAAGTTTTCGCAGCGTAGTCATCTTTCCTAAACAATGAATAGTTTTCATCAGTTAATCATAAGAATTAGCAAAATTGGATTTAAAGATAACAGAAGGTAGGCATTAGAGCTTTTCTGAGTATAATATACATAAACATCCAAGGTTTACTCATCATTCTATTTGCCCACCCCCCGCCATCCCACTAGCATTAGAGCTTTTTCTGAGTTATATGTAAATAAACTTCATCATTCCATTATCCCACCCACCCACCCCCACCTTACCTATAAACCTAGTCAGCCAAAGTTGCCAAACCCTTTTGGCGAGTATGTGGTTTTTTGGATTCACACGCTAGGCTTTTGATATTGCAAGCTCACTGAATAACCAAAATTAAACAAATTGGGCAATTGGGTATCCTTAATACAATTGAAAGATCAACAATTCAAGAAGAAATTAGCTTGAATCCTTACCTTGAATAGTTGATGGTGAGGTCGGGAGGGAGAATGAACGAGGACTGAGCGCGACGTCGAGCGAGGTGGGTGAGTGCCACGACGAGTGAGGTGGGTGAGTGCGACTGAGCGAGGTCACTGAGGTGTCAGGTTTGCCTGCGACGTCAAGAAGAGGTTCTCAGTACAAAGGGCGAGTGGCGGGGTCAAAGAAGGAAGGGTATCAACTCAAAGGCTGCAGTCTGGAGTTTGGACTTGAGAGAGGCTGGAGTTTGGAAGACTAGAACGCAGAACAGAAGCCTGAAGGTAGGGTATTAGGGTTAGTATTAAAACACCCATAAAACGACGTTGTTTTAAGAGTTCGGTTCAGTTAGGTTTTTGAACTCCTGAAACCGAAACCGACCCAAAATAATTCGGTTCTTTTTTTTTTCGGTTTTTCGACTTTAGTTCGGTATTCTGCTCGGTTTTTTTCGATTTTCGATTTTTCGAACCCACCCTTAGATGGAGGCACAAACAACCAGAGGAGGGTAAGGAGGCTATCACTGGAGACAATCATGAAATTTCCTACACATTTGTACACCAAATCCAAGCGAAAACAATTTTACCCTTTTCCCCTTATTTCATACGAGACAACAAAGAAGAAGGTTTTAGAAATTAACGAGATCGTCGCACATCTCAGGCGACATCGATGATAATATTTAGAAACACAGATCTGTTGTGCCCAATTTTCCTCTGCCAACCTTGTGACTAGCCTACCTTGGTGACATCTGTCCCTTCTCTTTAACTCCCGTATAACAGTGTTAAGTCTAGATGAAACTAAACATAAAAAAACCCAAAAACTTAAAAAGAAAACTAGAAAAAACCCAAGCCACCGAAGCCTCCCCACCGACACAAGCTCTCAGCCACCTCACTCCTTGGCGCCTGCAAAACCGCATTTTCATTAGGTCTCTTTCTTTCTCCAGCCCCAAAGATCTAGTGGTTGATTTGGAATTTGGGATTTGGGCGGATGAGTCGAAGGAAGTGAAGAGATGAAAAAATTGAAGGTGGGCTTCGAATCAATTTGGTCTTCTCTATTATTATAATCATGAAGATCTTGTGGGTTTGTTTTGGGTTTGCTTTGGTTGGGCAAGGGATAGGAAGAATGAGTTAGTTTTATGTTGATGAAGGTGACGGATCGAGCGAGGAATTGGGGCTGGGTTTGGGTGTTCATGGTGGCAGCGGCAATGGGGTTTCTGGTTGAGCCTTCAAGAATAAGAAATGTCTGGTTTTGATAATGGTGGTGGCGCTCATTTGGAGCAGGTGGTGGTGCGAGTTTTGTGGCAGAGGTGGGGTGGCTGACGGTTGTATAGTTGGGGTTTTTTATTTTTCTTTTTGAGTTTTTTCTTTTATTTTGTATTTTACATAAAAGATAACAAAGTTAAGTAGAAGTGAAGTCATGGGACACTTGTCACAACCACAGTGCGGATAGAGGGTGGGCAGAGGGATTTTGGAAACAGCAGATCTAGATCATGGACAACCGGAGTACCCATCCAATCAAAGGATGCCACTTGCCCCACTAAAAAATCCACCTGATTTAAAAATTTAAGAAAATCAATTAAATAAAAACTTAAACTAAATACTAGAAAAATCTCGACAGCCAAGCCAACAACGCAGAAGCGCCCCTCCCCGGCGGACGATCCGTCCTCCTCCCAAATTATATTTCATCCCTCGTTCGCAGAGACAGAAAGAACGCAATTTAGGCCATCAATTCTTATTGACAGCCATTCTCTTAACCCCCACTACAATCGAACCTCTAACTCGCGTCGCCATCAACTGCCTCGCAATTTCGTACCCAGCCCAAAAAACCCAACAAGGAGCAAAGATAGCTCGTCAAAGAAAAACTCGAAAATCAAGCTGATGAAGATGACGAGGAGGAAGATGGGTCGACATGGGTTTGGGCGGGGGCGGAATAGCGTCGGCGGATTATCGATTGGAGGAACTCCATCTGCCACTCTCTCCCCGTTTTTGTTCGTCTATTAGGAAGAGGAAGAGGAAGAGGAAGAGGGGGTGGCGTGTTTCGCCGGGGAAGGGACTCTTTGGTTTGGAGATTTCCATTTTTATTTTTCTATTTTAGTTTTTATTTAATTAATTTTTTAAAGATAAACCATGTGGATTTTTAATGGGACGGATGGCGTAATTTCATTGAAGGGGTACTCCAGCTGCCCATGGTGATGTGGGTTCCGTCCCTCTGTAAAATTAAGTAAATTATAATTAAATATCAAGTGAGATAATGATTTTAATAAAAAATATCAACTTTAAGGAAAAGTATCAAAGCTCACTTATTTATTTGGATTAAGCCATATTTATGGGCTAAGATATTTATACGGATTGTATATTTACATGTTGGGCCCTATTGCACAATATCCAAGCTCGCCTAGGTCTTTCGCTGGAAAAGTCGCCAGAATTCTGCTGGAAAATTTTTGGCACCGGCAACCTCTCGCCGGAAAGTGTTGTCACCGGCCACCACCGGAGTTCAATGTCGCTGTATTTCACCACCATCATAGGACAAACCTTCAGACAAAAAAGTTAGCGGGTCAAACTTCAATGGTACGTACCATTTAATGATACGCACTGTTGAATGATTTAAGATTCATTTAGAACTCACTGCAAATTAATCTGGACCATTTAATGGTGCATCCCACCCAAGATTTTTCCAAAGTCAACAGCAATTTAGTGCGAATCTTTTGGATGATATATATATATATATATATATATATATATTGGAAATTATGTTTATATTGGTTCATTACAATAACGGTGGTCATTGTTTGTTCCTTGTTTTTTAGGCCTCTACTCTAATCTCTAGCCCCATATAACCAAATAAACAAAAGAAGCCTTGAATCAATTAAGCGCACAAGAAGTGTCAGTTCCAATTCAAACTGATGCTTAGGACGAGAATGCAATTGAGCCTTCCTAATTTAATTAGGATAATACTTGCATTGCTGTATGGGGAAATGTACATATCTACTCTTTGCAAATAATATATTTGCACTGTAAAAATTTTATAATTGAAACTATTTAATTTCTTAATCTTTATTTGAAGATCATTCTACAATAAAATCATTTGAATCGAAGACCGTGTAGTCATTCAAATGTATCAAATAAATAGACGATTCATGATGAATACGTTACTTGGTACTCACATCGTTGATTTGATATGTACATTGAAATAACTAAACGATCTCTTATTCGAATAATTTTTTTCTAGTAATGATCTTTAAGTGAAAATTAAGAAATTGAACGTTTTCAATTATAATTTATACAATAAAGATACGTTATTCGCAATGGGTGTGACATGTGCATTACCCCTATGAAGAATGCAAGTATTATCAATTTAATTAATACATTTATATAATGTTTTCTTTTGATAAATTAATGAAAGTAGAAAACTTTTCAATCTACTCTACCAATCATTTCCCCAGCAGTATAAATTTGTGACCTTCAATTCTTCTGTGCCAAGCCTTTGTACCAGATTTGTGTCAACCTCTTATATTTTGAAACGTGTGCAAACCACTTAGGAGTTAAATAGTTGTCCACATGTCAGAAGCTTATAGACTGATATTTTTTTGGTACCGGTACAGAAGATTTGAAGGCAAATTTGTGGCCTTATGTCAAATTAGATGTAGGATAGCAAGCGGAAATAATTGGTAACTCTTCCTTTTTGCCAAGAACATGATTAATTAATGAGGAAATTTTGCAACGAATATGTTTCAATGCTTTGTTAATTGCGCGTGAAGGGGTGTCTTATTTTTTTTTTTTAGAGAAAGTATAGAATCAAATGTCAAATACATTATAAACTACGACATGCAATAGAGAAGGCTCTCAAAAACCTTGAAACGAGTCAATCCCACCCTAAGAAAAAAGAGCCATGCATGTCACTTATTCACTCAAAGTTACGTAGTCATCGGAAATACAACCCATCAGCCAAGGGGGCCAATGTCCTCCCACAGAGAGAAACCACTAACCCGTAAACTAAATCTTGCAATCCGATGCGCCACCTGGTTTGCACTCCGTGGTGCATACTGAAGAACGAACTGATGCAATTGACGAAGTTCACATACAGCATGAACGAGGACACCCTCTGCAGCCCAACACTCCTCCTCCTGCAGAATTAGATTAACGGCCTCCAGTGAATCCGATTCCACCACCAACGGAACCAAACCCGCGTCCACTGTCATCTCAACTCCAGCCTTCAAATCCATCAACTCCGTTGCTAGAACTGAGATTAGACAAGGAGCAGTTTTTGTAAACACCAACTTCATCACACCCTGCGAGTCCCAAATCACCACCCCAGTACCCCTTCGCCCATCACTGTTATCAATAGCATCATCTGCATTCAGTTTATAGTAACCTTATACAGCGGAATCCAACGTTCCACACGGTGAGGCATAGAAGACCTCCTATGAGGTTAACATAGCAACTGATTAACCCCTTCCTCATAGTCCTTTGCCTTTCTAACTAATAGCTCCACCTCCGTATATGTAGTTTCAAACCAATTAAGATTCCTTTCATTCCACATAATCCAAAGTCCAATAGAGAAAATTAGATGGTGGGACTTTGGTAAAGACCTCCATACTTGAGCCAACCACTCAGCAGGAACCAATGCCATGCCTCAGTTGTAGACGCCAACCCCAATTGAGACCAAATCATTGCGACTACTGTTTCGTATTCTACCTGGCAGCGAAAACACATCGCATTATCAACAACTCGGCGATGCCACAACCTCTCTCTAGTAGGAAGAATATCATGAGCCACCCTCCAAAGAAAATGAGAAACGTTTGGGATATTTATCATACCCCAAATCTGCTTCCAAGGAGATTGATCCACAGACATTAGAGGAGAATGGTTACCAACACAATCATGAGCCTCAATCGTCACTCAATACCCACTCTTCACCGAATAGCACCCCGTTTTACCAAAGTGCCAAATCCAACAATCAAGGTTATCATTCAACAACGGTATCGATAAAAAATTTTCCGCCTCCTCAAAACTAACATTTGCATAAACCGTGCATTGAAATATTCCAGCTCCCACTAGCCGCCAATAAATCACAGACCTTCGTAGAGGAAGTTGAGGATCCGATTGAACAAAGAAACCCCTATCCCTGGGCACCTATGGTTCCCCCATACACCTTAACGGACTTTCCATCACCAATACGCCATCTCATGCTCAGCTTCAACAGATCCCTGCCCCAAAGGATTGAACGCCAAGTAAAAGATGGTTGTGAACCCAAATCAGTCGTCATAAAGTCCCCATGTGGAAAAAATCGAGCTCTAAACATCCTCGCCACTAGGGAATTCGGAGACACCATTAGTCACCACCCTTGTTTGCCTAACAAAGCTTGATTAAAGCTTGTCAGCTCTCGAAAACTCAAACCACCAATCTTCTTTTTCTTACATAAAGATTTCCAAGTCTTCCAATGGATTCCACGATCACCACCTCTAGTCCACCAATATCGAGCTATGGCGCTTAACTTTCCATCTCATGACACATGCCGTCAGGGATGTGAAAGACACTCATCATCGTATAATTTGGGATGGCCTGACACACCGCCTTAATTAAAACCTCTTTCCCAGCTTCAGATAGAAGCTTTCCTTCCCAGCATTGTACCTTACACTAACAGACTTCTTCTTGAACCTCCCTAGGTGTTGATGGACTAACACATGCAGCAGATTTTTCAAGATTAATTTTTTGCCCCGATACCGAGTCATAAATACTGAACAGTTGTTGAAGCTTATACACTTCCGTCACCGTTGTATCACAAAAGAGGAGCCTATCATCCGCAAAGAAAAGATGATTAATAGATGGAGCTCCTTCAGCTATAGCAACACCATGAAGTCTTTGATCCAACTCTGCTTTCTGTAAAATGGCAGAAAAGCCTTCAACAACAATAAGGAATAAATATGGTGAAATCAGATCCCCTTGACGCAGACCCCGAAAGGGCGCCACCTTCCCAAACGGTCGGCCTTTAAACAAAATTGAATATGAAACCGAAGTCACACATCCCATCACAAGCTCTACAAAGCGAGCGGGAAAACCCATTGTCTGCATCATTCTTTCTAGAAAACCCCACTTCACCCTATCATAGACTTTGGCCATATCCAACTTCAGTACCAATTTTTTCCTACCAGATTTTTCACGATGCTTCAAACAATGCACAGTTTCAAACGCCGCCAAAACATTGTCAGTAATTATGCGGTTAGGGATGAACGCACTCTGATACTCCGAAATCACATATGGCAAAACTTTCTTCAGTCTAATGGCCAGAGTCTTCGAAATAATCTTACATAGGACATTGCATAAGCTTATCGGACGAAATTCTGAAACACTAGTTGGTGACTTGACTTTTGGAATTCTGAAACACTCATTTCACCATTCAAAACCTCCAGACACAATTTACACACATCATCTCCAACTATGTCCCAATATTTTTGATAGAAAAGAGTCGGCATACCATCCGCGGTGATTTAGTTGGCCCGTTATGTTTAAGAGACTGCTTCAACTCTGTCCAAGAGTAAGGCATAGACAGATTTTGTAAAAAGATAGACCCTAGAATGCACCGCCTGAAAAATCTCTTCACCCATCCCACCACCTCCTGAAGTAAAAAACTTTTTATACAAGTCTACAAATATTGTACCCAATTTTACATTATCTGTCTGCCAGCGATCATGCTCATCAAAAATCCCTTTTACAAAGTTAGTCTTTGAGCGAAAATTGGCGTGTTTGTAGAAAAACTTCGTATTCCGATCACCATATGTCAGCCAATTAACTCTAGAACGTTGCTGCCAATAAATTTCTTCAAGCTCTAAATGCTTGTCCATCTCTTCTTCCAGCAACCTTCGCTCTTCATAATTCTCTTCGGCAGCCTGACCCCTTTGTAACTCCGCCAATTGCTCACGCAAACTCTTGACTTTCTTTGCAACATTTCCGAATTTCACTTCTTTCCACTCTAGAAGCCTGGAAGCACAACCAACAAGATTGGTGGTTGGGGCACCACCAAGATTCCATGCATCACGCACAATTTCTTTGCGTTCCTCCGTAGTAGTCCACACCTCCTCAAATTGAAATCTGCGTTTACCCTTTGGTCTACCATTACCATACAGGACATCAGTAACAATAAGAATCGGATTATGATCCGACACCTCAGAGGTAAGGTGATGAGCTATAAAGTTTCCCCATGTATGAATTAAATTCGAATTACCGAACCCCCTGTCTAATCGAGCCTTCACATTAGCCTCCCGCTTGCGTCTATTATCATATGTGAACTCATATCCCCTAAAATCAAATTGGATCAGATGACACGCCTCAATAACCTTTCTGAAGTCTTCCACTTGGGGCTCAGGCCGAAGGCGATCACCTGTCTTCTCCGTTAGGGCAAGAACTTCATTAAAATAGCCACAACATAACCACGAGCCATCATCCACCCGACTTAGTGCTCTCAACAAATTCCAAGAATGCCACCTTAATTCCTGCACTGGGTTACCGTAAAAACCTGTAAAGCGAAATTCCGGTCCCTCCGCAAAAGTAACATAGGTATCAATATGACCAACCGAAGAGGACAAGAAGCAAACATCGACACCCTCCTTCCATAATAAACACAGACCTCCATTGTTAGACTATAGTGTGTGTATTGCTGTATTTGTATATATCAAAAACTCAAGAAGAGCAAGATAAACAAGAAAATTGAATTATATGAGAAGAGAAGGGAGAGTTGAAGTTTTTAGTATTTCAGAGATATGACTCTAGTTTTTCATTCACACTCAAACAACTATGAAAACCATAGCTAGAATATTACCGTTAGAAGCGAGAAAAACACCTCACTCCAACTTACAATCTCAGCCTTACACTCTCACACCCTATGAGTTTGAGACATGTGGCAGATCTAAGGCCTATGAGCCATTACATTCAGTTACCAATAGATTAATTACACCTGGCAAAATGAAATTAGGATTACAACTTAAACATCTACCAAATAAATTAGTGAACACATTCATTTTTCAACACTCCCCTTCAAATTGTGCACTGATTTTACACCTAGAAGATTTCTAAGATAGGTGAACCTATCCTTTACCAAAGCCTTAGTAAAAATGTCTGGAACTTGCTCATTTGTAGGACAGTAAGCACGATTGATAATACCTTCTTGTAGAGCATCTTTGATGAAGTGGTACCTCTTGTCAATATGCTTTGTATTATGATGAAACACCGGATTCTTGGTGATTACAATGGCTGATGTATTGTCACAATTCAAAATTGTTGCATCTGTCTGCAGCTCTCCAAAGTCCTCCGAAACAAAACGCAGCCAAATAGCTTGAGCAGTTACTTTTGAAGCATTGATGTACTCAGCTTCTGCAGTGGATAATTCCACACAATTCTGCTTCATAATAGCCCAAGAGAACATACCACTACCAAAAGAAAAAGCATAGCCAGAAGTGCTTCTCATATCAACTTTTGAACCACTTCAGTCACTGTCACAATATCCAATTAAAACTGCTCCTTTTCCTTTTTCATACTCCAAACCATAGTCTAAGGTTTCCTGAACATATCTCAACACTCTCCTTGCAATCCCATAGTGTTTATTTGTAAGACAGTGCATGAATCTTGCTAGCAAACTTGCAACATACATCAAATCAGGTCTAGTTGCAGTGAGATACAATAAACAACCAACAATCTTTCTATATAGTCTCATATGTAGCACCATTATCATATTCTTTTCTCAATTTGTCACTTGGAACTAGTGGAGTGCTCACTGGTTTGCAATCCTGTAGACCAAACTTACTCAGAATGGATGAGGCATATTTCTTATGATGCAAGAAAATACTAGTTTATGTCTGCAATACTCTCATTCTTAGGAAATGATGCAATAGCCCCAAATCTGTCATTTCATACTTGTTCATCATGTCTGCTTTGAACTCTTGAATCATTTCTTGATTGCTTCCAGTGCAGACAATGTCATCCACATATATATACACAATAAGAATCCATGCATCATCCTTGTACTTTGTGCATAATGTTGCTTCACTTGAACTCTTTTGAAATCCCCACTTAGTGAAGTAAGAGTCTCTTTCACCATACTAGGCTCTAGGTGTCTGTTTTAGGCCATACAGTGCCTTGTGCAGTTTGTAGACCATGTCATCTCCTCCTTTCACAATAAATCCCTCAGGTTGATCTACATAAACCTTTTCCTCTAGGACACCATTCAAGAAAGTTGATTTCACATCTAGTTGAAATAATTTCCACTTTTTCTATGCAGCAAGAGTAATAAGTTAGTCTGCTCATAAACCTTTCATGCATACCCTTTTGCAACCAATCTAGCTTTATTCTTTTGCACTGAACCATCAAGGTTTAGCTTGGTCTTATATACCCACTTAACACCAATCACTGGCTTATCAGTTAGTCTACTCACAAGTTCCCAAGTATTGTTCTTCTCTATCATAGAAATTTCATCCTACATTGCTTTCTTCCAGGATTCATTCTGTGATGCATTTTCATACCCTTCAGGTTCAGCAATGCAGAGATTACAGTGTGCATAAACTTCACTCAGATTTTTCCATCTCAGTGGAGTGGAATCATAGCTTTGTGAATCCACTTGACTTATCTGTGAGCTAGTAACAGAACTTTGATGACTTGAAGCTTCATTGCAGTTCAATGGAGATGTAGAAGTTGTAGGAGAACATTGAGTTTGATGCACAAGTGTGACAGATGTTTCCTGACTCTCATCAACCTCCACAAATGTAGTTAGGATTAGAGACACACATACTTCCTTCACTTTGTTTTTCTCCCAATCCCATTTACCATTCTCATCAAATAACACATCTTTGGATAATAATACCCTCCATGTGGTAGGATTGAACACTCTGTACCCTTTCTCACATGTTCCACAACTGATGGAAATGCTTTTAGTACTATTTTCTTCTAGTTTGTGTCTCAAATTATTTGGTATGTGTGAAAAACACACTGAATCAAATACTTTGAGATGCTTGATACCTGGTTTTCTCCCACTAAACACTTCAAATGGTGTAATGTTGTCCAATGCCTTTGTAGGGCATCTGTTCAACAAGTACACTGTAGTATGCACTACTTCACCCCAGAGACTATATGGAAGTCCTTTTTCCTATAGCATTCCCTTTGCCATCTCCATAATTGTCATGTTCTTTCTCTCTGCCACTCCATTCTGCTGTGGAGTGTAGGCAACAGTTAGTTGTCTCTCCAAGCCTAGAGACTCACAAAACTTAGTGAACTCTTTGGAAGTGAACTCTCATCCTCTATCAGTCCTTAATTGTTTTTTCATTGAATATCCACTTTGCAGCTCTACCATCACTTTGAATTTCTTGAAGACATGGAACACATTTGACTTGTTTCGCAAAAAATATATCCAGCACATCCTTGAGTAGTCATCAATAAATGTGAGAAAATATTTATTTCCACTCATTGTAGGAATTTTCATATGGCCACACACATCCGAGTGCACCAATTCAAGTGGTCCACTTGCCTTCCAAGCTTGATCCTTGGGAAAAGCATCTCTGTGGTGTTTCCCCAAAGCATAGCTTGAACAAACTCCATCTACTTCTTGAATCTCAGGTGATCTCAACACCATTTCTTGTTCCTGTAGCTGTTTCAATCTTTTGAAATTCAGATGACCAAATCTCTTTTGGCCAAATGGTAGCATTTTGCTGCACATTTGCACTCAAGGCAAGTTGATCACCATACTTGAATATTAGTGGAAAACACATGTTCCCCTTCTGCTTGACACTCACTACCAAATTGGTCAACGACCTATCATCAAACACATATACTCTATAATCTCCAACCACCAAAAAATATCCATGTTTTGTCATTTGTCCAACACTTACCAATTTTCTGCAAGTCCTGGAACTAACATCACTTCCCTTATGTATCTTTTCCCTTTCATTGTATCAACGGCAAGTGCACCTTTACCAACCACATCTACTAATACCTCAGTACCAACTTGAACTCTAGCTTTCATATTTCTGAAACCCTTGTATCAACTTGAACTTTAGCTTACACATTTAGGCAAGCTAATGAGTAATTTCTGCACAATCCTCTAGTTTGTTAACTCTTCACCATGAGTTTTCATTTGATTAATTATATCAAATAGTCCAACCAGATAAACAACACTTTGGATAATACCCAGTGCTCTGACATATTTGACAATGGTTTCTCGTAGTGATTTGATTTCCACCACCGATAGGTCTCCCTCATTCTTTTTCGGCACATCGAAGCCTTTATTCACAACATCCCACAGCTCCTGAGATCGAAAAATGTTCTTCATCCTTATCTGCCAGAAGTCGAAGTTTTCACCGTTGAAAATTAGTGCTCTCAACTCACCCCCACCAGATCCAGCCATGTTAGACTTAGATGGTGCAAAATCGAAACTCGAGGCAACGAGAAATTACTCCGATTCACCTCACAACACTCACAAATTCAAACGCTAAGATTTTCATACTCAACCTGGCTTTGAGACCATGTTAGACTATAATGTGTGTGTGTATTGTTGTATTTGTATATATCAAAAACTCAAGAAGAGCAAGATAAACAAGAAATTGAATTATATGAGAAAAGAAGGAAGAATTGAAGTTTTCAGTATTTCACAAAGATATGACTCTAGTTTTTCATTCACACTCAAACAACTATGAAAACCATAGCTAGAATATTATCGTTAGAAGTGAGATAAACACCTCACTCTAACTTACAATCTCAGCCTTACACTTTCACAGCCTATAAGCTTGAGACATGTGGCACATCTAAGGCTTATGAGCCATTACATTCAGCTACCAATAGATTATCTACACCTGGCAATATGAAATCAGGATTACAACTTAAACATCTACCAAATAAATCAGTGAACACATTTATATTTCAACATCCACCACATCCCACTTTTTCTACACAAAACAATCCACCCATACCCCAAACGTCTCTTTAGTCTTCCCATTTGCACTGTCATCATTTTAGTATTAATAAGAAAGACCAAAAAGGGCCTCTTTTCCTAAAGAAAATTCTTCAGGTCACAAAATGTCTGCCGATTGCCAAGCCCACAAACATTCCAGCTGAGAATGATCATTATGACCGTGGAGACCCCTTAAGGCTTGTCTCATCCACATGTCTAATGGACATATCAAAGCAAATCCTTCTCATACCACTTTCGAGAACATTATCACCCTCTCCTTGACCTATCTCTGAATTCTCCTCCACCCTTTTCCGCTTTCCCCCAAGTTGTTAAGCACCCCATCCTCGACTAGTACTCACAGACCTTCTAGTTCTACCCTGTTTACGGCCTCTATTAGTAGGCTCCAAACTCTCAATCACCAGCATAAAAACAAAAGGATCTAAAGTAATTGGAGCAGACTCCACATGTACTTCTCCAGCACTCCCAATATTCACCATAGTATGTGCGATCTGATTATCACTCACTCGTTCTTGTTCCACACTGGCAAGGCTCAAATTAAGATTAAGACGATTCAAACTTCCACTCTGTCTACCTATGGCAGACTACTCTAAAGAAGGCAGCAATAAACAAGGTTGATTAGGTATCAAATCCAAACCTGCCTCCCCAACTCTAATGTCACCTTGACCAGATTTTAGGAGACTACAATAGCACTACCAACCACTTGATTCAAATTATCGCTCACAAACATACTTCGTTGGTTTACTCTAGTAGTTTTACACTGGAAAGAAGTTGTATCAGCAAGTTCCATAATAGTAGAACTTTCAGTCTTTGTGTATTCAAATTATCATATCCTACTGGCGAACCTCTTGTCCATGAGTCATCGCCTCTCAAGGGTGCTTCCGATACCCTCGGATTTGCCATATTAAAAGCTTGTCTTCTCGTTGAAGTCCAATGAGTTTACCTCTAAGATTCATATCAACCTCCAGTCCCTCAAACTCAGCCATGAAGCGGGCTTTCTCATCAGCAGACATTCTACCAAACCAAATTTCATGCTTCTTCACACATTCACTAGTCAGTGGAACAATGGTACCACAAGCAAAGCAATGCTCAGAAAGAAATTCATAGCGGAATTTTGACTATAGTTCTCCACAAAAGTGGCAGAAGAACGTCAACGCGAACTTGCACACAAATAAAACAACCAGCACAATCTGAACCATCTTTATTATCTACTCAAATTACCTCACCTAGGATGGCTCCAATAGCTTTAGCCGTTGTCACCGTCATGCAAAAACCAGGAACCCCATGTAGTTGTACCTAAAAGGTTCCATTTGTCACCGCTATCGTACTGATACTCTCATCATCACTGACCTCCTTCACCAGAACTAGAGACTGACAAAAGTGCCATGGATCCATATCAATAAAACGTTTACAATCACGCTCACTTGCAAAACGAGCCCAGAATTGATTGTTATCAAATTCTGAGATCATAACTTCATATGTTCCCTTCTATCGAGGATAGAAAAAAATTGATGAAATCATCCCTATTCACCTTTTGTGAAGAAAGAACCACATCCACCAAACCATAAAGAAATCCCACAAAACAATCAGAGATTGCCTCACTCCCAAGCACTACCTCCACCCTCTCCCTATTGGTAAGCTAAAGTTGAATGCCAAAAGACCTCTCCATCTCCTCAACTGCCATATCACTTTCAGAGAGAGCAGCCATACCTTATCCCACACCCCAACAGAAAACTCGCTTAACAGAGAGAATAACACACTACTACAAGCCCACCAAACTCAATACTCATAAAGCAAACAAAATTACCCATCACACCAGCAAGAAAATCAGTGAAGAATCAGTAGTTTCCGAGGAAAATCGATGGGTTTGAACCCAAGAAACCCTAACCCTATAGAAACCCTAGCCGCCTCTAATTCCTCTCCTCGCATGACACAAGAGAGAACCCAATATCATTGTCGTTTTTGTCCTGTTTGTTTTTTACGCGTGAAGATTAATCTATTGTTACAACCCGTCCCAAAATTTATATGAAATTACCAAAATACCCCTAGTGTCAATGTTGACTTTTGTTGACTTTTTGGGATGACTTGTAAAAATTTATTTCTTTACATATTCTTGATGTACTCGTCGACACGAACGCGTGGGCGCAAGCGGAACTCAATTCGGAGTTAAAACGAACATTTTACGAAGTTTTAAAGTGTAGGGGCATTTTAGTAATTTTCCATTCCGTGTGTGGGAATTAAGGTTTTTGGCTGGCTGCACAGCAGCCAACCCTCCCCCATATTCTGCACGTCCTAACCTCTCTCCCTCTCTTTCTCTCCCATTTTCTCTCTAAGCCAAAAACCTCACCGAAACCCTAACCTTTGGACGAATCACAAAACCGTCGAATCGTTGCCCAAAATCCATACCATCTCGATCGTCTCGTCATTCTGGACGAGGCTGTGATTTTAGAATTTCCAAACTCGAGCCCAATCGTCCAAACCGACGCCGGAACGAAAACGACGAACTGCCATTCAAGTTTCTATACAATCCCGACATAGGTAAGCCTCGAAACCATTGCCATTGGTTTTATTGGATTGAGTAGGTTCAAATCGATATAAAGAACGTCGAATTTGGTGCAGTTTTGAAGGAGAACGGAATTAGGGTTTCCCGAAGCTTCCCGGCCAATTTCAGGATATCTCCGGCCATTTTTCCGGCCCCAAATTGATATGAAAATATTCTACACTTCAATACCTTCAATTTGATATATGGCACGTTAAATTTGGCCAAAGAACGAAGAAGTTATGAATTTTTGAAGTTTTGGAATTAATTTGGAAATTTTCCAGAAATTCCGGCGAACCAGGCGGCGGCGGACGGCGGCGGCTCCGGCGACCGGCGAGAGGAGGAAGAAGAAGGAATATTCCGTCAACGGTAACAGAATATTCCTGCCGGCGTCAGCATATTCCGTCCAAAAAGGTATATTCTGTTAACTTTAACGGCGTTGATGTCAGCAGGCTCGTGGCTGACGTCAGCCGCGCGTGGGACGGCGCGTGCAGGCTCGTGTGGCGCGTGCAGGCGCATGTGGCGCGTGGGGGACATGTGCCAGCGCGTGGCGACACGTGCCAGCGTGTGGCGACACGTGCCAGCGCGTGGCGACAAGTGCCAGCGCGTGGCGACACGTGCCAGCGCGTGGCGACACGTGCCAGCGCGTTGCGACACGTGCCAGCGCGTTACGACACGTGCCAGCGCGTGCCAGCGCGTGCCAGCGCGTGCCAGCGCGTGGCCGGCGCGTGAAGCCACCTCCCGGCGCGTCCGACCGTTTCTTGGCCCGTGGCGGCGCGTGCGGCGGCGCCGGCGGCGGTGGTCGGCGGTGGTAGGGTTTTTGGGCCCGGAAAATCGTTTTTCGAGCCCGTTTTCGCTAAAATAATAATATTTTTGGGGGATTTTTCTTTAAGGCCTATTTTTAATTTATTTTAGGGAAGTTCTAATTGGTTCCCTAATATTAAATAGGTAATTCTTCGACTCCGTACACCGAGGAGGGCAACACCGAGGGAGATTTCACTCCCGATCACCTGTGAGTGGACTTTTGCTTTATTAAATGGTTTTTCTGATTGAAAATAAATATGAACTTGGTTTCCTTGTGGTTTTAAATGGTTTTTGAAGTATGATTATTTATATATATTTATTTATAAATATATATACATGTTGATAATTGTTTATGCAACCATATTTGTTTTATTTATGGTTATATATTGGGATATGAATTTAAATGGTGATTGTGGTTTTATACCAAAGTATGATTATACATTTTGAAATGGTTTACACTATGATATCACTTTTGCATAAATATGAAATGGTATTTTGATATATGGTTTTGAGGGAAGATTTTATTTATGCAATATTAGATATTTGGGAATTATGAAAGGGATATTGTTCTTATATATAATCACATGAGTATGTATGTATGTTTTCAAACACACTTGGTATGCTTTCACTACGTTGTAGTACCGTCTCACGGCCGTAGGACAAGTCTCACATGTTTGGGTCACACGCACTGTACTCCAGGGGTATTGTCCGGTAAATACCTTAGTGCAAGCTTGTCTTACGTTTATGTTGTTTATGGGGAAAAGGCCCCACTACGTAAGGACTCGGGTGTGACGCGCTGTGGCGCAAGTGCTTACATGTGTGTGGTACTAGGAGTACAAATTAATGGATAACGTAAAGTGCTTGTACGGTGATTGAGAGGCTGTTCCTCAACCCGTACATGGGTGATCGCGCATATACCTTGTGTTGGTTTTCCCTTATATATTTTATTGGAATTACGAATTGTGATTTACGAATATTATACTTTTAAGTATTGCAGTTATACTCATAAAGTATCTTTTGAACTATACTATGATAGTATGTTTTCGACGATTATACTGGATTTCAAATAGGGGGTTAATATATTGGAAAGAGAAAGGTTTTGCGAAAACTTTGATTTTTGTCCACTCACACTTTTGTTTTTGCGCCCCTTTCAGGACATAGTGATAGTGCATCCGGCGAAGTCGAGGCATCTGCGTGGCAGCTCTGATCATCTATCCCGACCATGTAGGGATTTATCTTTTCTTTTCAGTTTCTATAATAATATCCATCCCTGTTATGGATAGAGATTCTAGGAACTTATTTTATTATTTGGTTTCTGCTGTTTCAAAATTAGTACGCTCTGAACCATATGCATATTGACATTGTTTTCCGCAAACTTAATAGTATTTTAATTTTGTTTCCACTAAGTGTTGTCATGCATTTAATGGCTTCGTCACTTACGAGTGTCGGCCAGCACGCCCAAACTCGGTATCCACGTGGGTATCGAGGGTGGGGTGTGTCATCTATGGTCCTTTGATAATTGTAACATCCCGTAAAAAGTTTGTTATAAAATAATTTCCGAAGAGATATTTTGGACACATGTGTGTTAGTTTGTACACGGGACTGTGTAATTTTACTGTTTTTGGCGGGTGCACAATACCCTTAAAATCCAAAATATCTCATTTTCTTCCTTCTTCCCCGTCACTTTTTCTCTTATTCTCATTTTCTCTCTCTCTCTCTCCCTCCCTCTCTCTCTTTCCCACCGTGTGTGCACAGTGCACGTCGACGAAAACCTGTCAAACCGAGGTAAACTAAAGTCACCACCCTCTTCGTCTTGATGCCCTGGACTCAACGGTGTGAACCGTTTGTCCAAACTCCCAAAAAGCACACAGAAGAACTAGACATTCCCGGCGATTTTCTCACCATTCTAGACGGAGGTGAGGTTTCTAACTACTACCATTGGATTCCTCTTGTTGAATAGATGAATTTTCATATGTCATTTGATTGATTTGGTCGAGGTTTGACGTAGATCGATGAAGTTACAGTAGTCGCGGCCTTTCGAGGGAAATACATGTCATTCCATAGCCATTTCGGCCAAACCAAAGGTATACTGTCATTCTACTCCTTTCTAGCTTCATTTTGACATAAAGAACGTGAAATTTGACGAAGAAATGAAGAAGTTATGAACATTTTAAAATTTTCCAAAAACCGGCCAGTTTTCTATCGGCGGCAACGACGGTGACCGGCGGCAACGACGATCGGCTCAAGTTGCAGTGGCGACTGGTTCAGAATGGCCTGAACCCGGTCTAAACCGACTTGTGACGTCAGTAACCGGTTAAAACTGAGAATATTCTCAGGTATATTCCTTTAACGCAGTTAGGAATATTCTGTTAGATTTAACGTAGATATCGGAATCTTCCGTTAAATCTAACAGCGTCAACTGACACAGTTAGTTGGCTGTCAGCTTGACCCAGCGATTAGCGTTAGACTCACGTCATTGTAGTACTCAGCGTATTTCTCATATACCTAGCTTGTCCTCGTAACTTATCTACTTGGGCATGTGTATTTACATATAGATGAGCAGTCAGTTCGATTTTCGAGGAGTACCCGTATTACTATTATAGTATTTTGAGGATCATACAGGGGAGAATGACGTATTTTTCAAAAACTATACATGTTTTCCAGTGAGGGGATAGTATGCTCTTGAAAACAAAGGTTTTATCAAACTTTACTTTTTGACCCACTCACTCTTTTATGTTTTACGCCCCTCCAAGAACTAGTAGCGGTTCTGGACCTGCTCCGCCGTAACACGATATTTTCCGCTTTGGGCCACCCCCTCACGGTTTTGTTTATGGGAACTAATGAGCAACTTCCCAGTGGGTCACACATCTAGAGATTGCTCTAGCCCAAACATGCTTAACTTCGGACCTCCGATGGAATCCAAAGTCAGTGAGCTTTCAAAAGGCCTCGTGCTAAATGGAGGTGGGCATGTACATATAAGGCACATCACCCCCTCTCCGTTGGTCGATGTGGGATATTACAATCCACCCTACTTAAGGGGAACCCAGCGTCCTCGCTGGCACATCCGTACCGAATGGCAGAGTAGCTCTTATACCATTCTGACACATCTTGATCCTGACACACTAGGTGTCGGAAAGTGCTGGCCGACACTTGTTAAGAGACGAAAGTCAATTATGCATGTACATGAGAAAAAGTGAGTAGATTTTGAGTTGCAAGCAGAAGTAAGAGTGCAGTGATGGGTAAAACCCATTATTACAGGTGCATAACAGTCAGAGCATAGTAAATAATGCATAGAATAAAAACGTTCACATTCTCGTGAGGATGGATAAGTGGAAGTTAACTAAAAGTAGGAACAAATCCTACATAGTCTGGAGAAAGTGTTAGAACCACCAACCACAGCCGAAATAAGCCCTCATCTCACTGGTAATCAAATCTGCCACTAGGTCCTAGAGGGGCGCAAAACATAAAAGGGTGAGTGGGTCAAAAAGTAACATTTGATAAAACCTTATTTTCAAGAGCATACTGTCCCCTCGCAGAAAAACATGTATAGTTTTTGAAAAATACGTCATACTCCCCGGTATGATCCTCAAAATATTATAATAGTAATACAGGTACTCCCCGAAAACCAATGGTAAAACCATAATGGATTGCTTGAAAACAAAACTGAATGCTCAAATCACAGGTACTCCCTAAAAATCAGAGTAACTGCTCATCCATATGTAAACACACAAGCCCAAGTAGATAAGCTATGAGGACAGGCTAGGTATATGAGAAATATGTTGAGTACTACAATGACGTGAGTCTAACGCTAATCGTTGTGCGTAAAGCGCATCACACACAAGTTCGAATTGCCTAGTGCAACCTAGAAAAGGCTAGTACCTACAATGGATCCAAAGTTGCGTAGCGGTACTGGGTGTGATACGTCCAAACGTCAAGGCTAGTCCTGACGATAGGACTGAGTACTGATACCTGGGTGTTCTACATCTACTGATGAGCAACAGTATAGAAAAATGTATGGCAAATATAATACGGGTGTTCTACCTCCAACAACCACATATTATATAAGTCGTGCTAACAATTTAAAGAGAGAGTTGAAAAACCATACATAATAATACATTTATCAAAACAAAAACTCACTCACTCACCTGTAAATAGCCTGGTCGTAGTCCTTCTGTCCTGGGTAGCCCTGGTAGTCCTCTGGATAAGTCTCACCTATATGAGATATCACTATAATAATGATTAAACTCATGAAGGTTACTAATTAAACTAATTAATAAAACATATCCCTTGTTTGCTCAACACGGAGGTCCGAAACACTCCGAAAAATATCGTACGTTCTGCCCCTAGGTAGTACATGTCGTCACGAGTTGCCTCGTGTCGACGGAAGTCGAAAATAATGCCCCACGGCGGACGGCGGCGATCGGTTCAGACTTATTCCTTTAACACCGTTAGGAATATTCCTTTAACACCGTTAGGAATATTCCTTTAACGACGGCATGTGACGTCAGCAACTGGTTCACACCGAGAATATTTTCAGGTTTATTCCTTTAACGCCGTTAGGAATATTCCATTAGATTTAACGGAGATATTGGAATCTTTCGTTAAATCTAACGGCGTCAACTGACACCGTTAGTTGACTATCAGTTTGACCCAAAGCGTGAGCCTCACGTGGGGGCGCGTGTGGCATTATTTTCAACTTCTGTCAACGCGAGGCGACTCATGACGACACGTACTACCTAGGGGCAGTACGTACGATATTTTTTTGAGTGTTTCGGACCTCCGTGTTGAGCAAACAAGGGATAAGTTTTATTAATTAGTTTAATTAGTAACCTTCATGAGTTTAATCATTATTATAGTGATATCTCATATAGGTGAGACTTATCCAGAGGACTACCAGGGCTACCCAGGACAGAGGGGCTACGACCCACCTATTTACAGGTGAGTGAGTGGGTCTTTGTTTTGATAAATGTATTATTATGTATGGCTTTTCAATGCTCTCTTTAAATTGTTAGCACGACTTATATAATATGTGGTTGTTGGAGGTAGAACACCCGTACTATATTTGCCACACATTTTTCTATATTGTTGCTCATCAGTAGATGTAGAACACCCAGGTATCAGTACTTAGTCCTATGGTCAGGACTAGCCTTGACGTTTTGAGGTATCACACCCATTATCGCTACGCAACTTTGAATCCATTGTAGGTACTAGCCTTTTCTAGGTTGCACTAGGCAACTCGAACTTGTGTGTGACGAGCTTTGCGCACAACAATTAGCGTTAGACTCGCGTTATTGTAGTACTCAACATATTTCTTATATACCTAGCCTGTCATCGTAGCTTATCCACTTGGGCTTGTGTGTTTACATATGGGTGAGCATTCAGTTTTGTTTTCGAGCAATCCATTATGGTTTTACCATTGGTTTTCGGGGAGTATCCGTCTTACTATTATAGTATTTTGAGGACCATACCGAGGAGTATGACGTATTTTTCAAAAACTATACATGTTTTCCAGCAAGGGGATATTATGCTCTTGAAAACAAAGGTTTTATCAAACTTTACTTTTTGACCCACTCACCTTTTTATGTTTTGCACCCCTCCAAGAACTAGTAGCAGTTCTGATTACCAGTGACACGAGGGCTTACTTCGGCTGTGGTTGGTGATTCTGACACTTTCTCCAGATTATGTAGGATTTGTTCCTACTTTTAGTTAATTTCTACTTATCCATCCTCACGAGCATGTGAATGTTTTTATTCTATGCACTATTTACTATGCTCTGACTGTTATGTACCTGTAATAATGGGTTTTACCCATCACCGCACTCTTACTTCCACTTCCAACTCAAAATCTACTCACTTTTTCTCATGTACATGCATAATTGGCTTTAGTCACTTAACACGTGCCGGCTAGACTTCCCGACACCTGGCGTGTCAGGATCGGGATGTGTCATAATCATTTCAGATTTTAGTTTTTTGAAAACTGAAAACTTGTTTTGTAAAAAATTAAAAATTGAAAGCAAATTTTGGAAACTAAAAAAAAGTAGCTTTCAGGTTTTAGTTTTCATTTTTCATTTTTTGAAAATAGTTAGCAAACAGTTTTCAATTTTGAAAAAAAACTGAAAACAAAATGGTTATCAAATGGCCTTTTGGATTAATATTTTATTAAAGGCTTGGGTCAATGTACATACTTTTAGAGTGTTTAATATGCTATATGTAATATATTAAGGGTATGAAAATACGAGGTCTTGTGCAAACTCCACAGTGATCTAACCATTATGAATTTCATGATTGGTGCTATGAAATGATCTACGTCATATGCCATTGCGGTTATCGATCAAGTGGTGAGAGTTAAAGTGGCGGATCCAGCCTATGGCAAAGGTGGGTAGTTGCCCATCCAGAAGTCGAAAAATTCCTTGATCGAAACTAACTTTGCCCACCCAGATAGCCAGAAACATGCAGGAAAGGGTAAGGAAACTGGGCAAATGCAGCAGGCAGTCGGAGGAGGAAGAAGAAAAAAAGAATAAAATAAAAAAACCCTAGACTAATGACGTCGTTTTGGTCATTTTGCTCGTTTTGCTTCAACCATTTAATGAAACGGGGCATTCTAGTCAGCCTCTTTTTGTAATTTTTGGTCAGAATTAGTTCAGCCTCTTATATGATTCTTTGATCCCTTTCCTTAATTTCAATTTTTTCCCGATATATTCTCAATTTCATTTAAAATTTTACTTCTCGTCCTTTCCTTCTGTAAACATTGCCTTTTCTTTTCCTCAAAGTCATTTCTTCTTCTTTTATCCTCTTTGGTTACCTTTTTCATAAATGACCCAAATTAATAGATCCTCTAATTCATACCATCAATTAGAATTTCCTAAATTGATTTCATACCTATTTATTGTAATACTTTTAATTTTAAAAATTACCATAACATTGTAAAAACAATATAAAGAGAGATATATCATTCTCAAACTTAAAAAAAAAAATGATAACAAAGAATATGAAATTTGTTCTGGACAATTGTTTAGCTTGTAGTGTTGGTTTTTTTTTTCTTTCCCAACAAGTATGAATCATAATACTATGATAGTATGGTTTAATTGTAAAAATAGCTCTTGTTCAAAAAAAAAATGAAAAGTTTTACTCGTCGCCCACCCATAAATACATTCCTGGATCCGCCCCTGATTAAAGGTATCGAATTTTATACACTAATAAAAAAGAAATGATCCAACATCAGTTATGACCATATATATTATGAGAAATTGATCACTTGATCCTTAATTTCTTAAATATTTGATAACAAAGACACAGTACATAGTACTGGATTTGTTGTTACTATTAACTAGAAGCTCTGAAATGTTCAACATGCAGCATCGAGAAATTGACTAATTGAGGGGTAACAGATGAAATCATTAAGCAGAATGAGAGGTGATCTTAAACATGTCCAAAGAGGATCGAGTGTTGAGGCCACGGTCCCAGAATTTTTCATAGAATTCAGCATAAGTGAAGCTCCTGTAGAGGGGAGGATGATGATCATCAATCAGTTGTGGGGCTGGTTCCATCACAGCATCGTACGATGGGCAATAGAATGTTGGGATGGAGATCCTTTCCTTGTTGCAATTCACCACCGCCCGATGGAGTACACTCTTGTAACGATCATTGCTAAGAACCTGTGGAATAAAAAAATTAGAAAAAGCGCACACATGCAGTTAGCAAAGGTTGAAGTTCTACTATGGGAAAAGATATATAGTTTCTTATATCAGTATGGGCACCGGAGCCAGCTTATTCCTTATAGCTCAAGTTTTCCCACAAATTTCTAATTAAGCGTAAAAAAGATAAAGAGATGTTGATGAAGTAATTCTTGAACATTATTTGTACTTGTGTGTTTTCACTAGGAGAATGACTTACATATATTTGCCCAACGCGGCAATATAATAGCGTTCTGGACAAATATTACAACGTCATATGTTTTTTTATATAACTTTTTGGTACCACATTGTATTTTTGTCTTGAAACTACACTGGAGAATGACTTACATATATTTACCCAACGCGGCAATATAATAGCGTTCTGGACAAATATTACAATGTCATATGTTTTTTTATCTAACTTTTTGGTACGACATTGTATTTTTGTCTTGAAACTACACTGTGACATCCATGAGTGTGCATGTTGTTAGAATAGTATTTGTTAACAAATGGCAATAAGTTGGACCAAGAGATTGACCCAATGACTGTGTTAGTTACGCTATGCGAACAATGGTAATCAAGACTTCAATTTTTCTATATTTTAAACGGTAGATTTTTTATTTGCCCGCTTACAAATTTGGAAAAACCAAAAATCTTACTACTTCTTCAAAGTTGACTACAGTCTGCAGGCTGCAGCCATTGGATTAGTGATGGTCCAATCAAATGGTTGAAGATGTCTATATGGAGCAGAAATCTTTGAAGATAAATATTACGTGTCAGGATTCAGGAAGACCTAATCAAATATGTACATTGGTGATGATCTCACAATATACATGCACAGCATCATTTGACAGAAAAGCAATTTGAAACGGCCGGGATCTCGCTAGTTATGCGTTTTTTTGTGGGTCATTTATCTGCCACCTTTTGCCTATATAGTCATTACTCTTGACCCTTCGTGATTACAAATACTTGCCTACACTTGCCAACCATGTAAGTTAATGGTCCATGCTTAGAACATTTCTTAGAGTAGGTAGTTGTCAGTTATTGATGTAAGTAAATATTATTATGTATTGATAGTCATTTAAACCTTCGATACAAGTGCATCTTTCAATGCATTTATATTTAACGTTGATTTGATTGTGATTTACGAGAGAGTTAACTGACCTGGATTTGATCACCAATGTTGACAATGAATGCATGTGGGATGGGTTTGACAGCCACCCATTTGCCATTGTTGAGAACCTGCAAACCTGCCACGTCATCTTGAAGGAGAATAGTGATGACATTAGGATCAGCATGACCAGGTAAACCATAGGTGAGCTCAGGCTGAGGACAAGGCGGATAGTAATTGATTGCCATGTGCTGCCCATGCTTCCCCAATGCCTTGTTCATGTAATCCGCTTCTAACCCTAAGCTCTCTGATATGGCTTCGAGCAGTCTCACTGCTAATCCTCTCACAGTCCTGCTATACTCAGCCACATCTTCTCTGCAAAAAATATTCTAGATAAAATAACATATTGTAATTAATTTGATAAGGCTCTTAGCTAGCCTGATATTTCACATATTAGAATTCTACAGAAGTTTACCAAATGAATGATACAAATTTTTAACAGTGTGACGATATGATTAACATGCATCTCAACCTGTATAATAAGAGGAAATTTTCTTAAAACTTATATATGTAATTGCATGTTAGATGTATCCTTCCTAAGGCTACCCATAATGCAATTTTAACAATTGGAATCGTTTATATCAAATCGAAAACTGTCATCTAAAAACGTTCAAAAAAACACGATTCGTTAGATAATTGTAATGAAAATTACCTGAAAGATGGAGGGTTGGATGGCCATTCATGCATGTAGTCCTCAAGAGGGTAGCAGTGGAGTCTTAAGTAGTCTCTCCAGCTGGAGACCTTCTCAGTTTTGACATTGAAACTAGTAGACAGCCTCGTGGTTTTAAATGGATCATCGGAGAAACTCTTCAACCTTTCACTTTCTGGCAAATGGAAAAACTTCTTTGATACACTCAGCATGTTATCGATCACTGCCTCTTCAATTCCATGGTTTTGGACCTCCATTTTACAGTGAAACAAATTAATTAAAAGGAAGTAATTAAGTTAATATATATACCTTCATTTGAAGGAACAATATATAAAACACATAATCTCGAAAATTAATGTAGGTATGTTTTTTTGGTACGTATTTTATTTATGTACCTGAAAGAAACCATAATCTTGGCAGGCAAGGCCTATCTGTTTGATTATGTCAGACCGCCTAGAATTCTCAAGGCCTTGGAGATTGATAAGAGGAACGGAGTGATCGGAAGACTGGACCTGGTCGAGATTCGGCCGATCGTGTGCCGGTCGGACATAGTTAAAGGGAACATGGGTTGCACCAGAGACAAGGTCGGATAATAGTGCTTTTGTTGTGGCCATTGTAACTCTAACAAGGAACCTGCTGCTGCTCGTGCTTGATTTTCAAATAGTTCTAAAAGTTGGGGTGGTGGTCCTTTCTGGGAGCAAAGTTTATCAATTTATAATGTCATCAGTGCAGGATAACTGCAAACTAAAACAAGGAAAAGAAGAGAAAATGGAAAAGGACAAGGAGAAATAAGTGTAGGGTACTCACTAGTGAGTACCCTATATACTCACTTTAATAATTTGGCCCAATCAAAAGATGACATGTGTTCCTTGGATTTTATACCTTTCGCATTCCTTGGATTTTAGATATGTGTACATATCTAATGCTACGTATCACATTTAAAGACTTAATGCTCCTTGGATTTTATACCTTTCGCATTCCCAAGACATAGTTTAATGTAATTTTTTTTTTTTTTAATATAGTTGAGTTTCTTTCACGAGACCAACTTGCATGGAACAAGTTCACTACCATGTGGCGTCTTGGCCCAATAATATTATGTCATGTGAAAAAAAACTTACACATGACATAACATTATTAAACCAGACACCACGCTGAACCTTTTCATGTAAGTTATATATTCTTTTACGATCTTCATCAAGTTGTTCGATGTACATGTGAATTTAACCCTCATTGTGATTCGCATATATCTAAAATGTTCATCTATTAAATCTTCATGCAAAGATCATCCTGAGAAGAAACCAATAACCAACTCAAAGGCAATTTAGTTTTCTGTAATCTAACTATGGCAAAACAAAATAGAAGGTATTGATTATGATAAATATTGAGATGTTTATGATTAAATAGCTATTTAAATACAAATTTTGGTTTATGCCCAGAAAGGCTGGTGTATTTTAACGAAAACCCAATTTTCAAATTAAATCAATTGACCACCATTAAATTATAAAAGATTTTTCATTTTTAAGAGATTTTATATTCCCTTGCACAATTTTCTATATTTTTATTCCTAATTTACCCTCCTATATTTATTTTTCTCCATAAAATGATTAATTGTTTGATTTAAACTTTTTTTCTCCATTAACTAATAAATTTTTTCTATTTTGGGACGACAACATTCATTTTTTTTTTTGGAATCTGGTTTGAAATTTATTTATTTTCTTATTAGTAGCATATTCTTTGTTGTGATTTGTTCCACCAAAGAGTTAATATTCAGATTATTAATTTTCATCACATTTTCTTTCAAGCAAGGTTATCTAGTAGAGACATACAAAGTATTAGACTGTCTTTTATCCGACACACTTTTTGATTACCTACACTTTAGTTAACAGATACAACATTACCTACACATAAGGAGAAATATACAAAGAATAGACTACCTCTAATCAAGATAGCGGACAAATTGTTTTTTTTTTTTTTGGATGTAACTAAATAAGCGATTTTATTACTGAAGGATTGATTTTTTTGGAATTCTGTTTTTTTTTATTTATGGAATCAATACAAGATTTTAAAATTCAAAGTGTATAATTAGACCAAAACAATGCATTAAATCAAGAATTCCGAAAATATTTTTCTTATTTATTTCAAATGGTAAATTCGTAAGTACAAGCAAATAATAAATCATTTAGTCTTAAAATAACAAATTGCATGGACATTTATTATGACTTGGGTTTTCCATAAAATGTTGTGAGTTAATTGGGTGTAAATAATTATTTTTTAAAGGAATACTGTTGTGGTCTATTTTATTGAAGGGTTTAAGAACAAGGAGAAGGATGGCCGGCAGCACAGAGAGAATAGAGAGAATACAGAGAAATAGGGATGAGGGAAATTATAGTGTGTGATTTCCCTCATACTGATGCCTTTATTTATAGTGAAACAAGTACAATCATAATAGGAATGTAACTTTAGGAGATTCAGAATATTCCAATCCATATCTACCTAGGATTTACACGATCACATTTATCACATGTTAAGATTATTCACAACACTCACAACACTCCCCCTTGAGTGTGCAAATACTCAAGTAGGTATTGCATCAGATCTTCAATATAATGTAGAGATAGTTGATGAAGTCGTCTTGTAGGCACGACAGAGTACACGCTAGTCTCAAGTACGGAACTTGCACAAAAATAAATAAAAATTCTCATAAAACCTGGCTATGGTAAAACCCAAGGCAGGACAAAAACCCATAGTCTAAGGAGAAAAGTGAGTTAATGCAATGTCAATACTAAACCGGATGTCAGTAGGATGCACACAAGGGTATGACCAACCGAGAATGGGTGCCTCGTTAAAACCTAGTCAAGCAACAAAAACCCAATGGGAAAAAATAATCCTGATCGTAGGGAAAAAGAGTACATTAAGGTCAAGCAAGTACACTTCTGGATACTCACCCTGAGTTTGACAAAATTCTGAATGAGAAACTAACCATGTTGCAAATCAAACAATTTACGCATACCAATTCCTTGAACAAGCTTCTAAAAGGTAGATTTCGGTAGTGAATTGGTGAAAAGGTCGGCAAGGTTGTCTTGGGAACGGATTTGCTTGACTTCAATCTTCTGATCCTCTTGTTGCTGATGTGAGAAGAAGAATTTTAGCGCAATATGCTTGGTGTTGTCTCCTTTGATATATCCTTTCTTGATCTGGTCAATACAGGCGGCATTATCTTCAAAGATCATTGTTGGGACACCAACGACGGAAGAAAGTCCGCAGTTGCTTCGAATATACTCAACAACACCTCTCAGCCAAAAACACTCACGAGTAGCTTCGTGGAGGGCGATAATCTCAGCATGGTTTGAAGAGGTGGCAACTAAGGTTTGTTTGGTTGACCTTCAAGATATTGCGGTGTCTCCAATGGTAAAGACATAACCCGTTTGAGAATGTGCCTTGTGCAGGTCAGATAAGTAACATGCATCAGCATAACCAACAAGGCAAGCATCATTTTGAAAACCAAGGGGGTGTGATCTATTATGAGATGCATAGGGATAGAATAAACCCAAATATGAAGTACCCTTAAGGTAACGAAGGATGTCTTTAACACCATTCTAGTGTCTGCGTGTAGGTGCATTGTTATATCTTGCAAGAAGATTAACAGAGAAGGAGATGTCCGGTCTAGTGCACTGAGCTAAGTACAATAAAGCACCAATTGCACTCAGATATGGAACTTCAGGCTCCAAAACCTCTTCCTCATCATCTTTAGGACGGAAAGGGTCTCATTTTGCATCTTGTTCGGACGACCATAAGAGTACCCGAAGGTTTCGCTTTATCCTCGTTAAAACGACGTAACACCTTCTTGGTGGACCAGAATACCATCCGAACAATGCTCAAGCTCCAAGCCTAGGCAATATCGAGTTTTTTCAAGATCTTTCATCTCAAATTCCGACTTCAGGTGCGAGGCAATTTTCTCAAGCTCTTCGGGAGTCCCAATGAGATTCATGTCATCGACATAAACTGCAACTATCGCAAATCTGGAATATGACTTCTTAATAAACACGCATAGGCATAATTCATTATTCACATATCCCTGACTAATCAAATACTCACTCAGACGGTTATACCACATCTGTCCGGATTGCTTTAATCCGTAGAGTGAACGCCTCAATCTAATTGAGAGGGTGTTCTGTGGTCTAGAACTATTTGATCCAGTCAATGTAAGTTCTTCGGGAACTTTCATGTATATTTCCTTATCAAGATCCCCATAGAGATACGCGGTTACCACTACCAAACTATTAAGGTAGTGGAACGTTATAACGCCCATTACGGGGGAATAAATCTTGTCGTAATCAATCCCAAGGCGTTGAGAGAAACATTGCGCCACAAGGCGTGCTTTGTATCGCACTATTTCATTCTTCTTATTACGCTTCCTTACGAAAACCCACTTGTAGCCAACGGGCTTCACATGTTGAGGTGTAGAAACTACAGGCCTGGATTGCTTATTTCTAGTTTGACCAATTGGTTTTACGTCGAAATTCATCAACGGAACATGTTTCAATGTCATCACTCATCATGATATCAGTAGCTACTGCATATGCAAATGCATCGTCAACTATCATCTCATTCCTATTCCAAAGTACATCCAAGCTAGCATAATGGACCGAAATCTCACGATTCTCAGAAGGCAGATTGGTCTCTTCAAGGACACTACCGTAATCTAGAATAACCTTATGCGTTAGAAAGGATAAGTTGGCCATGGTAGGATTCGAACTAGGCTCACTAGTTGGTGTCGTGGGTTTCCTCTTCCGGGGTTGTGAATCCTTTGAACCAATAGGTCTGCCATGCTTCAGGGTAAGAGCAGATGATTGGCTAGCCGCCAGGGTACTGGGCCGCACAACAGGTGCAGCCACAAGTCCTTCGGGGGCGTTTCGTCTTTCATGGGCTATGGTTTGACGTACGTTTGGTACATCTATCTTTGCATGCACGTTTGCAGCTGGTATATGTGATCTCGTCACTTTCGCTAGATCAATAAAAGCATCCAGCATGCTTTGAGCAACGCTCTGTAGATCTAAAATACGTTGCACCTCAGTTTCAGACTGAGCAGTGCAGGGATTTAAATGAAACATAGTGGGATTAAACCACGACAATTTGCGGCGTTCTTCAGGAACAACTATGTTCTTATCTGCCCTTAACGTCGGGAAGATTGTCTCATTAAAGTGACAATCCGCAAAGCGGGCGGTAAAGAGATCGCTTGTCAAAGGTTCTAAGTAACGAATGATCGAAGGAGAATCATAACCTACATAGATTCTCAATCTTCGCTGAGGACCCATTTTGGTACGGAAGGGCGGCGCAATTGGCACATAGACCGCACAACCAAAAATGCGCAAATGCGAGATGTCGGGCTCGTATCCAGTCACCAACTGTAGCACAGAATAAGGTTCAGTCAGGAAGAGTCTCAGGCGGACCAACATTGCAGCGTGAAGTATTCCATGGCCCCCAGCAGATATTGGAAGTTTGGTTCGCATTACCAAAGTCCGAGCGATCATTTGAAGGTGCTTAATGAACACTTCTGCTAGGCCGTTTTGGGTGTGAACATAGGATACATGATGTTCAACTTCAATCCCAATAGACATGCAATAGTCATTGAAAGTTTTCGATGTAAATTCTCCAGCATTATCCAATCGAATCGACTTAATTGGATAATCAGGGTGGTGAGCCCATAGCTTAATAATTTGATCTAGAAGTTTGGAGAATGCAACATTACGAGTGGACATAAGGCACACGTGTGACCAATGTGTGGAAGCATCAACCAATACCCTAAAGTATCTAAATGGTCCGCAAGATGGTTGAATAGGTCCACAAATGTCCCCCTGAATCCTTTGAAGAAATTTGGGAGGATCTGTTTGGATCTTGTGCATGGATGGGTGAATGATTAGCTTACCCAGGAAGCATGCTTGGCATGGGAAAGTGCGAAAAACGAAGTCCTTACTGCAGGTAAGGGGATGCTCGTGTGAAGTACTGAGGATACAGCGCATCATGCTTCGTCCAGGGTGTCCCAAACGGTTATGTCAAAGCAAGTGTTCCATTGCTAGCCCACTATTAGGGCCGGCCACATGGTGGACCTCAACGGAGTGAATGGTTGTAATATACAAGCCATTTGAAAAGCACTTCATCTTCTCATGAATACGCTTCTGGCCATATTCATAGGAAGTGATGCAAAGGAATTCAACTCCATTTTCTTCAGAAGTTTCAGCGTGGTAATTATTATCTCGAATATCTTTAAAGCTCAGCAACGTTCTTCCGGAACGGGGTGAGTAAAGTGCCTCTTTAATGATTAATTTAGTACCATTGGACAACATTAGTTGGGCAGTGCCATACCCCTCAATCAGGTTGGATGTGCCTGAAAGGGTTGTCAGAGGTGATATTTTAGGTATGAAGTTAGTAAAATAGATGCGTTCACGCAAAATGGTGTGCGTAGTTGCACTATCTTCCAGACAACTAACTTCCCCACAAGACATACCTATAAATAAATTAATTGAATTGGTCACATGTATAAGGGAATAAAAACATTCATTCAATTAATCATTCGAGAAATAATTTCCATAAAATAATATCCAAAAACTTAAAACAAATACCAAACAAATCATCCAAACAAAAAGGAAAAATTGTTTAAAACTTAAACCAAAAGATAGAGGGTTCGGCCACTTAGTGGTTTTTGGCCATTAGTGGTTTTCGGCCAACGGAGTAGATGCTTCTTGAAAATCAGAAATTTCTAGTGTATATCTTCGGGATTCTCCACGTGAGCAAGATTAGTCTCTACGGCTTTACGACTTGAATGATACTCAGCAACAGCGTTAGCTGCGTTAGCTGAAGCTCGGCAAATGTGGGACCAATGGTCCTGAGAACCACAGCGGTAACACAGACTCGCCTCTTTGGTTGCCTTGCTCTTAGTCTTGAAGTTTGAGGCTTTGAGAGCTAAATTAGTGTGCTTCAGACAAGAAAATATCTCTTTGATGGTTAAAGCGCTCTTCCAGAGCGAGCTATAAAGCTCTCGGATCATCTTCAGCGAGGTACTCGGTCTGCAGTGCGTCATGCATATGTCTTCGGATGAAGATCATGGCAGTTGCTTTGTCGGCTTTGCCAACCGGTTATCCGTCTTAGCTTCAGTGGTAACCTAAGGCTCTTTGCAGCGAAATGGAGCTTCACATCTTGTACCCACTTAAGGTAGTTCCTTACAGAGACTTCCAAAGCGGTAAAGTCGAGTTTGTTCAAATTCAACATGTGGCTATAGCGAAGGGAACAAGATTGTGGTCAGTACTATGAAAAACGGTTCATAGACATGGAGTAGAACATTCAGGTTCTATTAGACATGTTTTGGTTTAAATTTTCATGAAAACTACAGGTTTCATGGGTATTTAATTTTTAAGCAAACTTCAGGTTTCATGGCACTTATTCAAAACTTCAGGTTCGAATTTATGAACTTCAAGTTCATGGATACTTGCAAGCAAACGCAATATACGAAACAAACAAAATAAAAATTAACATATATAGCATAAACAGGTAGATGAACGTAGGTCTACGGGGTGTGAAAATCACAACCTAAATAATTTGGGTGGACTAAGTTTGGAGCTGCAGGCCCAAACAAAGAGAAAAACTGGGTTGCAGGCCAGTTGGCAGACTTGGGCAGGAGGCCCAAATGGCTGCAAGCAATAGCAGTGGGCTAAGTCCACATGGGCTAAATAATAAGGAAGGAAAGGCAGGCCCAACGGGCCTGGTTTGAAGTGGACCGAGTGGGGGAAGCATGGACAGCCCATGCAGGGGCTGTGTTGGGCCGAGAGGGGAGAGAGGCCCAAATGGGCCTCGGGTAGGGTGGCTTAGCTGGAGCTGGGTACGAGTCGGCTCGGCTGCAGGCTGATGTCAGCTCGGCTCGGCTTCTAGCCGGCTGGTCTTCAGGATTTCTTTTTTTTTTTTTCAAAAAAAAGAAGAAAAAAATTTTCATTAGAAAAGATTTGGATGTGATGTTATCAACTCCACCAGCTATCTACTGTGATAATTAGTCCGCTGAAGCGTAAAGTGCTAATCCTATTTTCCACTCAAGAATCAAATACTTAGACACAGACTATCATTTTGTTAGGAAAAGAGTTCAACATAAATACTTGGAAGTTCTGTACATTCCCACTGATGATCAAACTGTAGACATTTTGGCAAAAGGTCTTCATAGTCCTACATTTATAAGGCATTGTGGCAATCTTCAGCTTGGAAACCCTAGCTGAGATTGAGGGGGAATGTTGACTATAGTTGACTATTGCCAACTCAACAACTGTACTTAAAAGTCTAGTCGTTTTTTTATAACAATAGCTCCTAAGTCTCTTAGTTTGATATAACAGTAGCTAAGTTTGTTAAGCAGTTACTTAGTGATTACGAAAGCTCTCTGACCTATATATACGAAGTGTACTACTCATTGTAATCATCTTAGTGAAATAACAAAGTTCAGATTCTCCATTTCTCTCTTCATTTCTCTCTGTTACTCTTTATTTCTTCTTCTGCAATATCTCATTTCTCTGGTTTCTCTATTTCGTTATCAGATAGCCGATGGCGTCACTTAGTCAAGCTACGCAAGGTTTCTATTATGCTGGCTTGGTCTTATTATGGCATTGATACTTCATATTTACTGGCATATCTTTATATACTCAACTTCTAGTGAGTGGGTTTTTAGTTTCAAATATTTTATTTGCTCTCTAATTCTATGTAATTTGGTGTTTTCCTTGTCTGATCTTTAATGTTAGTAGAACCCTCTTATGTTAAAGTGCTTTATTTTGATCCAAATCTTGTAATTTAGCCCATGTAATTAATAAAAGGGAGCCTAACCTAATACTTTGTTTGGATGAGGGAACTGAATTTGGAATTTAAACAAAAGTCATAATTTATAAATTGACATGCACAAATTTTCTTGTTTGGATTCATAAACATAGAAGTTTAGAATTTTATATGGAAAAAAAAACTTGGAATTTGGCACCTCCAATTACCAAGTTTAAATTTCATGTAAATAGTTGTCATTTCCAAACTTTCATGAGTGAGAGTTTATAAACAAAAAAATACAAAACAACTCAACTATGAGTGTCCACTACCACCATTCCACCACACAACATTATCACTGTCACTGCCGTCACCACAACATACCATTGTCACCGCCACCATCACTGTCACCACCGCCACCACACAACATCATCGCTGCTACTGCATACCGTTGTTGTAATCGCTATTGCCACCACTACCCACCATCAAGGATTTAAGTTTCAGTTTCGGTTTCGATACATATATCGGTAGTCCAAATTTAGAGAAATGTCAATAAATAAATCGATATTGATGAAGATATTAGTTTAAAATATTAAATCATGAAAGCTTGCTAAAATTACATTTGAAATTTTTACAAGTGTGTACATGGTAGTTGAGACAATTGTTTTATTGCCTTTCAATTTCAAATTACACATGTCTTCACATTATAAACTTTCTCCCTTTTAATTATCAAATTTGGTCTGAGTTTGTTTCTTCACAATTCATAAGAAGACGTAGTTCATGGGGTATTGACACTTTAAATTGATCCTTTTTTTTTTTTTTTTCTGGGTTTCTACACTCATTTTTCACTCAGAAATCTATACTTAGTTTTCAATTATTTGAAGATGTCTTTGATGGTTTTTAAATGGTATGGTTCGTCACTGCATATTCAATTTTACACGGGCGCTCCTCGACGTCACAAAAATAAAGATTTGTAATCCTTTCGGCGGTCCTCTTGCTTCCTTCTCAAAAAGGCCCCCTTAAAGGTTCTAGGTTTCTTTCCCAAATACAAAAAAAAAAAAAAAATCATCAAATTATGAACTTTTCTGATAAGCAATAAAAAAAACCATTAAAGCCATGAATGAAGAATGAGCAATGCATACACAAGAATCAACAAGTGGCGTGAGTGCCACACTTTGCGAAAATTTATGTTATCATCTAATGGAATGATTAATTTGATCAAAAGGTTCTTCTAAAGCCATGTGATTGTATTCCGACAAGCAAGGACGAGAATCCGAGCCATGTTGAATTTCAGGGTTTCTGCAGCACCTTTGACAGCGGATAGGCAGTACCCCATTACTTGAAAAAGCTCTTATATAGAGCTACTAAATGAATATTCAATCGAAATGTGCATTGCATAGGATCAACCAAAGCAAAACTATCACGTGCATCGCCAATAGGATTGAACTAAAATTCCAGTTTTAGACCTTGGCTCTTGAAACGTATCAAAACTATGATGTAGAGGACTATGTTTGATTCAAAAGTGATTAGTTGAAAACGAGCTTTTTGATAAGCTCACTTTAAAGAGAGTCTCAAACTGATAGAGCCGCAAGTCAGTAAAAACCTACAGAAAGGCAACAAAATTTTGTTGAACACTTTTTAATTTTCAAAAAGAATCGATTTCCATGATTGAATGTACCTCAATGAAGCCCCGGTTTTTTGCGTCAACCAATTTCCAATGCGAAAATTAAAAAAAAAATTACAATCCATGAGAAATTCCAATCTATTATCTTGGTGGAAGACTTAGGAGTATGCATGTGGTGATTTTAGAGCAAATCCAACTCCTACCTAGCCACCAATTGGGCGCATGCAGGCATCGTCTCCACCGGAACCACAGTTTGAGGTGAGTCTAATGTACAAGTATTTTTTAAACTCATTTGTTTAGATTCAAATTCTTTAGATTTAGGTTTTATATCTTTATTTTTCAAGTGTTTAAACATGAACTACATGAGATTTTAAACCGAAAAATACATTTTATAGAATATGAAGACGATAATTTGGTATTATGGCAAGGGAAAGAAAAAAAAAACAAAAATCAAAATCCCAAAGCCCCAAAAAAGAAAATTAACTAAGGGGAGGATCGGTATGACGCTACCGCCGCTCTTAGGTATGGATCAGTAGTATCATATAGATCGTCCTTTATTCCAATTTTTTTTTTCGTTTTATCTTTTTTCTATTGGGTTTTTGTTTTGTTTTTTTATCTTTCCTACGTTACTGTATTTGAGTTCATTTGGTTTTTGTTCTTTTCTTGGTATATGGTATGAGATAAGTTTTTTTAATTAAAAATTGCAAACACATGCATGGTAGTTGAGACAATTGTTTTTATTACCTTTCAATTTCAAATTGCACTATTGAAATATTGACTAGCAACTATAAGGACTCTTATGATCGAAATTTTGTTACATCCGTCCTACGTTTATTGTATTTTATTCCCCGACAGTGTAAAATGACCAAAAAATGCCCTTAGTGGCATAATGTATCATTCGAGTTCGTCCTTCTATCGAGGTATTTTCAGAAATCTTGGTAGTACTTTTTAGTGTCTACATTAAATTCTACCGAATCCGTTGATACCAGACGACACGATTCGGACTTGTAACATGGACAAGTTACGAACAAGGGCAAAATGAGCCAATTTTCTGTGACGTGTTGAAAACAGGGCTTAGCCCATGGTTTCTGCGAGCCTGAGCCTGCATTTGTTCGAGACTGAAAACTCAGCCCTTTCTCTGCATGCATTTGACATGCATTGGGCAAATTTCAAAATTTAGATTTCCTTTCTTGAGGCGGCTTGGGTTTATAAAATTATGCACTCACGCATTGCACCCTTCAACCACCTCACTCACTGCCTTCTTTCTCAGGAGCCTCACTCATACATCCCATCTGTGCATACAAATTGCTGCACAAACCCCAGAACACACAAAACTTACTAAAGCCACCCAAATCACCTTCATCCCCGACCTCGGCCTCAGACCAGCACACCTATCTTTGTGCACCACCTTAAATCAAGTCACCATCCTCAGATCTACAAACCCGAAAAAGAACCTGATTTACGAAGAAACTCAAACCCAGAGAAATTACTCTGGACACCCACCTCGATCTCTGTCTTCAACACGAGGCCCTCCTCTCGGTTCAAACCGACTCCCCAGTGCCACCCATCCTTCGTCCTCATCGGCCTTGGGTCGCCGAACCCGGAAAGCCGAGAAAATCGAAACCCGACTGCGGCCATTTCCCGGCGAACCTCGATCGGCCAAGCACGGTCACCCTCGACCTCGATTCAACTCCAAATCGTTGCCATTTGAACCCTTGGGACTCTGGGACTCCAAATCAAGTCCTGCATGTGAAGATCGAAGCGAGAATCGTCGGGAGTTCGAGTTTGGGCCGAACTTCCAAGCCATTTCTGGCCGTCTCAAACCTGTTTAACCCCAGCAAGTAAATTCCGAACTCGTGAGTCCAGCTTCAAATTGGTATAAGATTCGTGAATTTTGGTAGAATCTGACAAAGTTCAGAAAATCAGATTCGACGATCTCCAGTTTCCGGCGCGGCGAACGGCGGACAGCGGCGGCGTCCGGCGGCGGCCGGAACCTGCAGCGGCGTGCGTCAGCGACCGGTCCGTGACGTCAGCAGGACCCCGGTCCAACCGGTCCCAGAAAGCTAGGGAATATCACAGAAGGTATATTCCGTGAAACCCTAACGGCGTCGGGTATATTCTCTAACAGCGACGAATATTCCGTAACGCCGTTGAGGAATATTCCGTCAGCCATGAATATACCGTTAAAGTTGCTTGGCACGCCGTTAGCTTTGCGGCACGTGACTGTTGGGCAGCGTGAGGCGCGTGTCCGCGCGTGGCCCCAGCGTCGTCTTGGCGATATGGCAGCGTCGCGTCTTGCCCGGCGTGTGGTGGCGTGGGGAAGTCCGACGCGTCTCAGAGCGTGCCACAGTGCATCTTCAACGAAATAAGGCAATAACGCTCTCTGCCGCTTGGCAGCGCCAATGAGCCACTGGCTGGCTGCAATGGCGCCGTGAACCCCAATACTGACCAATTCCCGTTTCAGTTTGAGCAAACAAAAGAGCGTTTCCAAGTCTTTTTCCCATTCACTGGTGAATTAGTTTGCTCAAGTAATTCATTTAATAAACTCTCTCTTTAAGGTGAGACCTCAGGGCTCAACAGCTGGGCTGCCTCCAGGGCTCAGAAGTCAAGCTCAAGCCATGGTGATGAGCCTGTGCCACCACATTTTTATACTGTTATATTTACAGTTATGGTGTTTTGAAATATATATATATGTGTGTGTGTGTGGCATGCCTATTTTATGAAATTAGATTACTTTGTGTTAAACATTACCTTATTTATTGATGATTGATTTATGATTTGGGTTTTATGATGAAACTTGGCATGCATACACATATTTTAATTGTATTACTTAGTTCACATTATGCACGGTGTTAGCACTGTCCGGGCCGGAGGACCAGCTTCACGTGATCGTTCACACACCCGCACCATTCGCTCGACATGGATCCCATGATTAGGTGCCAGCCTGTTCTAGATTGCCTTTGGCGTCTAGACTTGTTGTGACGCACACTTTGTGCCGACCTTCACGTGCATGTAGTGCTGGGCGTAGTTATATCAAACACCCGGCTGTCATGTAGCTACTTTCTATATGACTTGTGTGCATATTTCCATGTGATAAGTAATGTTGATTTCTTTGTGATAAATGATTTATGCCGTATCCTTGTAGGCAGCGTTGGCCCGTTTACTTATGTTAGAGACTTATTTCATTAGTAAATATTTTGGTAAATCTACAGGTTTTACAGTGAGGGGTTATAACTAAAGTTTTGGAAACGTTTTACTTAGAAAATCGATATTGGCCCACTCACCCTTGTTTTTCGCCCCTCGGGACTTAGACCTTAGTTGACGACGCGATTCGGTGGTGGCAGCTGCTGGTTAGCCTGATTTTTTCTTTCTGCGTGTATATTTAATTCCTTTGTTGTGTGCTATATCCATCCTACGGATGGGAATAATTTCCTTTCTGCACCTAGCTCGACACTATGTAATAATGGTTCTACCACATTACACTTCAGTATTTTTGTTGAACTCTGATTTAATTTTATCTATCATTTCTAATTTCTTATTTAATCTTCCCTGACTTCGTCACTCCTACGGAGTGGTCGGTCAACACGCCTTGAGATCCGGGGTCCACGTGGCTATACGGGTCGGGGTGTGTCAGTTTATCAGAGCTCTAGGTTATGCGGTATCACTCCTCATCACACTTACGTGATGTTTTCACCTAATAATTCTTGATTCTCTCTATCAGCATCATGCCACCTCGTCGCGCACCAGCGCACCTGCTGAGTTTCACCCAAATGGGGAATACGATCGCTCAAGCCATTCAGGCTGCCTTCCGTCTGAGAGGAAGAACCGGTGGAGACTGCGAAGGGAATGGATGTGAAATCATTCACGGAATTTGAGACACCTGATAAGCGGAATCTTGGTTCGAACATATGGAGGACGTCTTCAAATCGATGCGGGAGCATGGGGCTTTCCAGACGAGCAGTGGGTCCGGCTGCTATTCTGCGTCTTCCTTCGTGATCAAGCCAAAGCCTGGTGGAAGTTCGAGAGGCGACACACCTCAAGATGAGCATGGTTTGTGGGCAGTATTCAAACATCGGTTCGAAACCAAATACCTTTCTCAGTGCAAGGCCGGAAGAGAGATGAATTCATGAATCTGAAGCAAGGGAAGATGACCGTTTCAGTACCAGCGGAAGTTCACTGCCCTATCTCAATACAACCCAGTTGTTGCCATGACCTGGAGATGCTTCACCAGTGGATTCGGAAGGGAGCCAATAAACTCAGATCACTTCTTGCTGCTGAACGGTGCGAGACCTACCAGGAGTTCTACGAGGCGCTGTTGCGAGTGGAGCTTAGGAGAATGCTCTGATGACACCATTTACGAGGAGGAGGAATCTAACACCCGAATAAGGGTAAGGGGCAATCTTTCCTTGGATCCTAAGAAGAACTGAGACATTCAAACGTGGAGGCTACAGTTCCGGATCATCCAGTGGGTGGATCGAACTCCAGCTCCAACCGTGGGTCACTAGTGGATCCCGTTTCCGCCAGCAGGGCACTTCCAGCCAATCTAATGCTCAATTCTGCGCTCGGTGTAGCTTTTCGCACTATGGTGAATGGCAAGGAAACCGGAGATGTTACGATTGTGGGCAACTAGGACATCGAGCCACCAGAGTGTCACGGCAATGAGAACCGGCGAAGATCAGCCTCGAGCACTGTTCCACTTCGGCCAGGTTGGAGGTGATTCCTTACAGCCACGCCCCTACGGAGGAACCGTTCACTACCGGGCGATGCTACTCGATATCACGCAGTCTATCCTCGATGTCTACCCTGCCTACTCGGTATCCCAGCCGGTGCAGTGCAGTTTCCCAGGGAGGAGCACCGCAGTATATTGGAGGAGCACCGCAATATCCGCGGTATCGAGCCTTAACCCGGTGGATTGGAGGAGGCCGTGCCCGGCCTTAGCGGCACTGGCGGAGGAGGCCAAGGCAGACAGGGACGCGGTGCACAGGGAGCAGAGGAAACCAACAACACGGTAACCCGCGGTGGAGGTCGCGGTGGGTTCAGCGAGGCGCATGGACGAGTCCAGCGCAGTGTCGGCGGGATGCTCCGAACAACCCGATCTCATTATGGAGTGCGTTGAACATACTTGGTCACTTTGCTAGGTATTAATCGATCCAGAGATTTGCTACCCACTCGGTTATATCACCTTTGTTTTGCTCAAACCACTCAACCCCATTGTACTCCTATCGGAGTGCAGGCTGGAATTGCTGTGCCAAGGCGAAGTGTGTAAATGTACAATGGGAGTATCGGATGCCCCGTTGTAATCGCTAATCAGTGTTCTGCCAACTTCATTCCTCCTCGATATCGTAGACTTTGATGTGATTCTAGGAATGGACTGGCTACATCAAAAATCATGCCGTTGTTGACTGCCGACGGGAAGACGGTTTACATTCAACCACTGGTATGCCTCTTTGTCTTTGCAGGAGAGCACCGGAAGATCAAGCACGGACTGATCTCAGCCATGAAGGCAAAGCTGTTGAGCAAGGGTTGTAAGAAGGCTTTATCACTTTTATGTGACTCTAGATCAAGAATACTCTTACGTGTTGACGATGTGCGGTTGTCAACAAAATTCCAGATGTTTTCTGATGATCCACGGACTACGCTTTGATCGTGACGTGGAGGTTCACCATTGATCTACTTCACAAATTGCTGATCCTATATCCCTCACCCCTTTTAAGTATGCACCTGCAGGGTTTAGGGGAACTGAAACACAACTCCAAGAACTCATCGATAAAGGGATTCATTCGGCCCGGCTCTTCACCTTGGGGGCTCGGTCCTATTAAGTTCGGAAAAAAGAAAAGTGACACCTTGAGACTCTGCATGACTATAGGCAACTCAACCGGGTGGTCAAATGGGTATCCACTGCCTAGAATCGATGATCTCTTCGATCCATCCCGGCGCAGGGTTTCTCAAGTTGATGAGACCAGGTTACTATCAGGCTGAGATCAAGAATGATGGCGTGCACAAGACCGCTTTCGGACTACGTTACGGCCACTGCGAGTTTCTGGTGATGCCTTTCGGACTGACCAATGCTCCAGCAGCATTTATGGATCTGATGAATCGAGTATTTCGTCCGTATCTGAAAATGATTAAGTGTTGGCTACTTCGACGACATCTGGTGTATTCCAAATCGGAGCCGATCATGCCAAACACTTGCGCATGGTCTTGAGGAGACTAAGGGAGAATCGGCTCTACGCCAAGTTCAGCAAATGTGAATTTTGGCTTAATCAGTATCTTGGGGCATATAATCTCTTACATTGGTATTAAACCGATCCCGAGAAGATTGCTGCGGTAGAGAATTGGGAGGCGACCGCAGAACACATGACGGAGATTCGAAGTTTTCTTGGCCTGGCGAGGTTACTACGACGTTTCGTGAGAAGGATTTCTCTTCCATTACCTACATAAGACTCTGGAAGATATTAAGTTTATTTGGGACGACAGCTTGTAAAACCACAGTTCCAACGCTCAAGCATTGCCTCACTCATGCTCCGAGTGTTAGCACTCAGGACCAAACATGGCAACTATAGAGATCTCTGAGTGATGCCTCACTGAACGTTTTGGGTTAGTATTGATGCAACATGGACGGGTGATCATATGCCTCAGAACAGGCAGGCATGAGATGAACTATCCCTACCCGACACGGAGCTTGCGACCCATCATCTTCGCTTTGGGGTGGCGACACTACCTCTACGGCGAGACCGAATCTTCACCAACTCCACAGAGCCTGAAATATCTCTTCTCCAGCGAGATCTAAACCTCGGGCAGCGATGGATGGAACTCTTGAGCGACTCACGGTGCACCATCGAATACCATCCCGGTCGTGCAAACGTGGTAGCCCGATGCTCTCAGCGGAAATCTTCTGATCAACTAAACACTCTTTCACCTGCCATATTCCTCTCTTGACCCAGAACTCCGAGTACTGGTGTCACTTTTGGTGTGACGATGCGACGGTGCTTTACTAGCCAGTTTCAGGTCAGACGTGCTCTTGGATCGTATTCATCTTGCTCAGCAAAACGGCTTCCGGATTGTTTAGGACTTATGCTGCGGTCTAAACGGCGGCAGAGAACTTGAGAATCAAAGTACCGGCGGCCTACTTCTCTTGAGTGACCGGATGTACGTGCACGATGATGAAGACTTGAAGAAGAGTGCAGATGAGGCGCATATTTCCAGCTTATGCTATGCATCAGAGCTAAAAATGTGCCACCATCGGCCATTCTACTATTGGCCGGGAATGAAGAGAGAAATCGCGAGTATGTCGGGTCGATGTTTGATCGTCAGCGAGGTCAACGAAGGAAGAGAAGCCCTTCGGACTACACAGCCACTCCTACTCACAGTGGAAGTGGGAGGAGTGCATCACCATGGACTTCGTGTGCAAGTTACCTTGTACTGCGTGGAACTCACAGGCGACCATTTGGGTGATCGTTGACCGACTCACCAAATCTGCACACTTCTTGGCAGTTAGACTTCTCTTTGGATGCGTCTAGCTCTGACTCTTTATTTCCGAGATCGTTAAATGCCATGGTGTTCCTGTTAGTATCATCTCTGATCGTGACCCGAGGGTTCACTTCTAAGTTTTGGCGAGCCTTCCAAAATGCCTTGGGATCACGGCTGCTCTTCAGTGCGTTTATCATCCTGAGACGGACGGACAGTCGGGCGGACTATCCCGGACTCTCAGGGGACATGTTGAGTCCTCCATCCTTCGGTCGGCGACAAATGGCAGGCACTTGCCTACGATGGAGTTTGCTTACAACAACAGCTACCACTCGAGCATTGGCATGTCGCCATTCGAGGCGCTCTACGGTAAACCACCGCCGTACTCCTTTGTGCTGGTCAAGTTGGAGAGAGAGCTCTTATTGGCCTGAGATCGTGGACGAGACGACGAAGAACATTCGGGTGATTAAAGGAAACTTGAAGATTGCACGGGATCGACGAAGGCATCGCGAGACGGACATTCTACCGATCGCGTTTATGCCGTTGGCGATTGGGTATTTCTTAGCTCTCACCGTGGAAGGCGTTGTTCGTTTCGGAAAGGGAAGCTAAGTCTCGCTTCATCGGACCCTACCAGATCATCGGCGGTAGGGCTGTTGCCTACCATTTCGACCTACCTTCCGAGCTTGCGGAGTTCATAATGTCTTCCATGTATCATACTGCGTAGATACGTGTCTGATCCTTCCCATGTCATCCAGACTCAGCCCTTGGAGGTCAACGACGACTTGACGTACGGCGAGAAACCAGTGCGATCCTCCGGCTGGAAGAGAAAAGTTCTAGGAAACAAAAGCAGCCTCTAATCAAGTTCTTTGGAGGGAACCACTACGGAGGCTACGTGGGAGACCGAGGATAGCATGCGCGAGCAGTACCCGTATCTATTCTTTGGTAGTTGATTTGTATCTTGTAAACCGAGGACGAAATTTCTATTAGGGGAAGACTGCTTACATCCCGTCCCTCGTTTATTGTATTTTATTCCCCAGCCGGGTGTAAAATGACCGAAATGCCCTTAGTGGCATAATGTATCATTCGGGATTACGTCCCTTCTATCGAGGTATTTTCAGAAATCTTGGTGTACTTTTAGTGTCTACATTAAATTACGAATCCAGATTGTGAACGACACTGATTCGGACTTATGCTTGGTTGATTACGAACAAGGGCAAAATGGTAATTTTTCTCGAGCAGTATTTGAAAACAGGGGGCTTGGCCCATGGTTTCTGCAAGGCGAGGCCTGCATTTGTTTCAGACTGAAAACTCAGCCCTTTTCTCTGTATGCATTTGACATGCATTGAACATTCAAAATTTAGATTTCCTTTCTTGAAGTACAGACTTGGGTTTATAAAATTATGCACTCACTGTGTGTATTTGTGCTGCCAACTTCAACCACCCTCACTCCACCTGCCTTCTTTCTCGAGCCTCCTCATACATCCCATCTGTGCATGCAAATTTTAACACTGGAAACCAAGAAGAACACCTAAAACTTACTAAAGCCACCCAAATCACCTTCATCCCAGGCCTCGGCTCGAGGCCAGCACACCTATCTGTGCACCTTCATCCGTCACCATCCTCAGATCTACAAACCCCAGAGAAAGAACCTGTTTGCGAAGAAACTCAAACCCGGAGAAATTACTCACGCGCACCACCTCGATCTCTGTCTTCCAACCACGAGGCCCTCCTCTCGAGTTCAAACCGACTCCCAGTGCCACCATCATCGTCCTCCATCGGCCTTGGGTCACTTACCGAACCCGGAAAACTCGAGAAAATCAGAAACCCTGACTCAGCCCATTTTCCCGGCGAACTCCGATCGGCCAAGCACGGTCACCCTCGGCCTCGATTCAACTCCAAATCGTTGCCATTTGAACTCCCTTGGGACTCAGGACTCCAAATCAAATCCTGCGCCCAGAAGATCCCGAGCCGAATCGTCGAGTTCGAGTTGAGACAAGAACTTCCAAGCCATTTCTGCCGTCTCCGGCCATAATTTGGCCCCAACTTAAGGAGTAAATTCCAGACTCTACGTGAGTCCAGCTTCAAATTGGTATAAGATTCGTGAATTTTGGTGAAGATGCGACAAAGTTGCAGAAAATCCCAGATTCCGACGACGATCGATCTCCAGTTTCGGCGGCAGCGGGCGGCGGGCGGCGGCGTCCGGCGGCCCAGGAGTGCAGCGAGGCGTAGCGTCGGCGAGCCCGGTCCGTGACGTCAGCGGGACCCAGTCCAACCGGTCCAAACCGGGAATATACCGAAGGTATATTCCGTCGAAACCCTGCGGCGTCGAGGTATATTATTCTCACGAGCGGCGGAATATTCCGTAAGCCGTTAGGAATATTCCGTCAGCCAAACAAATATACAAGTTAAAGTTAACGGCACGCCGGTGCTGCCCAGAGCACGTGACTGTTGGGCGCGTGGCGCGTGTCCGCGTGGCGCGCGTGCGTGCGCGTGTGGCCGCGTGCGTGCGCGATGTGCGCGTGCGTGCGCGTGTGTGAGGCGCGTGGGGGCGCCCGTCCGGCGCGTGTGGGCCGCGTGTGGGCGCGTGACGGCGCGTGGGGCGCGTGACGGCGTGCTGCCTTGTGGCGGTGCGTGGGCCCGCGGCACACGGCGGCGCGTGAACCCGACCCCACTTTCGACCAATTCTAGTTCCGTTTCGAGCAAGCAAAGGCGATTTCAAGTCTTTTTCATTACTTTAATTGAATTAAGACTTGTTAAATGATTAGTTTAGTAAACTCTCATATAGGTGAGACCTATCCGGAGGAGCAACGAGCTCGGGGCACACTACGGGGCTGCGATCCGAGCTAAATGTCGGTGAGTGGGCCTAAGTACTTTTCATTTTTATATTATTATAATATGAGTTATGAATTGTTTTTAAATATATATGTGTGTGGCATGCCTATTTTATGAAATTAGATTACTTTGTGTTAAACCCTTATTTATTGATGATTGATTTATGATTTAAGTTTTATGGTAAGAACTTAGCATGCATACACATAGACACTAATATATTACTTAGTTCACATTATGCACGGTGTTAGCTTTGGTAGGGCCGGAGACCAGCTACGTGATCGTTCACACCCGCACCAGCCGCTCTGACATGGATCCATGATTAGGTGCCAGCCTGTTCTAGATTGCCTTTGGCGTCTAGAACTGTTGTGAGCACACTTTGTACCCCGGCCTTCACGTGCATGTAGTGCTAGGCGTAGACCTGTCAAACACCCAGCCTGTCATGTAGCTACTTTCTATATGACTTGTGTATATTCCATGATAAGTAATGTTGATTTTCTTTGTGATAAATGATTTATACTAGTATCCTTGTGGGCGTTGGCCCAGTTTATATGTTAGAGACTTATTTCATTAGTAAATATTTTGGTAAATCTGGGTTTTAGACAGAGTTCTCTTCAAAGTTTGGAAACATTTGCTTAGAAAATCGATATTGGCCCACTCACCCTTGTTTTCGCCCCTCCGGGACTTAGACCTTAGTTGACGACGATTCGGTGGTGGCAGCTCTTTGGTAGCTGATTTTTCTTTCTGCGGTGTATGTTAAATTCCTTTTGTTGTGTGCTATATCCATCCTACGGATGGAATAATTTCCTTTACTGCACCTAGCTACGACACCTATGTAATAATGGGTTCTACCCACATTACACTTCAAGTATTTTGTTGAACTCGGATTTAATTTTATCTATCATTTCTAATTTCTTATTTAATCTTCCTATGACTTCGTCCTCCTACGGAGTGGTCGATTCGGCACGCCTTGAATCCGGGGTCCACGTGGCTATACGGGTCAGGTATGTAAAATTGCACCGAAATTTTCATCAACATATTTCTAAAATCTATCAAATTGGTCAAATATTGAATCGAAGTATCAAAATTTTGCCGACATTCTCAATATTACTGAAATATCTCCGAAATTTCGAAGATATCCTGTATAGATATTACCTCACCCCTATCGATTATCGACAACCCCATTTTTTAGGTTAGCCAAACAAAAAAAATCACAAATTGTAGAAAATAAAACTTTGTCATATAAATTCCATCATTTTGGATTCCCTTAGTAATCTTAAATTTCCTCATCCAAACATAGTGTAAAGGTACATGACAACAAAAAAAAACCTCTTTCTAGACCACAAATTGTTAAACTCACCATAGAAGGACCAAAAAACCAATTGAATTGGTAACCACTCAAACCAAAAGAAGCAACTTTTCATAATTCTAGCCTATGCCCTCACGTGTACTGCGAGTCTGGGACCAAAACCTGTTTCTACACACTTTTGTGTGATTTGCACTTGAATTTATTTCTTTCTATTTGTACATATTTAGATGTAAAGTATGACTTGTAGCTCGAATGGAAATAAAACATTTATATCATAGCCAACAATTCGTTTATGTTTCTACATATAATTCTGTTTCTACTTATTCTTTAATTTCCCAAAAAATGTGTTTATGTTTTTACATATATATGGAATAAGCATGTTGGGCTTCTTTTCAAAAGAACAAAGATGTCTAAATTGTTTCTGCAAGAATGTCTAAATTGTTTCTGCAAACTAGAAAACCTAACATAACGAGATGCAGCTCGTTTCCATTGCTCGAAACTAACATTGTAAAAATCAAGGGTATTTACAGTAATGCAAAACTGGAAATCCACGTGGAAATCAAAATCTAAGTTATTTGTAATTTTAAAGGATTAATACTAAAATTGGTACCAGGCCGAATAACCTACAGTAAACCAAAAATTCTTGTACGTATGACCAGTTGAAAGAACTAGTCAACTAGTTACAAGTATGTTACTGACAGGAAGCACAGTAGTATGAATTAAACTTAGAGCACTTCCACCTGTTAGAGGAGGGCAAGGGCAAGGGCAACTGATTGCCCTTCAAAAACAGTACTTGCCTTTGTACAACTCCACCTGTTGAGCAAGGGCAAGGGCAAGGAAAATTTTTTTTTTTTTTTTATTTTTAGTTTTTATGCTTTGTTAGCCTTATCCGGGACTTGTCATTACCCCCAGAGATTTTTGATGAGATTTTCAACCAATCATGTAGTGCCACGTGTCATTATCTATTAAAAATATCATAGCAGATTTTTTATGAGATTCTCAACCAATCATGTAGTGCCACGTGTCATTATCCGATCTCTTCAGTTCCTCAAATTTCTCCATAAAAACCCTTCAAACCCCCCACAACTACTCACACCAATCTTCTGCATACTTCCCACTCAACTCAATTCTTTATGTAGATGTCGGTACCTGCTAGACATAGATTGCTCAGTCCGGGGCGTGCCTTGCATCTTCTCCACAAAAAATGCATGAATCTTCTTCCACATTTTCTCGACCCTCATCTCATTTCAGTTGATTGGGTCATGAGTCACACGCACTCAAGCCTCCATTAATGTAATATCTTCGGTGATCGACCAATTTGCCTTCTCACTCATATTTTTTTTTTTTGTAAAACAAGGATTTGGAAAGAGAAAAACAAATATAGTTGATGTAGGAAAAAAAATATTGAGTTGTAGTGTGAGGAATGAAAAAGATGATTGGAGGTATTTATAATAAAAATAAAAAAAATTTAATTTTTAACGGTCGGATTAATCCTGGCCGTCCATTTTAAAAAAATAATAATAATCGAACGCAAGAAAACGCCACGTCATAGAGTCGTTGGCTCTGGCTGACGTCACTAACAGGCTTGGGTCCCACGCTGACAGTTTGGCCGGCTCACACGCGCCTGATTAAAAATATATATATATATAAGTGGCTGACGTCAGCTCGCCTGCTGGCGCCAGCTCGGGCACAAATTGGCCGGGCTTGAGGTTGGGCTTGCTTGGGCCTACCTCTTGCCCTTTGCAATTGTAACCGGTGGAGACCCTAAATTGGGGTTGGAGGGCTATCCAACCCAATTGCCCTTGCAATCCATACATGGGTGGAGGTGCTCTTAATTGACTAGAGAAGACAACTAGTCAGACTTTATCCAGTTAAAGTTTAACAACAACAATCATACACTGAAGCTTGTTCATAAATCAGATAACATGAAACGAGCATATATAGTATTAGCAGTGATATAAGAAAGCAAGATATATCAAAGATCACACAGCAATTTGTTGCCCGAAAAAATTCCTAACTGGGTTAAAAAACCGAGGGACTCCCAAGAGTCCAGTCCAGTAGTGTAAAATAAGGTTCATACAAAGATAACCAAAACAAGCTCAATTCCTATACCTATTCTAAAAGCAGCTTGTACCTTTGAGCAACCTTATATTGCACTAGTTGGAGTTGTTTTCAGTCTTCACAAGAAGGCAACTTCATCCGTTGAGCTCATCACCTTGTGGCATCGAGTTGATGCATGAAACTATGCTAATGAAATGACGTTGTGGATTCAAATATTGACAAGTCAGTTTCTTCAATCAAAGAGTTGAACGCAGAAACTAACTGAGAATCCAAACTAAGGTCCTATATGAAGATTTGGAAAAAAAATCAAGTTTTTAGACCATGAACAATGCAAACTTTTTCTCAAAATATTTGTGAGGGTTAACACAAGATTTGATGCACAAAAAAGGAGTTTGCAACTGGGGTTAGTCCAGAGCACAGAGAGGAAGCTCAGAGGAGCAAAAACACCCTCTTTAGAAAATTTGATTTTTCTAATTAAAAAACAAAATGAGCTCCCTTAACCCTATTAAGCCAAGAAACACCCAAAAGACACTTGTCACATGTAAAAGCAATTTGAAATGATCAATGGTGAAAAACTCACTCTCGAATAAACAGTGCCCATGTGGGTTTTCTTAAATTGCTTGCCAACTCTCGTGTAAAGTAGATACACAAATTGACTAGGCAGTTTCACTAGTCAGAAAAGCATAAGAAATCTAAACGTGAAATGCATATGCATGCACAAACCTTACTTGAGATTGAACATACCCAATCGTACTTTGTTCTTCAAAGATTCAGACTTCAATATTGAGTATCCTAAAGTCTAATCTAATAAAAATTGATCTAAAGAGCTTGTGTGATAAAATGTTACAAGTTTGACAAGAAAAGCCAAAAACTACTAAGACTAGACTTCACAAATACATAATTGATCATTTTAGACAATAATTAATACTTTTATGACTCTCTAGGAAATCGTTAATTAATAAAATTGAATGATGTATTTCACAAAAAAAAACTCTAAAGACCCAACACAATCGATCAATAATTAGTCCTCACCTCTCCATTTGTAACTTTTGTTTCTCTCCCGCGTGCATTGACATCATATTTTGAACTCTTTCTCCAACTGTACTAGCTTAAATGCTAAGCTTAGAGTCCTTGGACATATCTCCATTTTGGACAGGAGGTACATCAAGTGTTGAACTCTTTCTCCAACTATACTAGCTCAAATTCACTTTATTAAGCTTAAGTTTTTCTCAACAGAACTTCTTCGTTTCGGCAAGCGCTCCAAATATATCCTCATCCCTTTACAACACTCATTGTTTACGACACTCATTATGTGACAAGTCTGTGTTGAGATATACATTTGTCACTCTTCATCTCACGTGGCGTTTATGAATAATAAAAAGATGTTATTAAAGTGTTCGAAATAAAATATGAGATGTCATTACAAATCACATGATAAGTATTATTTTTCTTTTTTTAAAATGGGACCAACTGGTAGTCAAGTCACGGCAATCTACTCTTTTGGAGGCCAGAAAGACTCACATAGGCATTTCAACCTCCTCATGACCACCATCGTGTGATTCACCAGTGCCATAATCGAACTCAAAATAAAACGCATGGAATACGGGCTGAAATTCGCCCCAACCACTAAATCATCCCTTGGTGATTACATGATAAGTATTATAAAGATACTGAAATATTATCCCGGTTACATTGAGGACTCCCCACTACCCTAAGTGCCCTTCCAATTTTTAAAGTATCATACAAATTAATAGATTTATATTTCGATTTTAATTGTAGCCACCTATAAGAAGATAAAAACCAACTAATTATTTTTCAAAAGATCTGAAAAATTAGTTAAAGAACAAAAAGAAGATTCAATCCAACTGCTTCATTTAGTCCACGGCATCTGCCTAATTAAGCACTTAATTAATTGCCATTAGAGAACTTTCCAATAACACAGTTTTCTTTGGATACATTAACTTATCATATGAACTTTCCATCGAAAGCTTATTTCTTCTGCAGCGTCAAAGTCGATCCTTCTAAAAAGGTCACCAAATCAGTTGAAAATTGAATTTTACATAAGGTTGTTCTACGGTACATCCATTTCCTCCATACATGTTTGAAAGAAGTGCCGAAAATGTACCGATACATGCATGTACTGTAGAACTTGGCCTAGAACATTGAAATTTTCCTAAACCCAATTATACAAGTACGGTACAGAATCCAGGTCCCTGATGAGCATATTTTATAAGGTAAATTCATATTAGATACCAAGTTGGGTATAGGTTTTAAGGAAAAATACCATATTTAAGGAAAAATATCAAGTCTAATTAAATATTTTATGATAAGCCACAAACTTTATTGCAAGTGATCCTATGACTAGATAAAAGATATGAGAGATTACCATATTGTCCTCAAGTTTATTTCTTTTAGAATTTTATAAGGCCTTTAGAGCTCCGGGTTAACTTTGAAGGTTTAGGGTTTTAAAAGGTCAGTCAAGGTTTGGGGTTGATCATTTTGGGTTTAGGGTTTTAGAATGTCCTTGGGAGGAGCTTAGGGCTTAGGGTGTAGGTCTCGGGTTTTGGGCGAAGCCCAAAATCCGGGAACTAGACCCCATGCCCTAAGCGATTAACGTAATAAAAAAAATTTTCTTCTAAAAAAATTCATACTCATGCTTGTTAGTTACAATTCATTGGGAAAGTTAATGGCTATAACTTTGTGGGAGTAGACTACAGTGCTCGCAAGCATTGAATGCTCACACCGATCTCACCATTAAAAGGAGGGAGGAGGGAGGAGAGAGGGGGGAAAGGAGGGTGAGATCGGTGTGAGCATTCAATGCTTGCGAGCACTGTAGCCAGTCCCAACTTTGTGATGGTAGGGTTGGACATTATTGTCATTTTACCTAGCAAATTAGTTTGACTTTTCAACTAGTACCTAAACTAAAACTATGGTATTTTAACTTGAAGTTATTTTGAATTTGGTATTTAAACTAAAAACTCCCTATTTTATATTATATATTTAATCCTATTCTTAGTACATTTTGGTTACTATTTTGGAAGAATTTTGATACTTTGAATTATATTTTTAATGTAGGACTTTCGACTTCATCTGGAGAAAAACATGATCAAATGGATGAATTTTGGAGTAATTCTAGTTGGAGGACGTTCGTGAGTCTCTCAATTTCAAAATTTCAGCTTTTTCTACCAGACGTTTTTTTTCCTAGTAATTAAATAAATGAGCAGTGCGCAATGCTGGAAAAATGACGTTTTGGGCTTTTATGGCATTTTTGGAGTCCCAGATAACCTCTAATGGATTCGTGGCCTTCTGGAGAAGTGTTCAGAATATTCCAAACCTTAAATCCATCTATACTGAGCCGATTTTAGAGTAGTTTAGGGGTCCAAAACGTGGCTTTTCAAATTTTAGGCGAATTTTACTATTTAATTTAGGGTTATGTTTCCTATTTTATTTTTAGTTATTTAGTTTCCTAGTTGGATTGGAAGACCTATGATTTAGGAGGAGTTAACTAGGTTAAATAGGGTTGGTCGCAGGAAAAAGGGGGGGGGGATTCTCTTCTTTTTCCCGTGCGTTCTTGAGGAGAAAATTTGGCCAAGCGTAGAGATTTTCAGACTTTTTCCATTCAAGGTGTTTTCAATCTTTATTATTTTAATGAAGAACTTGATAATTTTTATTATGAACATGGGTAACTAATTCTCTTTTGCTAAGGTGAGGCCACGAGCCTTAGTAAGATTATGTAGTTTCTCTCCAACTTGCTCATGATTATATGCATGCAGGTTTTCAAATTATTAATCATTGGGTTAAACTATCTAATTGTTTTGATGTTTGATCACCATTAGGATGTTTAGAAAAGTAATGGGATGCAATTTTGGTCGGAGGTCGGTCCCTGAAATTGACAAAGGCTTCTTGTGATTAATATGTGCAAGTTCACTTGGGACGAATACCACGTCTTAAGGGTTGCATGGTTATTCAAAAGGTTTCACATAACTTAATGAGTCATGCATGTTTAGATTTGATGTGAATACCACAAACGGATTGCATGTGTGATATATGCTTTACGTTGGGGGTCCAAGTAGGCATATATTAGGAATACCTAACCTTTGGAATATGCATGTATAGGTCATGAGTAATTGGGAGAACTATATAAGATTGCTAAGGTGACGGCGGATCCCTAGTGCTTCCTTAATTTGATTTCTAAAAAAATAAACGGTTCCTTTTTCTCTTAGCTTTAATTTTGCATAGTCTTATTTTTATTAGTTAAATTTGTTTTAAAAGTCAAATATCTCAACTTTCTCTTTTACAATAGTTAATTAGAATTTGGTTTGCTACGAGCCATTTAATAATCCTTGTAGAGAACGACCTTGCGGGATCCGTTTATACTACAATAACCTTGTCATTCTTGCAAATTTTATAAGAATTTTAACCCTTTTGCGTGTGTTGTAAAATTCCTATCAGTCCCCATCCACCAACTTCTTGAACGTTTTTCAACTTTCCTTATTTTTATGATAATTTACGTATCCAACATTTTCTCCTTGGTTACAACTTCAAACTCTGGTCTTTTTTATTCGAGTGATATTCAAATCTAATCTAAATGGGGCAGAGAGATTTGAAGTTTGGTGCAAAGCGAGCACACTACCCCAGCCAACTTGGCTATGCCAATGCCATGAATGCAATTCAATTTCAAACAATGGCCTTGGTTATACCTATTAGTTTTACAAGTGAAAAATTTTGCTTTCCTTCTTCCACAATATCCTGTGGAAGTGAAAAAATATGGGGCAATACCTCTGACAACAATAGAGCTTGAAAGGCCATCCTCCCCTGACAGAAGAAGTTAACACAATAAGAGAACAATGAACTTGAAAAACAGATATTCAAAATTAATCCGATTGCAAAACATATGTGTTCGAATACCTCTTCAGAGACCTCTTTCCATGAATCACTCGACAGTTCTACTGCGACGATCACTAGACACTGCAGCTGGGTGATTTACGTCAGGTTCTTTCAGTTCTTCCTTCCCTTTCTTATGCTTCTTTGATGCATCTGTCTCCACTCCGCTGCCGGAAGGCGTGTTGGAACCATATGAGGAACGGCTAACCTGCTTTTCTTTTTTCTTAGATAAGAAGTTCTGAAAATAGATGAAAAGTATAGAGTGAACGAAACAATGTTGAAGGAAACCTGTTTTCTGCTCTTTCCATTGTTTGAATCATGAACTTCATCAGTTGATCCAACGTCCTTCTCATCATCGCTATTAGGCATGGTTGGTGATTTCAAAGCTGAATGGTGATCTTCCACAGCTTCCGAGTGATTTGGGTCCAATTGTTGATCCTTCAAAGAAGGAATTTGAAGAGAATTCTCTCCTCTCTCAATCTTGGCCAGACGACCTTGACCAGTATCCGCTGATGGAACTGGAACCCTAGTCATGGACATGGGAGGAAAGCCAAAAGCAGTTTGAAGAGGAAGCAGTCCATGGGCAGCCCACCATGCCGTTGCAGCAGTTACAGTGGCAGCAGCAATTGATGCCATACCAGGAGGGTCTGCCCTATTTTCGCAATTGCGTAAGGCCAAAATGTGGCCGCTGCAGGGTTTTGTAGCAGATAAGAGATACAATAAGACTTGAAAATGTAGAGGAAATGCGGAGGAATGATTCACAGTCCCTTTGATTATGGTGGAATGCACAATTCAGATGACCTGCTTTCTCACCTTGAAAAAACTTCTTATGGGATGGACTATTAGTGTTCCCTGACTCTAAGGCTCCACTTGTGCCATTATCTTCAACTATCCTTTTGGCATACGTTTTCTTCATATGCAGATTTTCTTTCTGTTTCATAGTGACATGAGGTTCATTGTTGCATGCTGAGTTATTACTCCTTTCACCAACGGCACAAACTTCGTATAAATACCAGGATTTCCGAGCGCTACCTATGAAGGTATGGCATTATTGTTTGTGGAAGAAACAGAGAAACCTTGATCTTCTCGGCGCAAGGTGAAGACTACAAAGGAATTGCCATCCAGATTTTCCGCATTGTTTGGCTCTTCGTTTCTCGTAGGTCTCTGACAGTAAAGAAGTCGTAGGTCAAGTGAAATTACATGCTTAAAGAATAAGCATGAGAACAAGAAAAGGCTATTTATTAGAAACGTATATACTATATAGTAAAACAAATAACCTCATGGAGTGGGTTTTTCTCTGAGTCCAGTACTTGTTTACAATGTGAAGAAGATGTTACATAAGAAAAACGTATATATATACTATATAGTAAAACAAATAACCTCATGGAGTGGGTTTCGCTCTCGTTGCTTGGTAATCGTAAAGGGCTTTCTTGCCTACCATTAACATGAAAACAGTAATTCAGCTACTTAGCACTCACAAGACAATTGCAATATTAAACAAAAGAGAGTCGCCCAGCTGCGTTACCTTGACGAGGAAGTCTTCTCCAAATGAGTGTGTGTCTATTACTAGTCGATACAACTGCAAAAGAAAGCCGCAAAATGGGTCTCTAATGTTATAGCAGCACACTCAAGTAGTTCAATTTCAGTTGCACTGACACTGAAGCTGCTAGATAGATACTTATATAAACCCATTAAGCACTTTAAACTATTTGGAAATTGGCTAAAATGGTCGGAAATCAAATCCCAATTGTTGAATTAAATAGTGACATATCAATCAAATATCAACGACATAGCAATCAAATTTTGACCACATACTGAAGATCACGTCAGCAATTGGGTTTCGTAAAATTATCATTTCACCCCAAGTATTAAATACATTTCCTCGTCCAGAATCCTCACCGAAACGAACCGGAACACGCCAAAAAGTTTTACTAGGAAAAAGGAAAGGCGAATTCGATCGGTAAGCAGCAGCAATTTCTGTAGTGACTGAAGCTTTGTTCTGCAATCTTTACCATCTGTTCGGTTGTTGAGAAAATTGAAAAGAAGGAAGAAATTCAAGTTTGATTGTTCAAATATGAAGCTCAAAAGTTCATCCTTTTTGTATACTTTGAGAGTGAAGAGAGTACCTTGTGAGAGAACCATGGCGGATTGAGGGATTTTGCTAGACAAGGAGAATGGCGGGGACTGTTAGAAATCAAAGTCAACGTCAATCTAAGCTTGATTTGTGGATCAAATCTTTGAGAATATGTCAAACTGCAATCATTGTAATTAGGTTCTAAAGTTTAGCTGTTTGTCTGTAGGTTTACTTCTTTTAGACATAATGTATTCCTATATAAGCTTTGTAAAGCAAGTCGTACATATACACAAGAAATATACAGAAAGCTCTTTCTTTGTTATCGATTTCTTTATGGTATCCAGAGCACCATCCTGGTGACTGATACTGCTCACTTTTGCTTCCGCCACTACCCCCGATCACCATGTCTGAAACTCCAACAAAGAAGTCAACCACCATCTCGACTACAGAGGTTATGGATTTCAATGATCCCTACTATATTCATCACTCAGACCATACTGGGCACTCCTTTGTCACTCAACTCTTGGAAGGTGACAATTACGCAACATGGAGTCGTGCCATGATGATTTCTCTAGAGGCCAAAAACAAACTCGGCTTTGTCGATGGCTCGATCAAAGCGCCGTCAGAGAATGATCCCAAATATGGGACTTGGAGAAGATGTAATCAGATCGTGAAATCATGGATTCTCAACTCAGTGAGTCCAACCATGACCAATACTATGATTTTCTCCAATACAGTCGCCGAGGTCTGGGCAAACCTTAAAGATCGATTCTCACAAGGTAATCTTTCCCGAATTTTCGAACTCAAACGAAGGATTGTTGAACATCGCCAACAAGAACAGTCCATAGCAGCCTACTACACAACACTTAAGTCCTTTTGGGATGAACTGGGATCTTACAATCCTCCACCTTCATGTAATTGTGAAGGGTTGAAGAAGATTGCTGACAAGGAAAAACAAGAACAAATTCTCCAATTTCTCATGGCATTGAACGACACATATTCTGCTATTCGTGGACAAATCCTTTTAACCCTTCATGCCATGAAGAAAAACAGCGTCAACTTACCGATGCTCGTGACGCAACCATTCATGCCATGAACGTAACGAAGGGCACAAAGAACACTAGAAATAAGCAGTCGGCAAAATCACATGACAACAAAGGGAAATCCTTTCTTTGCACATACTGTGAAGGTGATACACACACAGTTGATCGCTGCTTCTACCTTATTGGCTTTCCACCAGGTCACAAGTTCCATGGCAAGGCAGTCAAGCCACCAAACAAGAACAAGCGAACCATGGCTAACCATGCTCACAATGTCAAACCTGCCACTACAAAGAATGCACATCAAAGATTTCCTCACTTCATAGAAGAGGAGCACAATCAGATAAGGACATTACTTGGTAAAAATCAGTTTTGTGGAAATGTGACAGGTAAACCTAATACCAAGGATTATTCAGCATGGATTATTGATAGTGGTGCTAGTGATCATATATCCTCATCTCGTCTTTTACATCAAACGCCATACCGTGATTCTGTTGGTTTGCCTAATGGCTCACGAATAGATATTCTATCTGTCGGATCCATGCAACTTAATCCCAATTTATTCATAAAGAATGTCCCTCATGTACCTTCATTTCGGGTCAACTTACTCTCAGTCAGTAAGATAACTCGTGACTTACGTTGTATTGTCATTTTTCACCCTCACTTTTGTATTTTACAAGACCTGAAAACAATGAAGGTGATTGGCTTGGGGAAGGAGGATAACGGCCTCTATTATCTGGCCAAGACATAGCCGTCAAGCCACCACCAGAAATCCAAACCAACACAGTCTCCACCACTTCAGATTTATGGCATTGTCGCCTAGAGCATCCTTCTGCTGCACCATTGCAATTTTTATCTAAAACAAATCCCAATGTTTCCTTTCACCCTAATAAGCATTGTGAAGTTTGCCCGATGGCAAAACAAACTCGTTTACCTTTCAATTTAAGTTCCATTTCAACACATGCACCTTTTGATCTCATACATTGTGACATTTGGGGTCCCCATCGCACTCATTCACATTCTGGTGCTCGTTATTTTTTAACTATTGTGGATGATTTCTCCCGCTACACTTGGGTGCATCTTATGGTGTTTAAATCTAAAACTCAAAACCTACTCAAATCCTTTATAGCTTTTGTTAAAAAACAATTCCAATGCAACGTTAAACAAGTACGGGCAGACAATGAGGGTGAATTTCTTTCCCTGCGTTCCTTTTTTAATGATTTGGACATTCTTTTCCAACATTCTTGCCCAGCAACACCGCAACAAAACGGTGTAGTCTAGCGCAAGCATCGTCATCTCTTAAAAGTTGCTCGTGCTCTACGTTTTCAAGCTCACTTACCACTTAGTTTTTGGGGGGAGAGTGTTCTTACAGCTGCTTACATAATCAACAGACTCCCCACACCTGTCCTCTCCAAAAGCACACCATATGAAAAACTCTATCATATCGCACCCCATTATCAGCATATGAAAGTCTTTGGCTGCTTGTGTTATGCCACTAACCCTAAACCCTCACACAAATTTGATCCCAGGGCACTTAAATGTATTTTTATGGGATACCCTCTTAGACAAAAAGCATACCGCTTGTATGACCTCTCTACCAAAACATTCTTCTCCAGCCGAGATGTCACATTCCATGAAACCATCTTTCCATTTTCCACCCAACCTCAAGACACACAAACTGACCATGCCAACTCCTCTGTTATACCTTTGCCTTTACCTGATGTCATGCATCAACCATTAAACGACACTTCCTCAAACACAGACCTGACACCCTCACCTCTCTCCTCAATTGTTCCATCACCAACCACCCATGACATCCAACCTACCATATCTTCACTACCTTCTCCACACCACTCATCTGTTGAACCTCTCCACATACCCGTGCCATCAACAGTAAACACACCACCTAACGTCCCACGCCGAAGTCATCGTGAACGCCATCCACCATCATATCTCCAAGATTACCATTGCTCCAATGTCGTTGTGCCACCATCCAGGTCGTCATCTTCTCGTCCAGGTACACATCATCCTTTATCCAACTTTGTTTCCTATGATCATTTGTCTACTTCTCACCGTTGTTTTATCGCTAGTCTCTCTGCCCATAGCGAACCCAAAACCTTTGCACAGGCTGCTTCAGACCCAAAATGGAAAGAGGCCATGCAAGCAGAATTGACAGCTCTTGAGCAAAACCAAACCTGGGTTTTATGCCCTCTCCCACCAGGAAAACGAGCTATTGGGAGTAATGGGTTTACAAAATTAAATACCACTCTGATGGTACGATTGAAAGGTACAAAGCCCGGCTCGTCGCCAAGGGTTATACACAAATGGAAAGTCTCGACTATACCGACACTTTTTCACCCGTAGCCAAATTGGTTACTCTCAAATGTTTACTTGCTGTTGTCGCTGTGTGCCATTGGTCTTTGCATCAACTCGACGTCCAAAATGCCTTTCTCCATGGCGATTTGGATGAAGAAGTCTATATGTTGCCTCCTCCTGGCCTTCATCGACAGGGGGCGAATATGGTTTGTTGACTTCAGAAATCACTATATGGTTTAAAGCAAGCATCACGTAATTGGTTCTCCAAATTCTCCACAGCCATCCAAAAAGCCGGATTCTAACAGTCCAAGGCCGATTATTCCTTGTTCACCAAGGTACAAGACAATTCATTCACCGCAGTATTGCTTTATGTCGACGATATGATTATCACAAGGAATGACAACACTACCATTGATGAGTTTAAAACCTTTTTGCACAACAATTTTTGGATCAAGGACTTAGGGCACCTCAAGTATTTCCTTGGGGTTGAGGTTGCTCGCTCGAAACAAGGTATAGTTATTTCTCAACGTAAATATACTTTGGATATACTTGAGGATGCAGGTATGACTGGTGCAAAACCAAGTAATTTTCCAATGGAACAACATTTGAGGCTTACGCCTTCAGATGGTGAACTACTCAAAGATCCATCACAATACAGACGGCTTGTTGGTCGCCTCATATACCTTACAATCACAAGACCAGACATCACCTTCTCAGTTCATGTTCTTAGCCAATTTATGCAACAACCAAAGAAACCCCACCTTGAGGCAGCATATCGTGTTCTCTGTTACTTGAAGAAAGAATCAGGCCAAGGTGTTTTATTCCCAGCACATGGAAAGCTACAGTTGAAAGGATATTGTGACGCGGATTGGGCAAGCTACCCAACGACCCGGCGATCAATAACTGGCTTTTGTGTCTTTCTTGGAGATGCACCGATATCATGAAAAACTAAGAAACAATCCATTGTGTCCCGTTCCTCAGCGGAATCAGAATACAGATCCATGGCATCTCTCACTTGTGAATTGGTATGGCTGACGTATCTTTTGCAAGACCTACGTGTAATACACTCACAGCCATGTCTCTTATATTGTGACAATCAGGCTGCTTTGCACATCGCAGCCAACCCCGTGTTCCATGAACGCACGAAACACATCGAGATTGATTGCCACACTATGCGAGAAAGAATACAATCAGGTTTAATCAAGACAACTCATGTTTCTTCAGCTCAACAAATCGACGACATCTTTACTAAGCCACTCTGCAGTCCATTGTTTCATACTTTTCTTCGCAAGTTAGGAACCTTGGATATCCATGTTCCAACTTGAGGGGGCGTGTTAGAAATCAAAGTCAACGTCAATCTAAGCTTGATTTGTGGATCAAATCTTTGAGAACATGTCAAACTGTAATTAGGTCTTAAAGTTTAGCTATTTGTCTGTAGGTTACTTCTTTTAGACAAAATGTATTCCTATATAAGCTTTGTAAAGCAAGTCGTACATATACACAAGAAATATACAGAAAGCTCTTTCTTTGTTATCGATTTCTTTAGGGACTACTCCAATAACTCACCGAAGACTCGACGGAGAAGGCATAGTTCCCCGCGACGGTGGCTCGATCGGAATTGTTAAAAAATGGAAGATGATAGCACAGCCTCCCCAGGGAGAGTATATACAGGCAGTGAGTTTGGCCGGTGGAACCATCAAAGCCCGCCATTTGGTTCGGTCACACCCAACCGACTGATTGAACCCCGTTTGCCCACTGATTTCTACAATCTGAAAAACACCCATTTTAGAAAATCCACTAAATGGTCCAGATTAATTTGTAGTGGGCTTCAAATGAATCTTAAACCATTCAACAGTACGTACCATTGCCATTGAAGTTTGACCCAATAAAATGTTGGTTTTTAGTCTTGCTAAAACTAATTTTATTGACCATTACCTATTCGTTAAAACATTTTTGGTATGGACACATCAAAAAGTTTTAAGAAAATATTACGGTTGTTTGAGATTACTTGTGAAATGGCTAACAACACCGTCAAATATGTTAAATATTACGTTTAAAAGCAAGAAGTGTTTATAAATCGTAAGCCCAGCTTGTAAAGATTTTGCATTAGGGAGAGAATAGGAGGAGCACAAAACTAGCAGGGTCATTTGGTTTCGTGACGTTTTATTGTAGTTTTATATTTTTTTTATTAGACTAATTTGTAACTAAATGAGTATTAAAGTGATTAGTTGTATGAGACCGTTGAGTTTGGTACCAGACCTCTAGGGTGCACCCTACCCATTGTGGGTAGATAGCTAGTAAACATTTGATATTGAAAAGCCCCTTGTTAACCATAAAAGAATAGGAGAAGCACTAAATTACTCTTATAAAAAAAGTAAAGTTTGCTACTCTAACCACAAAAAATAAAAAATTATATTATCTAGTAGTATTTTTCTCCACTTATAAGTGGGAGGCTTTTGATTTGACTCTCATAGATGGTGAGTTCACAATCAAAATATTATGCCTGACCCATTTCGTGATTTAACTGAAATCCCCAACTCTCTAAATGTAAAAATACAATTGTATTAAGAAAAAATTGTCAAGTAACTCTTATCTGGGAGAAATACTTTTGAAATTGATGACGAAGTTTTAATTTTCTATATTGCACTATATGGTATTAGAATTGTATCAATTTTTACCTATAGTCTGATTAATTGTTTGATCATTTATTACATTGATGACAAGGTGAGTGTGAAGCCCTATATAGGCTAACGTGTAAGCAACATTTGCACCACATTGATAAAAAAACAACTCGTCAATTTAATGGAGGAATTTCAAACCTCTAGGTGCAATGAGAAAAAATTGAAACCTCATGGCCAATTAGAATACCATCTCAAACCTAAGGGACGTAAAATATAGTTATCCCTTAACTCATTAAAGACTTCTTGTCACTTTTTATAATGGGCAATTATCTACAATAAACATATTTTGACATTTTGTTGCAAAAATGATCAGTGTTTTATTATATCATGATTATATCATCGTTGTTTTGTCGTTATGTCATCGTTGTGTTGTCGGTATGTCATCGTTGTGTCGTCGATATATAATTAATATGTCGTCGATATATAATTAATATGTCGTCATTACTGAAAAATGATCATGTAAACCAAATGTCTAAATATGTTTATTGTAGCTATTTTTCCTTTTATAATTTTGGAAAAGCAACCATTTGATCATCTTTGATGGCTTTGTCCGAGATTCTTTGGCGAACCGAACCGATTGGTTCGGGATACTGAAATTCAGTATTACCAAATGAGTCGTGACCATTTCGGTAATGGGCCTCCCTGAAATATTACATAAGCCCAACATAATTTGACAATTTTTGGCCCATATTATTATGAGTCTAATGACTCTAATCCATTCTTAAAGCCTTAATTCCAATGCATTTAGTTTTCAACAATCATGCAGAGAGAGGCTCTCTTCTTATTTCACATATACATACATACACACATATACATACATACGCACATATATATACATACCGAATGAAATTATTAGTTTTGCAACAATTATACAACCCAAAAGAAAAAAAGTAATCCAAATAAGTTCTACAAATTAAAAACTAAAGTTAAGAAGTTTAATATTTATGAATTGAATTCGATAAAGATTTAAGCTTCAACCCTTCCCCGTGTTGTTGTTGCAGAAGTTTGACCTCCCCTTCCACTTGAAGTTGAAAGAGGATGTGGAGGTGGACGTGGTTGAGACATTGGACAAGGTAGTTGTGGTGGAGGAGGAGAAGGTGGTGGCATTTCCCTTTGACTTGGATTTTGGCCTTGAACATTAAGTGTACCTGCATAAAAGAATAAATAATGGAATATTCATGTTAGAAATAAAAAGTAAATGTATTGAGTGCTAAGATAAGATGTATAATAAAGAAAATATGAAATTCATTTCCACTTACGTGATTCCAATTCTTCAAGTTCCTTGTAGAATGTGAGGTCATCTTCCGTTAGCTCCTTGTACAAATTCATTTGTTCACCTTTTAGCCAATCACTAGTACACACTAACGCCTCAACCGTTCTAGGGGTTAGGGAAGCCCTAAAAGGATCCACAATCCTCCCACCAAGTGAAAAAGCATTCTCACTAGCAACGGTGCTACTTGGAAGAGCAAAAAACATCCTTAGCAACCTTAGCAAGTATTGGATATATAGAATAATTCAATCTCCACCAATCCAAAAGCTTGAAGTCTTGATTCCGTAGGCTCTAATAGGGATCGTTAAAATACTTATCAACTTCATTTGCTATTTTCCTTTGTTAAGCAGCTTTTCTTTTCTCCATAACCCGCTTTTCCATCCTTACTTCCACATCATCCCCATAATCCATGTCACTAACACCACCATTCACACCACTCACATTTGGAGATGCCTCCACTCATCCCCACTTGTACTTAAAAGCACTATTAAGCATGGTATAAGTGGCATTCTACCTTGTAGCAACATCATAGGGAACCGTTGATATCTTATCCATTCTCTCTAAGACGGAAAAGTCCATAAACTTGTCCAACCTCGCGAGGGAAGAGTGAATGAACTTCACACAATTTCGTATCCCCTCAATCTCCCTACCAAGCTCTATCATTCCATCCTTAACAATCAAATTAAGGATGTGACAAGCACACCTCGTGTGCAAGTGTGCCCCATCAAGCAAAAGTGTCCCAAGTGATGTGAGCCTCCTGTTCAGGTATTCAATCACGGTGTCATTTGAAGTAGCATTATCAACGATAATGCTAAACACCTTATTAATTCCCCATTCACTCAAACACAATTCTAGACACCTACCTATGTCATCGCATTTGTGAGAAGTGATCTTCATAAAGTTTATGATCCTCTTGTGCAAATGCCAATCATTGTCCAAAAAATGAGCGGTAACTACCATGTAATTAATTTTTTGGATCGAGGTCCAAGTATCGGTGGTGAGACTTACCTTCACACCACTTAGCACACTCATAAATTTAGCCTTCTCCATAATAAACAAGTCCCAAACCGCCTGCGCAATCTTCTTCCTATTAGGTATTTTGTACTTAGGATTAATATCACGGATCCATTCTCTAAAATCTTCTTGATCCACCACCCTAAAAGGCATCTCCGCCTTAATAATCCACTTCACACACTTCAAATCAAGCCTTTTTTGATTGAAGGTGTGAAGGACCATTGTACTACCCATTCTTTCTTGAGTCAACATGGGTTGGGTCAAATCGGGAGGCCTATAGAGATGAGAACCCTCACATTTCATTAGGTGATCCCTAATACCCTTTGTCCCATTTTTTTGGGAATCGGTGAGTACCTCAGCTTTGCAAAGATTGCAAATAGCTATTGTCATTTTAACCCTCCGAGGCATCGATTTTTGTTACCTTAACGGCATCTAGCCACACAATACTCGGCCCCTTCCCCCTATTTGACCCCTTCTTCAGTTTTTGTTCACCTACTTGACTAGAAGTCTTCCACAACTGTATCACCCTCCTCATTCGGTTCAACTTCAACATCTTCATATTCTTCTTCGTCATAATAATCATCAAACTGATCTGTGTTGTCATAGGTAGTGTGTGTACTAGATTGACTAGAATTCATCCTACATTGTACAATCCACATTCAATACAAATATAAATCCCAATTAATTTTAGCAACATACATTGACAAACGCAAAGTTTATGTCTAACTGATATGGCTCATCATCATTTAGCTATTGCGTTTGTTTTTCTAATTGCTGGTCATATGTATAGAACTAATTACAGAACTCCACACAGGCACAATACAATTACAAACTAACATGTTAAACTATGCACACGCCTTAATTTTGTAGCAAACAGTGAGCAACCGCAGCCGTAAGTGATCCACAAAGCTCGAATATCTTGTTCAGTTGGTCAGGCTACAATAAATATGAACAAATGTTACAAACTTAGCCTTGTGAAATTGTTGTCCATGTTGCAGTTGTTTGTAATTATTTCATAAATATGTCCAATAAACTAATAATCCCCAGATCTAAGAATATGACTCACAAATTTATATATGCCAGTGCACATAATCATAACTTCAAAAAGATGAACAAAACAAATACATGCTTTACTATAAACTCAAGGTTATCAAAGCAGGGCACACAAATGTTTCGATTCTCTAGTCACGAATGTCTTTTATTCTTTATAAAACCACCAAATTCAGAAAATAAACAAAATAAAAAACAAACCCCACTACGAAACTGTTTTAACCTTTGACAAAAACTACTAATGCGTAAGGGAGGCAGGTTGGTTGAATGCAGAGTAAGAGTTTTACATATCCTAGCCGCATGGAGATCACTGTCCTAGATAAAGAAATTGTGGAGTCATCCTATAAAGATAAATCAGAAGCTTTCTCATTAATCTAAGGAGTGAAAAAGCTTGATGAAGACAACATATATCATGGTTTGCCGAAGCTTGAAATTGGAATTATTTGGCTAGCGTATTGAAGCACTTACCTGGACAGCAAGTGCCCAAAGCCAAAAAGAACGAGGATACAAAGCAAACCTGAATAAGAGGCACTAAAGGCACCAATTTCCTTGTTACTAAAGTACATTAAGTTCCTTCAATATAATCAAAACCAAGATTGGAAAAGCCCTAACTTCACTAAACAATCAGCACCGGCAACTCCCTCTCCATTAGTAAGAATAAAAATGCCCTAAATATTCCACCAACCTTTTTTCGCCCTTGTTCACGCATCTCTTCTAACACGTATTTTTTCACTAACTATATAAAAAAAAACTAAAAAAGAGAGAGCACAAAGGAAATAAATAAAAGAGGATAAGGGCCTCAAAGATTGGTAAATGTTCTTAATTCATCTTCATACATATATTTTGTTCCAATTTGATTCATCCTTTATCCTTTATCCACATTTGCGATTGTATTATATATATATATATATATATATATATATATATATTGTAGCAATCTCCAATTTGTGCTTACATTGCATCCACCACTATTTCTTTTGAATTTCCTTTTATTTTTGTAAGCATATAATTTGAGGCTGCTAAGGGATCATGCCACGTGTCGCCTAGTTGCGGCTGAGTTCATTTCTTCTGGCTGAGTTTGTTTTTCCCCAAAACATGCACTTTTTAATTTTTGTTTTTAATTTTTAATTTTTCACCTTTGAATCTCATCCACAAACTCTTTCTCCCAAGTGACGTTCGTAAAAGGCGCCTGTAGCGATGCGCTGTGGGCCCTAATCTGACGTGGCAATTGATGCGGGAGGGGGCAAGGGGAACCGCGGGAAACGGTTGGTGTCCCGGTTCTCGCACTGCGGTTTACGGGCGACGGTTTTAATCTTTTATTTTTTTGGTGAACACGATGGTTTTAATCTTTTGTTTAATGAACGGCCCATACTATATTTGAAAAAAAAAATTGGTCCCATGCATTTTTGGTAAATTTGATACGTTCACGTCATAGAGTTAATTATAGTCTGTCATGTGGCATGTCTCTTCTTCATGTGTTGGAGAGACACTATTATTGTAGCGTCTCGTATTATTGATATCATGTTATGTACAAAAATAATTTTATACGTCACATTACCTCATTAACACAAGTCGTCACAATAACAATGTATATGAGTTAATGAAATTCTTCTCCATGCATCAAAAAAGAAAAAACTAAAATAAGAAATATCTCAAAGAGGAAAGCTGTCGTGAAAATTTTAATCTCGGTTTACATTAAGTTTAATCTGAAATTGGGATTCTTCAGTGGTACGTACCATTGAATGGTACGGCCATTGAATGGTCCAGATTAATTTGCAGCGGGTCCCAAATGAATCTTAAATCATTCAACAGTACGTACCATTCAATGGTACGTACCACTGAAGTTAAACCCCTGAAATTGATCTTTAATTTCAAATTCAGTGTTAAACCATCAACCATAAAAATAAAAAATAAAATAAAATAAAACACAATTAGTATTGACGAGTATTAGTCACGTTTTAAGGGTGTGACTAAATTATTTTAGACTAGACCCCCCATTTTTCTTTTTTGATAGTAGCTGTCCACCCATATTTAGCATTCCTAATTAGCAATGTGCAAAATGAGCTTAATTGAGAGTTAGCTTTAAGCTTATCACTCTCCAACTTTTATGCTTTACATGCGGTTAGGTTTTCCTAAATGAAACCCAAAAATCAACTCTAATAAGTCCTTTCGGTTCTAGTCCTCTGGCTATCCCTCACTAAATCTCAGTATATGATTTCTCTGGTAGTAAGAGGTCTTATGCTGGCTTCGACAAGGCGTTTTTATAACTTAACAGTTGGGAATGACTCGCTTCAAATAATTATAATTTTTAAGGGTGTTCTGTCAATGTGTTTCCAGTTGAACATATAGTCGAAGACTCTAAGGTTTTGCTGCTTAGAATCATTGAAACTTCTTTTGGCCATGTTCGTTGCCAAGCCAATAGAGTGACTCATTGCCTTGCTCGGTTTGCTCTTAACATTGGCAACCCTAGTTTGTGGTTGGATGATCCTCTAAACTTGATTTCTGATGTTCTTCTAGAGGACTACTTAATTGTATTGGGGTCTCCTGATCTCCGTCTATAATGTCTGGTTTTTCTTTAATGAAATTCTGTATAGTTTTTTTTTTTTTTTTTAAATTTACTTATGTGTGACTGTCAGATCTCACGTGGTGTTATCAAGTCACTCATATTATATCGCATGTATCTAATAATTAACATATAATTTACAAATTATCAATTATAACATTTACTCATATTATTATACATGAATTAATAAAATCACACAACGGACAATTACTTTAAAAACATGTCTTAAGCACACAAAAAGAGCCACAAAGCATAAACAATTTCCTATTGCAATTGATGACGCTTTTGTTTGATGATATTCAAGTTTGGGTTTTGAATTTCAGGCTGTCTTTTGTATAATCTTATGACGTTTGAATAACATCTTATTCCACCAAAAGAAAGACTTTTTTGTCTCAGTAAATTGATGAAAAGTTGAACAAAGAGGTGTCCATTTTGGGTGGTGGTGACCATATCAATTTGGTGGGTGTCCAAAGATCCTTTGTGTTGTTTCTTTCTTATTGGAGGAGGGAACATGTCACATGAACACCAAAGACCCTCCCAACATTCGATTAAAGCACCACAATACATGGTGGCCTAACAATCTAACGGCCACGACCAACTCCGTTTACGTGCACGGCCATGATTTTCCCAAAATGTAACGGACCGTTTATTCTCAAACTAAAAAAGGCATTGGATCATCACCGCACCGTTAGAACGGTGTCCGTCGTGCGCTTTCCAATGGACGGTCCGATCTTTATCCACGTGGGAACTTGCGCAAAGCCACGTTTGTTGGTTCGTACAGTAAATGAGTCATGCGGCCGGGCCGGACACCGAACCGTTTCCAGGTTTTGTTTCCCATACCGACCTTTCAAACGCCACGTCATCGGGGGGCCCCACAGCGCACAGCTGGAGGCGCTTTTACGGACGTAGCCTCAGGGGGATGAGTTTGTGGATGAGAATTGACGATTAAAGGGACAAAAATAATTTTAAAAGGTCAAATAAAAAAAGGAAGGACAAAAGCGCATGTGTGGGCTACGATACACACAGCCGCTAAGTGAGCGACACGTGTCGTGATCCTGAGGCTCTTGAGGCTTCCACAGCCTCAAATAAAAAAATTAAAAAAAGAAAAAAATGGGAGGAAAATAGTTAGTGGCTGAGATTGCTCGTTGCTCACAACAGCTGGAGTTTCTGGGAGTTTTGGTATTAGGTCTCTCCGACTCTGAACTCTCTCTCTCTCTCTCTCTCTCTCTCCTCACTTTCCCTCTCTTCAGCCAAACTCTCACTGCTTCTCTCTCTCTCTCTCTCTATAATATACTCTTTCCAGTCGCCATTGCCGGAAACTATGCCTTCTCCAGCGGGTGTCCGGTGAGTTACCGGACTCTGTCAGTCGCTCTCCTCGACTAGAAAGCTCTGAATCCGGCATGGATGTATCAGAAGGTACGCTTTCGTTTTTTTTCCTTCGGAATTGACCTTGTTCTTTAGTCTCCGTTTGGTTGCTGATCAGAAAATTCAACAATTTTATCAAAATTAACAAATGAATTAGTAAAAGATGAACTTTTGAGCTTCGAGTTCGATTGAGAAGACGACTCGGAAGTTCATCTGAGCTGAGGAAGTGGTGAATAAGCTTCAATTTTGAACAATTGAGCTGAATTTTCTTGCTTGCTTTGAGTAATTTTCTCGGCAACCAAACAGATGTGGTAGGATTGGGGAGAACAAGGTCTGAGTCGCTAAAGAAATGGCCTGTTTGTTTACTGATGGAACTTTCTCTCTCTTGTTGTTCGCCATGTTTGTTCTTGTTTCGTAGTTAAAGGTTTTGGCGTGTTCCGGTTCGTTTTGGTGAGGATTCTGAATAAAGAAATTTATTTTACTACTTTCGGAGAAGCGTCCCTCTAGCTCTCTCTGTGTTGCGGTGGATTCTGAAATTTTAATTAGATCACTTCTGTTTTCGATTCGATTTTCGGTTTCTTTTAAGCGCATGTGAAAATTGGACTGCTTAATTCTGCTGCTTTAGAATCAGAGACGGATCTCTACCGATTGCTGTGGCTTGTTTTTCTTTTGCTTGCAGTAGCAGTAGCAGTAGCAGTAGAGTCACCACTTTCTCAGCTTTTCTTCTGTAGTACAACCAAGACGGCTTTTCTCGTAATTGCTCTCGGTGCTTTTACAAATGAGAGAAGGACCTTGTTCTATCCGTTGCTCGTCAGGGAGGATTTGAAGCAGCGCTTGCTGCCCGGGTCCTGTAAATGGACACGAATTCATCTGGAGAAGACCTTTTAATCAAGGTAACACAGGCTGGACTCTCTTTTTGTTCAAATTGAAAGTGTATTAGTGATTGCTAAGTAGATTAATTATTGGATTTTTGTTAATGCTAGGCACGAAAGCCTTATACGATTACCAAGCAACGAGAGCGATGGACAGAGGAGGAGCATAATAGGTTTCTCGATGCCTTGAAGCTCCATGGCCGAGCATGGCAGCGCATTGAAGGTTACAATTCGTTAGCTTTAATTGGTCTTATCCCTTTTGTTCGGTTCTTTACTTATAGCTATTGAGAAAGGGCTGCAAGTGGATTGGTTTGCATTTTTAAAGTGAATATCTTGTTAATCTCGAGCTGAATCTGCTAAATATCTTTTATTAGAAATGACTCGAAATCCTATTTTTGATGTTTTTTTTTCCTTATTTGAGACATCATCTTTCTCTTTTTCTTCTGTTTTTGTTTTAACAGAACATATTGGAACCAAGACTGCTGTGCAGATCAGGAGTCATGCTCAGAAGTTCTTTTCAAAGGTTAATGGGTACCTTCTCACCTTATGGTTATTTGATATGTGCATTTTTGCTTCCGATTGCTTGGTTACCCAAAACATTGATCCTTTAATTTGCACTACTAAGTTTTTATGAAATGCAGTTGGTAATTTATTTTATAATAACAGGTGTCATATAATTCCGTTGCTGCAACTATAATCATCCTGTCATCTCATTTAGCTATGATATACTATGAGGACTGTTTCAGATTCTTGTAAATGCTACTCTGGTAGAGTGCATTTGTTCATTCATATGCTTGCTAGCCATACTAAATTCGATAAAAAGGATGGACCAGTGCATATGGTTCCCATCAATATGAGGTCTGGACCAGTGTATAGGGTTCCCGACCATGGCAGCGCATTGAAGGATGTAGCTGCCCGTACCACAGTTTTCAATGAGGCTGTTTTTCCATGATGCAAACCCCCAACCACCAGTTGTTTGGGGCAAGCCATACATTGGGTGAAATTGTTATCTTTACATTTTTAATGCTTATCCATGACAAACCAAATGTACTTTGAATTGACTGAAATATAATTTCAAACTTGAACAAACACGCCTATTAGTTTTTTGAGTTTTGGGGGTAAGGGAATTCAGTTTAGCTGCATAGTTTCTTGCTCGTTCCCACTCTTTGCCAAGAAACTCCTCTACAATAGTTTCTCTCCAAAAATAGGTGTTAATGGAAAATTTGAAAAGAAACTTTCGGTAGTATACGATAGGGTCTAGATGGAAGTAATCTGATAAAGTCTTTATGTACCGTATGACTGTCCATATGCCATCTACAGATTGTTTGGCTTTTTTCATATTCTGAAGTTGACAGTCATGAAACCGAAAAATAAAAGATGTCAGTCAGCACCTTACTGAACATTTACTAGTCATCCACTGTAGGGGAGGGCTTGACCTTGTAGAAAAGGGCACCTTTGAAAGTTTGGAAAGCTATATAGGCTGGTCTCACATCATTATACCTAGTGCAGCCATCTGTACAGATCCGTAACTGGGAAGCTATTGCAATATATCAGTTATGTGAAAGTCCCACAAGCAAATTGTGGATTATGATGTGTACACTGATTATTCTCTCTGCATACTTAGACTGATGTTTGCTAACTGAAAAGTAACGCACTTATTAGACGATTTAGCTTTAGATTGACTGGTATACAGTGACTTTGATTTATGCATCAAGTCTTCTAGGTCGTTTATTAGGTGTGGATGGAAGGGCACGTGATTTTTATTCTGACTACAGTTCGTTCGAGCTTAAAGTTTTGGCTCAAGTACAGTGGTCACTCTTAGGCTTCAATGAAAGAAAACTTTACTTTTGGGTTAGTGTACAGTTTGGGAAGTATATAGGTTTTTGGGCTTTTATGGGTATAGCTGTATAGGAGAGAGAATTTTGGTTTTGGTTATCGCTAGAAAAGGTGTGGAACTTGGTGTTGTCAGGTGCTGTTCATAAGGAAGAGCAATTGAACTGGTTGGAATTTGATAGAGGAAAGACGGTGCCATGCCAAAGTAGGGTATGTGACGAATTTGGCATTCTGTAGGACTTGGAGTTAAATCTTGCCTCCACCACTGGGTGATGGCTTTCACTCATTGTTTATCTCAGGTGGCTAATGCAACGGACTGAAAACCAGAAATAAAAATTTTAATGTGTGGTGGGTGAAAATAACTGGATTTCCAACATTTTAGTGGTGCAACATTATTGTTCCTTTTTTCATCAGGGCTGGAGCATTTGGAGGTCGCGGCAGCAGAGATAAATAGCCAAAACTTTACTCCAGTACCTCCATCGTAGTTGGTTTCATAGCCACCCCAAATCTTGTTGAAACCGTGAATATGATCATTTACTGTTTCCAATGCTTTATCTGTACTGTACGAATCTTTAAGTTTCCATTTGTTTGGTATGATGGTATCAGATTTTAGTAACTATAAAAGAGAGACAAACTATCATATACAAATTTATTTGGTAGGTAAACAACAGTAAATTCTGGGGCACCATGGTAGATGTTGTCGTAAATTGTTTAGTCCCAATGAATTAACATGCCATTAAGTTCCTCTGGTTATTGGTGCATCCTCAATTGGAACTTATCTCTCATCGGAAACATAGAGTTCAAGTAATTGACGGTATCAATGGACATCACCCTTTTAACCTTACAATGGTGTGGTTCCACAATGGTCTTGCTCGGAACTTCAGGGCCAAAAGCTTCTGCACTTATTCAAGAGTTTCCAGTGTCGTACATTTTTAGCGGCTTACTCATGGATAGTTGAAAACGACTTTCAGTTTCAAGCCATCGTCCTCTTCATATTAACACTCCTAGACCATACCATGAGGTCATTATCCTTTTTCTTTCTCCTCATCCACCTAGAGTACAGATTTTCTTAAAAATTGTTACACGTTACATTGATACGCACTAGTTTTTTTCTGGGGTCAACAATTTCTGCACCGGTTGCATATTTCACTAGAGTAATTGAGACATTGCACTCCTTTCTGTTGGCATCTGATCTGACCATACTTCTTTTGGTTCCCAATAATACTTATATTCAACTTTGAATATGAATACTGACGGAAACAGGTCTTACTTTCCAGCTGGAGAAGGAGGCACACGATAGAGGTGTTCCTGTGGGACAATCAGTTGACATAGATATCCCTCCTCCACGTCCCAAAAGGAAACCAAGCAGTCCTTACCCTCGAAAGTCTAGTTCAGCCGCTACCACATTGACAACTTCTCATGTGGGAGCAAAGGATGGAAAACTTTTATCTTCAGCATCTTCTTCACACTGTACACAAGTAGTCAATTTGGAGAAAGAACCACCTCATGAGGTTATTATTTTTATTATCCATTTTTTCGATCCGAAGACCTTTTATGTTCTCGCGATTCATGTAATAGTACTTAATCTGCAGTTTCTTTACCAGAGACCTACTGAAGAAGAAAATCCAAAAAATGGAAATGAAAATCAGGATGAAAATTGCTCAGAAGCCTTCACTTTGCTCCAAGAAGACAATTGTTCCTCTGTTTCTACTGCAAGCAAAAATTCTATACCCACACAGGTGGTGCTGAGAAACGCTTGCACTTTTCGGGAGTTTGTGCCTTCGCTGAAAGAGGTAGCAAGTCAAGATGTAACAACTGAATCTTATGTTACTATTGAACTTAATGGAAATCAGAATATGAAGAAAAATGATGCGAAAAAGATAGTTCAAGATAACGACTTAAGTGGAGCCTCAAAGTCTGAGAACACTAATGCTTTTCATAAGAAGTTGGTTCAAGGTGAGAAATCAGATGATTTGAATTGTGCATTGCCAACAGATGGGATGCAAGGCACTCAGAACTACCCAAGGAATGTTCCTGTACACGTACTGGATGGCAGTGTAGGAGCGCGTAATCAAATTACGCCTGCAGATATGCCATTCCCTGACTTCGGTTTTCATCCTATGGGAAAGGTTCATGGACAGCCTAACCTGTTTGCAAATCCAGCCGCATCTACTACTACTGAACATGAAAGTAATACATCGAGATCTACTACTATTCACCAATCATTTCCAGCTTTTCACCCTCCCTTCACACCATTCCACCATGGTCAAAAGGACTACCAATCGTTTAACCACATTTCCTCAACATTTTCTAGCCTTATTGTGTCGTCTCTGCTACAAAACCCTGCAGCCCATGCTGCGGCTAGCTTTGCAGCCACATTTTGGCCTTATGCAAATGCGGAAAATACGGAAGATTCTCCTGCATGCTCCGCTGCTGGAGGTTTTCCATTGAGGCAAGTGAACTCCCCCCCAAGTATGGCAGCAATTGCTGCTGCCACTGTAGCTGCTGCAACTGCATGGTGGGCATCCCATGGATTGCTTCCCTTGTGCGCTCCTGTTCAAACTTCTTTGAGCTGTCCTCCCATGCCCATGACTGGGGGGGTTCCGTCAATGAATACTGATCAAGCTCCTGCAGCGAAGATAGAGAGAGGTGATAATCCTCTTCAAATCCCTTCCGCGGAGGATCAACAATTGGAGCCGGAACACTTGGAAGCTGTGGATGCTCAGCATTCCGCTTCACAATCACCAAACATGTCATCATCACACTCTGATAATGGAGGTGCAAGGCCTAATACAGGATTGAAGTCTGCTGATGATGATAAGGCTGTAGCATCAACTGCTCAAGTTAATGATTCAAACAATGCAAAGAGCAGAAAACAGGTTTTCTTTGATATCGTTCGGTTGCATAGTACGGACTACCAGTCCTCCTTTCAATGCTTTGTACCCTTCATGTATTTTCAATAAAACATGTGAATCTTATTAAAATAATAAATAAATGTCAGGTTGACCGTTCTTCGTGTGGTTCCAACACACCTTCCAGCAGCGAAGTAGAGACAGATGCATTAGAGAAGCATGAGAAAGGGACAGAAGAACCGGAAGACCCAAAAGAACCTGATCCAAATCCCCCAGCTTCTGATTCTAGTTATCGTCGCAGTAGAAGTATCAGCAACATCAATGATCCGTGGAAAGAGGTTTCTGAAGAGGTAGTTGAACATACATGTGCAGCGATCGATTTTGATCAATCTGTTTTTTGAATCAGTTAAGTCTCTTATCATGTTAATTACCTTTGTTAGGGGCGGATGGCCTTTCAAGCACTATTCGCAAGGGAGGTACTGCCCCAGAGTTTTTCACCGCCTCCACACTGCCTCAAGGTTAATGGGCATCAGGATGCTACAGAAGAAGCAAATCAAAATGCTGATGACAAAGATAGGGATGCATCAGCATCACAATTTGACCTGAATAGAAAGATATGGGTGTCATTTCCATGCCCTCCAGAAACGGAGAAAAATGTATCACCATCACCAACACGAGACAGCAACAGCGCGGAGGGGCTGCTGACACTAGGACTAAGCCAGGGGAAACTCAAGGCTCGTCGAACAGGATTCAAGCCTTACAAGAGGTGCTCCGTAGAGGCGAACGAGAACCGGGTGGCCAATGCCAGCAGCCACTGCGAAGAGAAAGGCCCGAAGAGGTTACGCTTAGAAGGGGAAGCTCAAACTTGACGTTCGATATTGCATGCAAAATCAACGGAAACCTTTGTTTTTGCACGCAATTTGTATTTTCCGCTCCTTAATACTGTTCGGTTGTGTTTTAGTTTCAAGTTCAGCAGATCAGAAACTTGTCTTTGGCGTGTGTACCATAATCTATTTACCTTTTTGCCATAATCTATTTTCCTTTTTACCATAATCTAGATAAACATCATTTCAAGTGTTTGATTGATGGACCTTGATAATTACATCTTTTAATTTATATTATTAAGAGAAATCCTTAATACACAACTAATGCGTCTGAGCTTATAGACGCTTGTTTTCCACGATTGTACTCGTCGTGGCTATTGAATGCAGCCTGCAGGTTGCCCAGAAACCCTCGTGTTCTCGCGACTTCAACGGGAGACGCATTTTGTGATGTGATGAGAAGCTTTTGTCATACATGCATGTTTTCATAGCATAATTATTTTCCTTTTGTTCGATGGACTATGATGTTATGCAAACAGCTTGGATGATGATATGCGAATACGCGGAATAGTAAACGAGTGATAGAACACGCCACACAAGCACTATGGTATATGTTTATGCATAAATTCAATTAATTTTTTGGCATACTAGTATGCTTATCCTTTTTAATATGTAAGTGTTGTTTAATATAAAAAATAATGAACAAATGATATCCAAAACTAAAAATAAAATATTAAGGTTGATTACAAAATACATAATTTGAGTAAATAACTATAAAAAATTAGAATATTTTGGAACTTTTTTCATCGGAATAAGTTCATAACACTTCGGAAAAATTCAGAATTCTCATAATTCCTAAATGCATTCCAATTCGAAAATATTTGGATTCGGAATTTTCGAGTTCGGATTTAAAAATTTTACTTTTAGAATCAGAAACACCATTTCAACTTGTACCCTACCTCTAATTCTAGCTTTAGATCCCTTTCCCCCTTGTGTGTTTCTTCAGCTTATTTTATAGAGCCTATTTATAGAAAATGGGTTGTGGGTTTACATGTTAAGTTCAATCCCTTTGTAAGTAAAAAAATAATATATTTTATACTAATATAGGGCTAACTACATTTTACATCCTCTAAGTTTGACATGGTTTTCATAATAAGCTATGTGGTTCCAATTTCTTGCATTGCACAAGGTTTTGGAATCGTATCAATTTATACATTCTGTCTATTTGAACATCCAATCTTCTTTAAATTGATGAGTTTCTTTTTGTCAATGTGGTATAAATGTGATCTACATGTTAGCTCAATTAAGGGTCTCACACTCACTTTGTCATTAATTTAATGAAAGATCAAATAGTCCATTAGACCGAAGTAGGGTTGCAAGTTGGAATGGTGTTTTCGATTCCAATAGTGAAATTTTTGAATTCAAACCTGAAATTTCTGAATATGAATATTTTCCAAAAATTGGAACGGAAATTGTAATGCATTTAAAGATTCCGAGAATTCTGAGTTTTTTATCTGTATTTGTCCAAAGTGATCCAAACTTATTCCAATAAAAAAACTTCCCCAGTATTCCAATTTTTTGTAGTTATTTACTCAAATTATGTATTTTGTAATCAACTTTTGTATTTTATTGTAAGTTGTGGATACATTTTGTTCATTGTTTTTAGATTAAACATACACTTATATATTAAAAATGATAAGCAAACTAGTATATCATAAAATTATTTGAATTTATACATAAGCATATACCAAATATTAAGAAAGAATAATACATTGCATGTACAAAAAATTAGAGAATATTCAAAAATTTATAACATATATGAAATTCCAAATTATATTCCGAAATTTTCAAGATTTTTCCGATTCTGAAAATTCCAAATTTGAAAATTATGATCCAATCCGATCTGATTCTGAAATTTTGGAACGGAAATTAGAAATGTTATTTCCGATCCGATCCTTCCGAACAACACTCCTAGACCAAAGGCATACATTGATATAATTTCAATACCTTATGATATAACATAAAAAAAAAATTAAAACTTCGTAGCTATTTTCAAAGTCACCCCAAAGTCCAAATCTAAAAGGTGTATAGTTAGTTAATCCTTATTTATAGTAAAGAGGAAAGAGCAGGAAGAAATGTAGTTGTAAAAACTAAAAAGCGTGAAATTTGGCATTTACTGTGATAGCCACTCTTTACAAGGGAGAAATTACCACCATTAATATTTACAGTTGTTTCCATATATAAAGAACAGAGAACTTATTTACATAAACTCATGCAATAAAGGCCATCTGGGTCCTTCCACATTGCCTTTCCTGCAGAGGGTATTATATACCGTTCCCTATCCAGTAGATATATCATATATATGTCTAGGTTAATCATCCCCCAGAGTTTAAAACTTCCCGCCGATCTGACCACGATTTACCCGCATATGCACAGAAAAAGCCGGTTTGTCAATAATCGCTGTACAGAGGCAGTCATATTTACTTATTAGCTGAGGAGCCGGGGGTTTGCACAGGAGCAGGCTGTGATTTGAGAAAGTTGATCCGACGGGACTCCAAGTTCAGAATGTATTGTTGAATTCGCTTCTTGTTGGCAGGAGTTAGGGAAAACGGAGGGTTTAGTGGCAGAGACGTTGCTTCTCCTGTAATAAAAGAAAGCAGAAGCATAGCCTTGGAGTACAATTCTTCGGCACTACCCTTGTTCTCCATGTACTCGTCGACCTGGAAAAGCATAGGCAGAATCTAATTGGTCAAAGATTGTGCAATCTGCAAACATGATTAGAGATGTAATTTGAAAAAGAAAGACGGCAGCACTTGTGCAAGTAAGTTTACTTACAGCAGCACTTGTGCAAGTAAGTTTACTTACAGCAGCACTTGTGCAAGTAAGTTTACTTACAGCAGCACTTGTCCCAACTTCTAGCGCTTTTTGGTAAATAATTTCCATGGCATCCGGCAATTCAGCAGCACCTGCAATGTATATAACATAATCAGCAGAATATAAGCGGAAAACTAAAACAGTGTGATCAGAGAGTTTCTTGACGGACTAACCATCCATATCTTGGATATGATAGGATAGCTTCTCTGCCCGATCAAAAGTAACAATGAAACCTTGCTCTGCCCATGTCGAAACAGATGAAGGCCGGCTAAAATCTACATTTTCTGAGGTGTTTGTTGATGAGGCAGCACCTCCCTGCACAAGTGAGGATTCATTCACTGAGCTGCCTTCAGGTGATTTATCCTCTTTAGATGATGCCAGCCAAGTGCTGCAAATTTGAAGAGATTTCTTCCATATGGCCAAAACAACAAGTTGAACCGAAAAAGAGTCTAGAAATAGTCCTGCATTGTACTGCAGCCAAAAGTAACAATTACTTTAATACCAACCCCAAAAAAGTCGAGAGTAGTTGTCTAATCATGCTAAATATATTTAAGTTCTTTGATACACTCCCGTAAATAAAACATATTATGATACTGAACTAAATACATGATGTCTAGTGCAATAAAAATTAGGCGAGCACATTCCACGATGTAGAACTGTAACTGACGCACCTTTTCCTGCGACAGATCTGCAAGAACCTGAGCATACTGATGTAACAAATGGAGCCTAGTAGAAGGATGCAGTATAGATAGTCCTTGCACTTCCAGTAACAGCGTTGATTCACAAGATGCTGGTAATATAGCTGATCCGCTAATTTGTGAACTTTCCTCACCAACAGAACTAGCTGCCTGCTCCTCTGTTTTCATTAGAACTGTTTTATCGCGATCGTTCTGCTTTGAAGCACTGATAGAAGCTCTTGTTGTGGAATGAAGTTGCAGGGAAGATTCAAGGTAATACGAGAAAGAATTGACCATAACATAGTCTTTCTCGATGGACTCCATTGAATCAGAAACTGGATAGGCAAGGCAAAACCAAAATCAATAATGCAACGAAGCACAAGCATAAATAGGGAATCCCAAACACAAATACAGACCTCGAAGCTGATCCTGAAAGTTTGGATCTTGGGTAATAGATTTCTTCATCCTATCAGATGCAATATCTTGCACATGCCCTTGAACACTCCTAGTGCTGGATGTACTGCCATAATCTTTTCTTTGTAACAATTTTCGGTCATGTGCAGATGGAAAATCTGAGCTCAGATTTCTGCTAGATGAGTTGGTAGTTTGCCTGGAATGCATTTGCAATATCTTGTCGGAGACAGAAGAACTAGGCTGTTCGACCATTGATTTAAGTAGTGGAAGTACTGATGGGTGACCAACATCCACTTGATACCTACAGATTATAATATAAGAAACTATTGTACTGACTACATAGGTATATATAGTATAAGATATCTTCCTTACTGGATATCAATTTGTAAAAAATGTCAAATGTACTATAACTAATAAATCATGCAGTTTGAATGCTATGAAATTAAATGCTTTACCTAGAATCTCTGAGGAACTTGTGATTGAAGAACTCCGTAAATGATAGTCGCTCAACTGCAAATTGAAGTATTGATTTTTACATGGTAGCTTTGTGGAAGGGTAAAGTAAACTCTTGATATTCACATGACACTAGTAGTAAATTCTCACATTATTGAGCTCTGAATTGTAATTTAATCAAAATACACAGGCAAGCATAACACCAGAAACTTAATAATATATCAATCATGACCTGGATTTTGACGTAACAGGCTTCTGCAGAGATCTATGCAATCTGGATGCAGTTCTTCCAAAGCACCTTGTGGAAACCTCAGCTCAGTCGATTTCAGAATATTTTCAAAAAGCTGCATATAGTATAAATCATTAAATACACAAGATAACACTTTCAAGTGTGTGTGTGTATATATATATATATATATATATATATTTCACATTGTCAGCCCTTATCTGGGTAGAATATGTGATTCAAATCTAAAATCTTATGACCAAAAAAAATATATATGTATTAAGATTTCGTCAGACCTGTAATTGACTATTCCCATCAAATGGTGGCTTCCCGGTCATCAACTGAAACAAAATTGCTCCAACACTCCACAAATCGGCCTGCAAAGACCATAATAACAAATTAAAGATGAATAAATAAGGGCAGAGGTACCAACAACTTTGTCAATAATGTCAGTTTCACATTCTATCACCTTTGCATCATACATTTGGTTCCGAATAATCTCTGGAGCCATGTACAGTGGTGAACCACATAGTGTGTCAGCCAAGCCCCCGGTGAGGGATCTGCAGACAGGAACATCAAGACAATGACCAAGTGCAACATACATTTAGAAATACTTGTCACCGATATTTTATTTTCGTATATTGCCAACTGAAGTTGCTTCAGATCACTTTTGGAAAATTGAATGTTTCTTTATAGAGGAGGTGGTGAAAAATTTAATAAACCTCTCTATGTACCATCGAAACAGTTCATGTCATTTCAAATTTCCACAAATTACAATACATATCGGCATCTCTCAGTAGTAGATGTTAAATTCATAAACCACAGGTTATGAACGGAAGATTTGGATAACAGAGGGAACTCAGAAGCTGATGTTCAACAAAAAATCCTTCTTAGCACACGGTCAAGTTGAAGGCCATACAATAGTAAAAGCTTTTTCTTAATCTGATCGCATATAATAACAGTAAACGACAGAAAAAAAAAAATTTATCCTGATTATCAAAATGCCAAATAATTGGGATAGTGCTGAACTGGTATTGGTTGAATATGTTACCATTCCATTTGGAAACTCTTGTCAAAGCATGATATCATAAAAGTACCACAAAGCTAAATAAGCAAACTTTTTTACTTAGGTTGCAGCTGTAAATTCACAAACAATGTGGAATAGGGAAATGTCAAAAAGAATATTAGTCGTTTACCTTGCAAAACCAAAATCCCCTATCTTCAATAGTGGGGTATCTTCAACCGTTGTTGACAAGAGTAAGTTCTACAATTTCGGCCAGAAATCAACAAGTCACAAATCGAGAAAAACAAAAACCAAATTTTCCAACAGTAATCGACAATATATCAAACGTCATAAACATATCACACGTCTCATGAATCATGACTCGCGACAAAACAAAAAAGCGCACTACCTGCGGTTTTAAATCCCTATGAATGAGGTGCTTTTCTTGAAGCACTTGCAATCCTGCAGCTGTTCAGGAGAATCCAAATCAAACATGTCAAAATTCCCACTAGCAAAAAAGGAAGAAAGCAGCTAAACTATCAAATTAAGAACATTCCCCACCAGCCTAATTAGCCTAATCATCCTAATCACCCAAAGATTATTTCTATTTCAACACAAAACACAAACCAAACTGGCCAACCATTTAAAAATATTCAACTTTTATCCATTTAAGGAGCCGAAATTCAATCCGAAAAGTGTTGGGGGCAAACCCAATTATCCAAATCCCCAAAGAAATATGAACTATCATTAAAAACTTGGATTAAAAGCAGAATTGATCACAGAAAAAGAAAAATACCCAATTGCCTCATAAAGTGCCTGGCAACAGTTTCTGAAACCTTCCCATGTCGGTGAATATACGCCGCCAGGTCGCCGCCGTCACAGTACTCCAGCACAAGGTAGATTCTGTCCTTGGTCTGCCAAAACCCCCAAACCACCAACATTACACATACGTAAATAACTCAGAAAAAAAGGAAGCAAAAACACAAACAAAACAACCTCGGAATACACAAAAAAATACCTGGATGGCCTCGAAAAGGCGAATGATGTTGGGGTGGTTGATGGTGCTGAGAATGGAAATTTCTTTGAGTAGGTTGTCGCTGACTTTTGGGCTGAGCTGCTTCCTGTCAATTTCTTTGACGGCAACTTCAATACCGAGTTGTCGGTGCCGTGAGAGCCAAACAACCGCGAAGGAACCCGACCCGACTTTGGGGCCCAGTATGTAGTCTCCGATGAGGCGGGACTGGTTGGGGTCGCGGTGATCCATGTCCGCCGCCGTGGTGGTGGTGGGTCGAAACTCTAATCGTCGCTGCGGGAGAAGATCATGGGTCAATTTTTTAAATTTGGGTGTTGACTAAAGCTGTGAACTTGAGTGTGGGTTAGGGGGAGGAGGTTGACGGTGGCGATGACGGTGGCTGTTGCGAAAGTGGGAGTGGCGGTTTTGTTTTTGGGAGGATAAAAAAAGGGGACAATGGTCATATCGGAATTTGGAAACAAAACTAAACAAAGTGAGAGATTTTAATTCCAATGTTTTTTTGTGTGGAAAAAAGACGCCGATTGTCAATGCTCGCTTGCCCAGAAGAGAGAGAGAGAGAGAGAGAGAGAGAGGAGAGAGAGAGTCCCAAAGCAAACACTTTTTGCTGAGAGAGAGAAGTTGAGTGGAATGGACAGTCTCAATACATATCTAGAGGGAAGAGCAAAATATAAGCGAAAAACACAATTGTTTCTTCCTTGATAAGTCTCGTGCACTAGAATATAAGCAAAAAACACAAATTGTTCTTGTTTTTATGTTTTTAATTTGATTTTGGTCTTGTTTATTTTTGCATACAATAAGGATTAATAAAAAAATAGAAAAATAAAGAATCAATAATTAGAGTATTGGTGTGATCATTCTCCATCCAATTTTAGCAATCATGGCTTAGATTAAAATTCATGAGATTTTAGAACCTCAAACCTCCATGTAATCATTAGCGTACATAGTGACGACATTGTTAGCATACATACATACATTGATGATCTAGTTTGTTACACTCTTGAATTATCATTCTGAACTAGGTATTCGAATATTTTATGCATGCATTTAAGACTTACTTAATCAGTGCTAAATATTTCAAAAATTTAATTACCTTATCTTTTGAGTGTAAATGGTGGATTGTCATGATGACTAGAGTCTTCTTCTTCAATTTATTGCGTCTTGAATTTAAACTATCTCTCACCCAGCGTAGATTAATGTAGAATATCATGTGAGAGATATTTGCCTAAAAACCATAATTAATGATGGTCCAGTCCTAATGCAGATGGGATTAGGACCCTGGCCCAGATTCGAAATCCCTTTGACAAATGAATACCAAAAAAAAAAAAACAGGCTTTGATTTGATGTGAACTTACTGCACTTGCCCAATATTAAACAAATACAAACTCTAAGGCCCACCCACAAGTGACTGAGGTTTGAAAAGGAACTTCAAGTTTGGTTGTGTAGTGTACCCAACCTAAGAGATGAGTCTGGGCACTCTTTTGTTTTGGCAGTAGGGCAATGTAATAATACAAACTAAAAGAAGAAAAATACCAGAAAAGAAAGAGGATTGTTGAAAATTAATGAGCGTAATTCTAATGTACCTAGAATACAATGGGATGTTTATACATTGTATCGAAGTACTTATCTTATGAGAAGAAGAAAACAAAATAGAACAAATTGTGTTGGATTCTTCATGTCCAAATGAATTTGCGTCTCAAACTTATCACACGTTATCACATGTTTTAACTTTTTCACATAACGATGTGATTGAGTGCAACTTGAATTGGTTCAATCCGAAGCCAACACAACTTTCAACCCAATTTGGCAAGTAGAATTAGGTGAAAACCGCCCAAACCCAATCGACCTCAATCCAATTATTTTTTGGGTTTGGTTGGATTGAGGCGTTGCCCTCCTAAACCGGACCTAGACACTATTTCTCACCTGAATTTTGATCTATTATATTTATTTACTCATTCCACTCATATTCAATTCATTTTATAGGAGAAATAACAAACAATATAGGACTCGTTTATAAGTGCTTTAAAATGACTGAAAACGCTTTTAAAGAAAATGATTTTGGATTCCAAAAGCACTTAAAGTGCTTCCAACAAGAAGCACCAATATTTGAGCTTTTACTTTTAGTTTTTTTTTTTTTAAATTTGGTTTAAAGCCCGTAATCATTGTATAAAAAAAATTAATTTCGTTTGTTTTAAGTGGTTGTTCATCTATATTATCAAGGCAGAATGCCTTATGGTTAAACAATCAAAAAACTCAAAATTGCCCTTTCGTTTATAGGCCATTGAAAAAACAAAAACAAAAAAATCATATATTGGGGTCAATATCGTAAAAGCAAACCCTTAATATGGACCCGAACCCAAATTATAAAAGATGGGTTACAGTTGAGTTGACCTTCAAACCTACATGAGTTGTACTCCAACACATACAAATTTCCCACCCAAACATAGCCTTAAAATCTCAATTAAATACAATCATAATATCAAACATTCGTCCTACAAGGGAAGTATATTCCTTCACTACAAATAGCACGCAAGCGACTCTACTTCTCATATGACACTTGTGAAACCCAACTTCGCCCTTACTTCCATTCTTTTTCTCGAGCTGCTAGAAATTTGACATGTTCAGCAGCCCTAATATGATCAACCTTCAGCATTGATAAGCCTCATGGCCTGGCTGTATTAAGCATGAATTTGGTGATAGATCTCATTGGCTAGCTAGCTTAAGGGGGAATTTGATCTCATTGCGGTTTAATATACAAGTTTGTTTAGGTATTCACACCTTGTTATCTCTTACAACTAAGGTTATAGGCAACTAGAGAAAGTGTCTCAAATAAAGTTATCTTGTGCTGTAAACACTTATAAAATGTATTGGACTGACACAATCTTACTATTTTATGAGTGTATTGCCGCATGGAGAAACTCTACTCAAGAATTTTCCTAAGGCAAAAGACTAAGGAATTTTTGAACTTGTCTTTGGAGATGCATGTGTATACATATCTCAAAATAGCCTCAAGACCCTTTAAATTACAACAAGTACTAATTTCAGCAGCCCCCAAAACTTTGATTCTTTGCTCAACCCTAAACATATCTGAGCTGGGGACATGTAAGATTGAGCCACGTAACCCTGGCCAAATTTGGTATCCCAACATAGAGTTAGGTCACAACTCACAACTCACAGTAACATTACCAAGATTGCTAAACCCCAAAATTAAATTAAATTTGTCATCTCATTTGACCATAATTTGAAATTAGGGCGAGAGTGAACTCAACTGTGAAGTATCACAGATGTCACAGCCTTGTTGCAACAAACGCGGCTATGAAAACCCACCAAGCGTGGCGTTGAGGTTAGATAACAACTTGGTTGCATAGTATATAGCAGCAGATTATATATCTAGGAATGCTAGTAAAATTTTCATTTGAAACTCCTCTATCTTTTTAATTATCTTTTTGATTATGTAATATTTCACGATGATTTGAATCGTTTAATTTTATGTCATCCCTTTAAATATTAACTATGTCAAAAATAAATTAAATTCGAAATTCTTTAGTCATCTAAAATGATTATCCAATAAATAGGCGAACTATGTTCTTTAATTAAACACTGAAAGTTTGACAACAAATCGAATAATCTGATTTGGTTAATTTTTTGCATAGTTAATATATTTGGTTAATTTTCTACAGAGTTAATCTTTAAAGTGTTTCCTAAAATGTAAATAGTTTTGATCATCATGAAATATTACAAGATAAAAAAAATAGTCGAAAAGATAGAACGAAAATGTATTAACCATCCTTTTAAGAGCAAATATAACATAATTTTGTGTGTTATAATATTTGTGTAGATCTGACATTCCGTAATTCTCAAACTACATAACTTAGTCGTACGTTATTGCATTATAAATACCAAATCTCGATGCCCATGCAAAATAAATAATATATATGTGAAGTTCGTGAACATATAATATCAGAGTTTGGAGTGAATCGAAAAGCTCACACTACTTCGGCCACGCCCACAGCATGCACGGCATTCCATATGAATATACGGTACGAAATGTAGGCCATTCCACAGACCATAAATCGTCTCCTCTTTTTCAAACTCCCAAGCTACCGTCCTTCAACATCCAATTACATTCCCACCTAAACTCCCAAGCTACCCTCCTTCAACATCCAATTACATTCCTCACCCTGCTAATATCACCTAGCTCTACACCATTGTGGGCCCCAACTCCATACGAGAAAATCGTATTGTGTGGTATTAGAATCTTGTAGTGTGGTATAATCATTCTACGTGTTATAGTGATGATTGCCGTGGAGCACAAAGGGCAGAGGAAATTGGAGAAGGAAGAGGGGGGAATTGGGGACGAGGGAGGGAGCTCCTCCTAGTCTTTAGTGACTCCCTGTTTACTGATTATACTTTAGGGTACATATATTATTAATGAATCACACGACGATGTTTCAATATCATACAATAATTTATATGAAGAACACTTTTGTTGTTAAGTGACAGTGCTAAGTGACACTAACTAATTTAGTTCAGTTAAAAACTGTCATGTGTTTTGCCTTGTTCTTTAACTGAAATGTTAAATATAACAATGTTTTGAAAAACAATAGAATATTTACAAAAAAGTTTACCATAATGGGTCGTGAACCCACCCACAACAAAATACAATGAGCCACAACTTAGTGTTAAACTCACCACAAAATATATATTGTCATTGCATTTATGTGAGTCAAACCTGAGACTTCATTCAATTAATTAGAAACCGTATGCCGCTAGACCAACTGATCTTACGTAAAAATGACAATACTGAATGGCATAACAATTATCGTCTATAAACACATACGATTTTTCAACTGGACTGTTATACCACTCAACAGTGCCAGGTGATGAGATAGCATCTCCAGACAAACAATTCTCCTATTTGACATGGCATTTCGTGATCTTCACTTTGTATTGAACCCATGTATGAGTCAAATTACACTATCAAAACCCTCTCTCACTTGCTCCCAAAAAAAAAAACCCTCTCTCACTATTCTATTTGCCACTAGCATATAAGCATAGGCAACAAAAAGGCCAAGTACTTACTAGGTGCAGTCTCATCAAACCTGCACTCTTTTCTTCTTCCTTAAGCAGATATTTTCTTTCCAAATATTCTCTGCAGTTATCAGCAGTTTCAGTACTGGCAATGTTACCTCTATTTCTACCTTCCTTTCTTCTCCTTGGACTCTTTAATTCCTTACCATTTTCTCATTCCCTCCATCACCAACAACAAAACCTAGAGCAACCCAATTCACTTCCCAACCAGCTTTGCCATGAAAAATGTGGACAACTTCAATTACCCTTCCCATTTCACTTGAACAAGTCTTGCAGTTCAGTCTCTGATGCCTTCCACCTGTCTTGCCAAAACTCAACAACCCTTTTCCTCAACATTGGTTCCGAAAGCTACCGGGTGCTAGAATTCTTCTCTGATGGCCTACTAGTGGACTTTCCGGGCTCCTCTTTGTGCCGCCAGTACAACGACTTGAACTCCTTCGATTTCTTGGGAAACGACCATTTCGGAGTCGCGGTTGAAAATGTGGTTGGCTTGTATGATTGTGAGGACTCTTCTTTGTGCAAAACAGATTGTGAAACAAATGACTTGCCTGGTTGTGATGGCAATGAGAACGGCTCTCCTGCTTGCTGCTACCCTCTCTCTGATCATAGCGTGTGGCATCTCGGTGACAAGTTTTTGGTTTTTGCCCAGTTTGGATGCAGGGGTTTTTCCAGTTGGGTTGTGCAAAGAGGGTCTAACTTGGGGAAGAGAGGGGTAAAATTGGAATGGGCAGTGCCAAAGAACTCATCCAAGGGAGTTTGTGATAGCAATGCTTATATTACTAATGCAACAGTAGTTGAAGGAGGGGTGAGATGCATGTGTCCAGATGGGTTTCTTGGTGATGGCTTTGCAGCTGGTGCAGGATGCTTGAAATGTGAGTATATTTTATTTATCTATTTTTCACTTTAAAAATTTTGAGTATTAATTGTATCTAAGAATAAATTACCGAGTATTTCAGAGCTCGTTGAGTCATTATTGGTGCATTTTTAGGGTTTGTCTGATAATCATTTCAGTTTTCAAGAGAAAGAAAGAGTTCATTTTCTTCTTTCCGCACATTTATTCATTTCCTTCTTTATGTGGCCTATTGCTAATCTAACATGTTCCTCCATAAAGATACAGCGGTTGGATGTTCTTTAATCCATGGCATGCTTTTGAAGAAAATTGTACTTTTATTTTTAGTAAATTAGAAAAAACACTCTGACAACTATGTCGGAGTGTTCAATTGGAGAAAACAATTCCTCGACTGAGCACTTGTCATGTTCTAACTTATTCTTAGTTTCAAAATTCCTCTGGTGCCCCCCTTCCGTTGAAATGTCGCCACTGTTTTTTATTTCCTTTATGAAGTATTAGACATGAAATGTTTTTTGTACAGTGTAATGTTATCAGAGGCTTCTATGTCAAAAGCCCTTTTATTCTCTCACATTCTTGGTGTTGCTGAAAATTATAAAGCAATGGCATTACTTATATTTGACATGCCTTTGCCAGCATGCATCAAGGACAAAAAGGAAGCATATGGCAATGATTGCTTAAAGAAAAAGCATGGTGGCCGGAAACTTGTAATTTTAGCCGGTAAGTGACGAAAGAATAAACAAAATAAACCAATCTCTGCGTTAAAGCTTCCTATTCATTGTTGTGGAATAATATCATGACATGTTGAACTGCAGGAGTTCTAGCTCCAGTTTTCAGCATAGCCTCCTTGATTGCACTTTTGTATATACTAAAGCGGCCTGCTAAGCTTGGGACATTTGATCCTGCTCGGAAAGTCCATTTTCACAGCACCATATCATTCCGAAAAGCTAGTAGGACGCAGTTATTCACGTACCATGAGCTAGAGGAAGCTACCGAAGGGTTTGAGGAGGGTCAGAAACTTGCACATGGAAACAATGGCACAATCTTTGCTGGGGTTCTCGGTGATGGATCGCACATTGCGGTGCACAAGGTAGAATGTGAGAATGAAAAAGACCTAATTCAAGTTCTATCACAAATTGAGATTTTATCTGCTGTTTTGCACCGAAATATTGCGAGATTTATTGGATGCTGCATTGACTTGGCCTACACTCCACTGCTAGTATACGAACATCCTGCCAATGGTACCCTCGAGGATCATTTGCATCAAAATGGAGGACAAAATGTTGCTCTTGACTGGTACAAGAGGCTGAGCATTGCTGCTGAAACAGCAAGTGTTCTTGCCTTTTTGCAATGCGAAATTTCTCCTCCCATTTTCCACTGTGATCTCAAATCTGCCTACATCTTCATTGACGATAACTTTTCTAGCAAAGTTGCCGGATTTGGGCTACTGAATTCCAGTCCTGGAGATAGTTCTCAGTCACACAATCACGAAGGTTCGCGCTTTCAGCACAATGATGTTTACGCCTTTGGTGTCATGCTATTTGAGATAATTGGAGGCTCAAATTGCTTGGACTTGCCAGCGGTAGCCCTGCAAAAGATAAGGAGTGGGAAGGTGGAAGAGATTGTAGATCCGCTTCTCTACTATCACGAGCAACCTTTGCACAGGCGCGAGCAGATAGAGGTGGTTGCAGACCTTGCCATGAGGTGCCTGTTGTTTGGTGGAGATGGGAAGCTGGGAATGTATGACGTTGCGCTCGAATTGGTACATATTAGAAGGGACAGCAGTGATGGAGAGAGCAAGAGGGGGCCTGGACTAGAGGAAACGTTTTCGAACTCCAGCCTGCTTCAGATGATTTCGATGTCTCCTGATTCGAAATATGTGCCTTGAATGTGTCATAATTGGTAAAAAAAATGTGACTGCAGCTCAACAAAATTTGCAGTTCATTTGCCTTGCCATAAAAGTTTTGCATGCATTTCTTTGCTGCTTCTATGTGTTGTACATCAGCTGATCAGAAGTGAATTCAAATAGATCAAAAGTTCAAAACCTGCATCTCATATAATCATACCTGCCTGCCTGCATATATATATGCATCAAATGAGACTCTCATCGTTTGATCTATTACGGAGTTGAAAAATATATAGTAACCCTCATGATATAAACTCACTATTTCCATGAGTTTTAAATCTGATGCGAATTATAATAGTAAAAAGCCCACATGGAAGCAAAAGTTCATGCAATTCGAAATACTCCGACATAGGTTATGATAAATCGTGCATCTTCCTCTACAATCAAGAAACTTTTGAGTGTGACGGTCACATTAAAAGAGAATTTTCTAAGTTAAAAAAATCAACATTCTCGTTTATTTCTAAGTTAAAAAACTCAACATTCTCGTTTATTCAAATTAGTAACATCACGTGGAAGTTGATTAAGAATGTTTTGGACAACCTTCCTAAGTCAAAGATGCAGTAGATTTGGACATGCTAATTAATTTGTGATTCATTTGTGGGTTGTACAATGATGCAAATTAAATTGTTAATCCTCCTGTTCATGCACCCAAATTTCATTGAAATATTGCTCAATATATTGGCAGTAAAATCAGCAATGCTAGAGGCCTCAACACCATGAGTCTGAGAAAATTAAGCTATATATGTTGTCATAAAACCAACTTCTAGGGTTCAACGTTACAGATGGGGTCTGCTGCTACCTTCTCGCAGAGACTGACACGTGGCACTGCCTCAAAGTTTTGACCAATCCTCGCCTTTCCCTCTCTGTCTCTCTCCCTTCCCCTCCCAACCTACTATAAATATGAATATCATCCAAAGACTAAATTCTTAGCACTTACTTCTTATTAATCTTTTTGTCTTTCTAGTTTCTATCTCAACCCCCAAACATCCTTAAGGTGCGTATGCTTCAATCTAATCTTGTAAATCAATGATCTTGTCTTGGGTTTGATTGCTCCAATCCTCACTTCCCATTTATTTGGTTGACGAGTTTGCATATCCGAGAAAGGTTGTTAGCTTGATATACATTGTTGGGTTACTCCCTGGCACTTCAAGCTTTCGAAGTCCAAAAATCGGTTAAAACCTTTTTTTGTTTCAACGTGTCAGTGATGTTGAAGAACTTATAAACTGGAATGTTGGACCGACATGTATAAATTATGAGGGCCTGCGTAGGGGCATATGCTCAAAATTAGCTATTTACATATCAGTTGTGTGCATGCTTTATGACTAAATGCATGTTTTCTGCCTATGGTTAATTAGATGGCTTCTGAAGATCAAAGTGAAGAAGCTAAAGCAGCTATACAACAACACAAAAAAGCTCCTAAATTAAATGAGAGGATTCTTTCTTCTCTCTCAAGAAAATCAGTTGCTGCACATCCTTGGCATGATCTTGAAATTGGTACTTATAACAATTTCATCATGATATATATATATATATATATTGATAGATTTTAAAATTGGTACTTATAATAATTTCACCACAATATTGAGACTAATCATGTTGCAAATTCTTGTCTGCAGGACCTAAAGCTCCCCATATTTTCAACGTTGTATGTATCCGCTCGTACTTTATCAAGTAACTAGGAACTAGGGGGAATTTATAGAAGTTTATCAAAAAAAAGTTTTGCAAATTGAATTGTTTGATGGATTGGTACAGGTTGTTGAAATCACAAAGGGAAGCAAAGTCAAATATGAACTTGACAAGAAGACAGGACTCATTAAGGTATGAAAATTTTCAGAGCTCTCTTCTAAGATCATTACTTTCTCCCTATGTTATCTACTTATCTATATATGTTAAGATTGTTCTTACTGCTTCCGACAATTTCTCAGGTTGATCGGATTTTGTATTCCTCAGTGGTCTATCCTCACAACTACGGTTTCATCCCTCGCACATTGTGTGAAGACAATGATCCCCTGGATGTATTGGTTCTCATGCAGGTGACTTGTTTAATTTTCGTATCCATCTATTCTGCAAAATATCTGTCTGCCAAACTACATCGAGTGGTGATGGAAGTTAGAACAGATTGCCAAAGAGGCAAAAAGGCAGCATAATATAACCAAAATGCTACATGTTCCTTGAGCAACAAGTTTCCATTCTCGTCTCATTAGCCAATTAGTCTATTCATAATTTCATATTAGCAAGTTGATCCATAAATATTTATCTAAATCGGTGAAGTTAAACAGGAACCTGTTCATCCAGGCTGTTTTCTGCGAGCCAAAGCGATTGGATTAATGCCTATGATTGACCAGGTACTCCTCCATAGCTCTCTAGCAAATTAAAACTCTACCACTACTTTCTGATTTTATTTGTTTTCACTGACTTTGATGGCTTTATGCTTTTAATCCAGGGAGAGAAAGATGATAAGATCATTGCAGTCTGCGCGGATGATCCTGCATATAACCATTACACTGATATCAAAGAGCTTCCCCCTCATCGCCTCTCTGAGATTCGTCGATTCTTTGAAGACTGTATCCTTTACAATTTTACTTTGAAACTTAATGTATTCCTTTAAATATATATTTGAATGTTCCTTTGGGGGTTATTACATTTTGAAGAACAATTGCAAAGTGGTTTCTTAACATATTGTTATAGACAAGAAGAATGAGAACAAAGAGGTTGCAGTTGACCAGTTTTTGCCTGCTCCCAGTGCTGCTGAAGCTATCCAGTACTCCATGTGAGTCTTTGCATCTAAACACAATATCAAGCCACTCGCACGGGGGTCGTAGCTCACGTGGATAAGAGCGTTTACCCCTACACCCGAATTCCTGTGTTTGCTTCCCCCTCCCTAAATATTGCTCGTATAAAAATAAAAAAACAAAATCGAATCTTCTAATTCCTCCGAAAACATAACAATCACTGAAAGAACACCATATTTCACTCCCCTGACTAGTAATTTTGTTGGTGCAGGGACCTTTATGCAGAGTACATAATGCTCACCTTAAGGCGATAAAGTTACATACAGGCTACAATATTTACAATAAGTCATTTCATCAATGACATAGCTGAAGATTTCTGTCAAAACTTCAAGTTTTTTACTTTTTTGTATTTCGGATTACGATTGTTCGGTTGATTAATCAAATCACCAGAGAATGTTTGTTATACATTATATGTGTTTAGAGTTTGATTGTATAATCTGCTTAAGTTGTAACTTACAATGGTGTCTTGTTATCAATTTGGATATGAGAGAAAATGATGAATTGCTTTATAAGAATGCATCTCGACTGGTTACATTAATTCGACGACAGCTGAAACTTGCAAAAGTACAAAATGTATCCATCTTTCCAGTAGACTCGATTGTTTATCTCTTAATTAGATCACTTGTTTGGAGCTGTCGAGTTTGAGAACAAATAAATGAGTTATCAACCTTTACAATCACACAACCAAGACCCTTATTCACATGAACTGTTCTAGACTTGGTAAAAAGTGAAGTGCAATGCATCAACTTAATGTGATATTTATAATGCATAAACACTTTGGTCCTCTTTGATCAAACTCCAAGAGATTTAACAATAAACTACCACAAAAAGCAATAAAAATCCAATATATAACAACCATAAAAAGATTTTGGGCATCTCTATTCGTAACCAATTGATTTTGTATTAGATGCTCACTTTTTAACACTGTTGAGGCGACGAGTCATATTGCAAACACGGACACCCCTAATGACATCTCTTGTTTCCTTGGCCTTAATAGCACATGACATAGGTCCTCTGATTATTACATATAAATAAAGTGAGATGGGATCGAAATATGTTTCTGATTGGTCCACATCCTCTTTAAGCACATAACTAAAGATTCAAATACATCACCCTTTTGGAAACAATAGCAAGATTGACCAATTAAATTTTAAAATAATATAAAAGCAACTAGAACCTCCGCGTTTATGGTCATTTCCACGTATTGAACTCTCTAGTGATAGAACCATAAACAACAAAATATTAGACATGTACCAAATCATGGATACTAATGCCAAAGTAATGGAATTAAATTATTATATTACAAAGATTGATGTTGAGTTAGTTGAGATTGCCCAAATAATCCAATCTGAATTTTTACTATCCACGTGAGATCCACCTGTTTTGTACATGGTATGATAGATTGAGATTCTCTCTATGTTTGACTTAATCAATTCTTATATTTTATAATAAGAGCAACTTTTCAGGGAAATGAGGAGTTCAAACACATAATCTGGAGAAGGGCTAACTAATAAGGGCATCTTAAAAAATTTGTGCTTTTTTTGTTTTGGGACAAATTAAAATAGTGAAACTACTTCATCTACGTTTGGTAATGTCTTGACCCGTTGCTTTTTCCACATTCTCAAATCTCTCTTCTTTATTTTTTTTCCATACGTATTGTGATAATAGTCTAGTACTCGTTTATACTAACAAAATATAGCAACTCAAAAAGGTTGTAGACTTGAGAATGAAAGATAAAGCAATGAATGGGGGTAGGGGACTTTAGAAATTTAGAGGAATTTTTTAATTATTTTTACAAGCTTAATATAAGGTTTTGTACATGGAAAGATTGAGAGGAGGCACACGATCTCTCATGAACCTATATATATTTTTTTTTTTCCTTAAATTTGAGTACAAAAATGAATACTAACCAACTGAGATAGAAAAGTAAAAATTAAACACGATCTCGAATACAGAGTAAACGAGTTCAGACCTATGTTGACGCAATAAACACAATTTCATTTCATTTTATGAATCCTTTTTCATATTTAGCATAAAACAAAAAAACAAAAAACCAAAGTAGAAGATTAACCAACTTCGAAGGTTCAACGTAAGGGGTGGGTGTGTAGGTAGCTACCTTCTCTCATAGGTAGACACGAGGCAATCCCTCAAAGTTTTGACCAACCCCCTCCTTTCTCTCCTCCTTTCCCTCCCCACCAAATATATAAATATTTTGTATTCATCCAATCACTCCATCCTTATAAGCACATTTGCTCTTCAATCCTCGTTTTCTTAATTTCAAGTTTCTACATCAGCAAACACCAAGATCCCCCAACTGCCCTTTTTGCACTTTAAGGTGTGTACATAATATTTTTGCTTTCAACTCATGATTCTGTATTTTTTTAATCATAATTAAACCATGATTATTATCAAAACCCATGTTTTTGTTTTGCTTTAGATCTTTGTTTAGGCTTCCTAATCTTGTAATTAACGATCTTGTCTTTTATGGGGTGTTCTTGTTCATCACATTTTTCACAGAAAAAACGTGTCTCTGATTAATTAAGGGTGCTATAAAATGCAATGTTGTACCACAATGTATGAATTATGAGGGATTTGGATATAGGGATTTAAATGGGCTTGTTGATCTTTAATCACCCTGTATAATCCTGCAACATTTACCTCAAATCTCCTAGTAATCCTTTTATATTTACCTCAACATTTGGATTGGTAATTTGGTTTTCCCAGGCCATGATTTATTCAATTGTGTTCGTTCTTTACTCATCAATATCCTATTTGTTGTTTTGCATGCTTTTTTAACTGCTAGCTGAATGTAATTTACTTTTTACTTTTTATCTGCCTATGGTTAGAGATGTCTGAAAGAAAGGAAGAAGAAACTAAAACCCAAAAAACTCCCAAATTGAATGAGAGGATTCTTTCATCTCTGTCAAGGAGATCAGTTGCTGCACATCCTTGGCATGATCTTGAAATTGGTACCTACAGTCTGACCCTTAATAGATTTCTCTAGCTTTTGCTTTTACCTTTCTTTTTTGGTAACAATTTTAATGCGCCTCTTTCAGCCATCTGCACTCCAAATTGAATATTTTACTATTTTTTCTGCTCCCACGGAATGAGTGCAGAGGCTAAAGAATGAGCGGTTAAAATCACTAGCCCTTTCTTTTATTCTTTCGTTTCGGTTTTTTCCCGGGAAGAAACTAATCATGTTGCAAAATCTTTTTGTACAGGACCTAGTGCACCCAGTATTTTCAATGTTGTATGTATCTGCTCCTTCTTTATCAAATAACCAGCATAAATTGTTCTAGAAATAAAATGTTGCGAATTAATTAAATTGTTTGCTGGATTGATTTAGGTTATTGAGATAACAAAGGGAAGCAAAGTCAAATATGAACTTGACAAGAAGACAGGACTGATTAAGGTAATGAAAATAAAATTCACAGCTCTGAATTACCTTGAGAATTTACTTCAAGTATCTAAGTTCAGATTGTCCTTAAATGTTTTGCATAAACTCTCAGGTTGATCGGATTTTATATTCGTCGGTGGTGTATCCTCACAATTACGGCTTCATCCCTCGCACATTGTGTGAAGACAATGATCCACTGGATGTTTTAGTCCTCATGCAGGTGGTTTTTCAGATTTCACAAGTCATCTTTTCGAAGAAATTTTCGTTAATCAAATTCCATTAGAACATAACAAAATAATGAGTATAATTAATGAACTGTTGACGAGTGTTTATTTAAATCAATGAATTGAACAGGAACCTGTGCTTCCGGGTTGCTTTCTGCGAGCCAGAGCCATTGGAGTGATGCCCATGATTGATCAGGTCGAGCCTCTACCACTTCTTTCTGTAACTGTTCAGTTTTGTGCATGAACTTTGACAGTTACGGATTCATGTTTTTAATCCAGGGAGAGAAAGATGATAAGATCATCGCAGTCTGCGCGGATGATCCAGAGTACACACATTACACTGAGCTCAATGACCTCCCCCCTCATCGCCTTTCTGAGATTCGTCGCTTCTTTGAAGACTGTATCCTTCAGTTCACAATCATACTTTAAAACTTCATGCATCACTTTAGATTTCAAGACTTCAATGGAATTACAATGCTGCACCATTTTTCTTAACATACTGTATAGACAAGAAGAATGAGAACAAAGAGGTGGCGGTAAACGCCTTTTTACCCGCTACCACTGCTCTTGAAGCTATCCAGTACTCGATGTAAGTTATATTTTAGGAACCACAAGCTTTCGAGCCATGGCGGTCGAAGCTCTAATGTTTCTTGTCGCTGAAGAAAGAGTTAGAAGTTTGATGCTGAGCCTGACTTGTATGTTTTGGTGCAGGGATCTCTATGCCGAGTACATACTCCACACCTTAAGGCGGTAAACATGCATACAAGCTACAACAACATTCCACTAATTAGAAATAAGTCCATTTTATCAATGGCACAAGGAAGATTTCGGGCAGAACTTCCCCAGTTTTACTTTTTCTGTTCTGGATTATGATCGATGATTGTTTGGTTGATTGGTAAGGTTAAAAGGAAACCACTAGAGAATGTTGTTTTCCATTTCCATTTAGTGCGTTTTCGCCATTTCAAAGCGGTATCATCTTCTGGTTTGAGGGTTATAGCTTCAGTGGTAGAGCATCTCGCCCCTGCATTCACGACAAGAGTTTGATTCTTGCCCCCGGCATCCTTGGACTTTAAAACGGAAAAGATTATTGTCTTGAAATATTCTTGGATTTAGAATTTGTCTAAACACTCATAACAAATTTCCTTTGTTAATTTGCTTATTTATTTTTGTCCAGTTGGGAGTTGGGATGGAGAATGTGTTCCAGTTAATCCTAAATTAAAATGATGATTTGTTTTCAATTTGGACATTGAGAGCTCAAAAGTATAACTTTCATGAAAACAATCCACCTCGTCTGGCAACATTAATTCATCGACAGTGAAACCCTAATAAACCTGAAATGATTCTTCAGGGTTCAGGAAGATTATAATTCTCTCTTCCACAGTATTACTTGTGCGAGAAGCTAAAAAATTAAAATGCAATTATCAGGTACTCACTAGGATTCGTACCCAACAATTGTCGTTCATGAGATTGGAACTCATAACCTAACCCGACAAAGAAAAGACTGGGTGCCACTAAAACAAATGATCAAGTCACGTGCATATATTCGTGGGTTCGAATAGGTAAAACCACATTATGTACTGAACCAAAGTCATATACCAGCTAAATGAAACATTGTAATTGCATTTTCTACTTTTACTCAATTCGATAATCAGTACATTTTCAGCACTTCAGGTCTAGTAGTTACAGCTTGCTCTTGGTAAATAGCAATGCTGAGGCATTCACAACCGGAAAAATAGAGTTGCAAGCACCAGCACCCGTCGTGCCATCACGAGTATAACTTATTTAAAAGTTCCAAGAGAAGAACTGCTGCCGAGTCCTTGGCCTTCTTAACACTGGGCATAGGCTCCCCGACACATTCGTCTGTCCATCCCCTGTCTGAGGTATTCACACGCACCGCGAATGTGAACTTCTTTGCATGTGCAGGGCCACCCTCATTCACACACCTAAACATGCAAACATATCAAACGTTTTGAAACAACAGAACCAACTAAATTTAAAATGGAATACGAGCTAGAAATCTTAAGCTCCAAGAATCCGTACAAAACTAAAACTTCCAAATTTATGTTTAATTCCACGTACTTCTCTAGTGATAGTAAGTGTTAATGATGTGTTCAGAAATTCTTACCGGTAGGATGGCATGGGCCAATTTTTACGCAAGCATATGTCATTCAAGGTTTGTCGGGTAAATGTTTGGCTACCATTCTTCTTCTTCTTTCCATTCTCCTCCTCTTTCTCTTTTGCTTCAGCTGTTTCCTTATCTTTCAAAGCAGCGAGTGCATTCCTAGCAGCCAGTTTCTGTGCCATCTTCTTTTGTGGATTCTGAGCAATTGCCGTCTGGATGCCGTCAATGAAGACTTCCACTGTAGCCAAATTTCCACTTCGAGTGGCTTTGTATTCCAAGCCTTCAGCCTGTTGCTGGCATCGTTCTTGCAGCTCACGCACCGGGTGCATTGGAAGTGTCTCTGGAGTAACCATTGGTTGCAACAGAGGTTGAAAGACCTATGAACATATAGAGAGATGGAAAGACCAGAAATTCATGGATCAGTGTCCTGAACTCATCACCAAAGATTACAGACAAGTTAAAATGAAGATAAGTTATGTGCCTTGACTGGGATCTACCTTCCAAACGACTGCAGTATCACGTCCACTATCAAGAAAAATGGCACCCGCAATAGATTCAAAAATGTCACCAAGAACCTTTGGAGCTTTGCAATCTCCCAAACCAAAGGAATTGAACCCTGGCTTTGATAATTCATTTCCGACTTCCTTCACAAAGTCATGAATCTGTAAACAGAATCCAAAAATACTAAATTAGGATTTACACTCCATACTCGCAGCTAACCTGCCTAAGCCATAACAAATTATGATAATTATGGCAGGCCATCAGCTCCCCATTCAAGTATGAGAATTTAAAAGTTTTAAGGATGAGAAAGAGACTTAAGTACCTGTTTTTCAAGGGCACTTGACCCATGCCGAAGGTGCACATGGAGATTATGTTTCACAGTAACGCGTGCAAAATTTTCATTGTTAACAGCAGCAGCTCGTAGGTCAGTCAACCTGCCTGGAGGTAGATTTGTGTACGTGAAGAACAAGTGCCTTGTAATGAGATGATCCAAGACAGCATCACCAACAAACTCCAACCGTTGATAGCAGGATACTCCAGCAGATGGTCGGGAAGCATGACTAATGGCTTCTAGCAAAAGGCCCCTATCATTAAATTTAATATTCAAAGAACCCTCTAAGGCATCAAAGTTGACACTCCTAAGTACACTCTCTGGAATGCTAGATGGCTTTGGTGTGCACTCTAGCCCATCGGGATCAAGCTCTATCTCAATTCCAATCCATTTCATTAGATGGTTAGCAGCATTTTTCCCACCTTCAACATAATAAACCCCGATAAGTGCTTCGACAACATCTGCAAGTGTCTTGCTAGAGAGGACTCTATAAGAACTCGAGTCACCTTCAAGCTCCCCATCCTCCAGCTCATCATCCTCATATATATCACCAGGGCGATCCATTTGCCCTACAGGATTATCCTCCTCGTCAAACAAGAATGATTCTCCTTCATTTGTAAACTCATCAAAGACGGGTAACACCCCAGGAGCAGCCCATCGAGATGGAGAAAAGCGATCAGATTGGATATATGACTGAAGTCCTTTTTTCAATGCATACTGGTATAAAACCATGTTGCTAACCACTTGTTGCCTCATCCTAGTAAGCTGACCCTCGTGTTTCTGAGGGTATTTAAGAAAGAGAAATCGACTAACAACCCATTTCAGGTAAGCATCACCCAGAAGCTCTGCTCTTTCGTAGCAAAATGTCTCCTGGCATGAAGCGGCTGTCAGGGCTTCCAAGATCTGTAGATAGGCAGGCAACACACGTTAATCAAGTAGATAATAGCCAGTTAAAATAAGCGCTTGAGATGATAAAATACCTTTGAAGCAGGGACGGGATAGTTTATCATATCTTTAAGTTCGACTGCAAGCAGCATGCTTTCAACCCTTCTCATTATTGACGGTAGTCTCTGGGCACCACGGACAAGTGATCCGGGCAATGGGTGTACTAAACACAGCTCAGGAGGGAGGAAAACATAGTATGTTTTGTCAAGAGTTTCTTCAGATTCACCATCTTGTTCTGCATAAAAGCTCCATCAGCTCAAAAAAAGCAAAAAGGTGAAATGTAAATTAATTTAAGGGTAAAAAGTAGAACATACCTTCTGTGTGTTCAAATCGCGGGGAGAGGAGATTCTTGCAATATGAGACACCGCGTCCTCTTATTAGAGGCTGTTGCTTATAGATCAACTCAACTCCATACCTATATAAAGAAGATCAAATAGCCAAATGCACCCTTTATTGTGCAAGAAGAAAGAAGAAAGTTTCTCCAATCTGTAAGGATTCGCAACTATTGGCACTGGAAAATTTATTGGAACATTTCATTGATGAATCCAAAAATTTTCCACCCGACAATAATAAGCTACTTCCATCCAGATTAAAACTAGGTGGTGTTTGGCTCGTGAAATGAAAACAATTTTCATTACCCCGACAAGTGAAATGATATGTTTTCATTCACTTTCTAACATGTCTAAAAACAAAATGCCACTCAGGAACCAAGCACCACCTTAGCTTTCCTCTTCTTCAAGCACATAATCTCGGGCGCATTGTAGCCATCCATTAAGAATCAACTAGTTTCTAGGTTTAGGAGAATAAATCTAGAAAGGCATAATAAAACAACTAAAAAAAGATCAGACAATCTAGAATGGAAAAGTGAATCATACTTTTGCTTGTAATAACCAGCATATGAGCTGTACTCCACAGGGCCAAGGTAGCCTTCTTTCCGGGGGAAAGAGTTTTCTGCCGTCATATCATAGCATATTGAATCCACATAAAACCTCTTCCCTGAGTGAGCAGCTGTCACAATCCTCCCCACCAAGCCTTTGACACTGACGCATGTAGTATCTGCCATAAATAACTTGTCTTTGGGCAAATCCACCGGCTTTCTCATTTCTAGGGCACCCCGATCAGGCATCAATCCAGAAGCTTTAACAACATCAAACTGTGCCACAGCTCCTCTGATACCATAGGTTGGATGGGATTTTTGTCCAAAAGCCATGCCATGACGCAATTTCCCGAAACCATACTCCCTTCTGTCTCCACCTAGCGTACGCTCATTTGTGCCAAGGTACACATCTGGTCGAGCTCTTTGAAGGGGATTGTTCCAAGCCTCTGCACCATTTATATTTTCAACCAGATCCCAATCTATTTCTTTCATAGGATCCACACACTTATCGCCAACCACAGGGACACATAAATAAGCCTTTGCAGGATCCCAAGGAGTGGTGGAAGGTTCGACATCCACGTCCAGTACAATACTCATCAATCTTACATGAAAAGTTTTGAGGGACGCCAACTGTACACAAGAAATTGAAGTTTCATTTAAAAATCAGTTGCTGAAAATCAAAACGGTAAATCATTTCAAAATTAACCTGACTTCCAGTAGGGTAATAGACTATCAACCTGACTTTCAGTAATATATATTGAACCCCTGAAGACAAGGGACGCGTTTGTAGTCATGGTTCGAGCGATAAATAGATCCATCGACATCGATAGCACCTATTAACAGAAATCAGTTGGCAACGAACGGGGAAGGACAAATAGATATCATCACACCTAAAATGGATATAAGGTACCTCTGCATCCAGTTCAATTCCTACTAGAACTGCAAAATCCGAAACTTGAGTCAAGAAAGGATCTTTAGAAGAGCCAGAGTTTACACATTTCACGCCATACATGTAAACTTGTATCAATTTGGAATTAAAGCCCAAATCTTTTCCGGATAAGATCCATTCTCCCTGAAATGCCAGAGAGTAAACTATCAATTTTGTAACACATCTATGTAAGTAGCAGGAACCTTCAACCAAAGATCAGCAAAGATAATCTAAATCATATGACATGCAAGACGAACTTACCTTGAGAATATTAGCTACACCTTCGGGATAGAACTCTCTGTGCCTAGCAGTCCCAGGAAGTGGATCTCCTTCATCAATCTGGTCAACCTGTTCTTTTTCTTCCCCACTTCCCTTGTCTGGCAAGAGCATGTCGGTAAATGCTCCCATCTCATGGAGTTTCTTGCAAGCAGCCAAGCAAACAGCCTGCATGATAAGGAAAACATAAGCTGAAATCCTTGGATGATGCGAAGCAAAGGTATCACAATCGTAAAAAAAAAAAAGTATGCCTGCTGCGCAAGGTGCATTGAACTGGACACGGGACCCTCAAGTGTCTCAAATGGTGCATTACAAGGGAGTTGAAGTTTGCATGAATATTCAGTGTGACCTCCTTGCTTCTCATGCCTCACCATAACAAACTCAGGACGAAGAATTGAGTACCTGAATAACGAATTTAAGGAAAAATCAGTAATATGGACGTACAATTATAGATGTTGTAGCAAAACATTACTCTGATGAAAGAAGAACCTGTCGCTGGGAAGCTGAGAGCAGTAGAAATGGATGAGTCCAACGGCAGAATTTAAGCTCACAACAGCACCAGTTGACTCCACCTGGTACACTGTCCCTGGCGTTGTATCCACTGAAATTAACCTAGCACTACCCTTCAGATGACTCAGGTCAGTTCTCTCTATTGCTTCCTTGCGTAAAGTCTCCTCGCTATTCCTGGCATTCCTTAAGAATGCTTCATGCGCCAGATTTCCTCTACAGGGCACCCAAAAGAAGAAGAGAAAGTTTGATGTCAGTTATCATACGAAAGATGATGAACAGATCAAAGTACAATGCGACAAACTCTTCGCACAAAGAAACACTTAACTTTATGTAACATTAGCCATTTTTATGTGAAAACTCATAAAGAGATCCCCATGACTGATATTTATACGAATATACCAAGCAACTAAGTACCTCTCCACCATCAAGATGTAATCTGACCCAGGTTTTCTAGCACGACCCCTGGACTGAATGTAAGCCAAAACAGTTTTTGCAAGGTCGAAGCGAATAACGACATTGCACTGCCGAATATCGAGTCCTTCCTCAGCAACACTAGTCGCAACTAACAATGTCACCTACAAAGAAGTCAAAGAAATTTTTAGATCGAAGAACATCAGATCTGAAGACTTTGTCTTACATTCAATACAGTACAAATGCATGGTGTTTATACATACACGGCCATCCTTGAATTTGGCAATAGTGTCCTGCATTTGGCAACTTCTCATTTCCTGACTATTGTTGTGGCCGATCAAGCTAGCACACTCTATAAAACCTAAAGAAGGAAGTTCTGCGAATACCTGGATGTTTGGAAGAACACTATTGGGTGAGGAACTTGAAACAAGAAACAATAAAAAAAGACAGAAATAATATCTATGCATTCTTTTTTTTTTTAAAAGAACAATATCTATTAGCAAATACAACCTTGGGAAGGACTAAAGCAGACACAACTCGCTCCACAAAGATAATTGCGCGAAAATCTTCTGTATGCTGGTACTTGAGAAGTATTTTTACCAGTGACTGCACTTTTGGAGTCACCTTCCCATCAGCAACAGCAGCTCCTATTATCACATCTACATGCTCCCCACCAGAGACAACTACACAGCACAGAGAGACAACTTTAGACGAAATGTCGATCAAATGAACTCATTAACTCAGGGAATGAATGATGAAGAGCATGCTCGAAAAAGTAAACAACTCAACTAACCATGACTATCAGGTAGCTCTCCTTCCTCCATCTCATCAGGGTCATTTCCATCACAAGAAACGCCATTCTCTGAATCTGCTACTTTTGTTTCCTTGTCCGAAGCAGCTCCCTCTGATAGCTGGCATTGTAAGAGATTTACAACTTTGCTCAGGTAGGATTCCTGAAACTTGACATCAAGCTGGTAGTTTGCCCTCTCGTCATTTTGTAAAGCTGTCAAGAAAGATTGTGCAACCTGGGAAAAAAACTGACTGAGCAACAGTTTCATAAATGATTATATAACTAACTTTGGCATAAATATTACTAATTGGTACCTTGTAAGCACACCACTGACCCAGTTCACCGAGTGCATAATTGATAGCCCTCAACTTTTGAATTAAGTTGACGGCCCCATCACTTTCTGTTCTTTCGGAAACACCATACACTTGGCGCAGCTCTTCCTTGGCCCCAGCATCTCTGGCTCCCATAAACTGCCATTTACTTTTTCTAGAGCTGGACTTTGCAGCTTCTTCAACTTCCGCTTCCATTTTTTTTAGCTGCTCATGAAGGGACCATAAGCTAGCTCCTTTATCATACTGCACCACTGTTTCGGAGGGCATTGGAACATGCTTTTCAAGCTCCTTACGGTCCTTTATGGTACAAACAATGGAATCCAGTTTACTTTCAAGATTACGAATCTTTATTGCACAGTCTATTTGGCTGGAAACACCTGAATGGAACATGATCATAAGAAGCATCAATATACAGTGATTTAAAACATTGCCATGAAAAAACAAGAGTTGAATTTTAGATGTCGTAACTTGACAAAATAAAAGTACCTTTTAAATTAACAGGAGAAGCAGTCATTCCAAATACAGACGGTCTCTTCTCCTTTGGGGTTGTATGATAGAACTCAGACATCACTAAAGAATATGGATGTTTCTTCACAGCGTGGTGACACTCGTCCAGAATCAATAGATTGATTGCTTCCATTTTTATAATGCTGTGCCTCAGAATGTTCAACAGAATTTGAGCTGTCATTACCAGAACCTGCAGGGGAAAATGTCAAATTGTAATCAAGGAACCGAGGACCGAGCAGGAACCATCCTAAGCTACAGAATCAATAATGGGAGTGGAGAAACCTATCAACCTTCTATTCTTGATACAGTAATGAATTGCCATTGGATGCAAAACCTTTAAGCTTAAAACCCCATAGCATTTTTCAAGGGAGCGGAGCATTCAGTTTTAGAAATTAATGCTACACTTTACGGATTGTTATTCTTCCGGACAATTCTTGCTCTTCTCCTTTTTCGGTTTAGATTTAATTTCCTTGTATTTTCAAACTTAAGTTTGTTATTGTACACTGCCAGTATACTTTTTGGACTCTCTCACTTTTCCCCCTATAATACTATCACTCAAATGCCAATGTGCACTAGACACATTAGAGGGGCAACTATGCGGATGGAAATTAGATGACAAAAGCCAACACTAAGTTACAACAAATAAATATATATTAAAAATTCATAAGATAAGCAGACCAAAGTAATAGTGAGTGAAATGATAACCCAATGTTTTACAGAAAAATATCATTAGAAAGTAAAAGTGTTCAGAACATAAGACGAGTAATAAAATATACAGGATATGTTCTAATAATTAAAACGGTAAGACCTACCTGTTTTGTGTCGAATTCATGCTGCCATCTTCGGGTGTCCCAGAAATCTTGGCCCATCTCACCACAATAATGGCCCACTTGGAAACCAGTTCGCTCACGAATAACTTCCGCTTGCTGAAAATGAACAAGACAAAAGCATATCATAAACTCAAAATGTGCAAATTGCAACGGATGGATGCCACAAAAAGTAACATTTCTAAACAGAAAATGGGTCTTTAAACTTACACATGCATTACCTGATAAACAAGGGGAACTTTAGGAACTAGAAACACAGAAAGCATCTTCTTATTCTGCTTTTGCATATCACTGCAAACACTTTGCATGAGGAGAACGGCAATGAGAGTCTTTCCAGCCCCTGTTTCGAGAAAAGCTATTGTATTTCTCTTCTTTGCCTGTTCAAGCACATCCAATTGATACTTCCTGGCTTGTTCCTCGGGAATTTTTTCTTTAACCTCTTCAGGTTTCTTCTCAGCCTTCCCATTGCTTTCCTGGTTTTTGTTATCGGCTATCCTGCCCTCTTTGTTCTGATCAGGTTCATAAGTCCCTAATCGAAAAACAAGCTCATTTGTTCCCAACTTATCCCTCTCCCAATAACCTTTTGCCTCCCTATCTCTACCCCCCTCTCTCCTATTATAACTACCATAATTCTCTCTTCTCCTACTCCGATCTCTATCTCTATCCCTATCCCTCCAATCAATATCCTCTGAATCACGAGGCCTCTTCCTACTAAAACTCTTGTCCCTCATGTTATATTGCCCTCTGCCGGAACCATGCCTCTCACTCCTACCATTATCCAAAGCAACCCTCTTGGGGAACCTCTCCTCACCATCCATATCTCTCTCCCTCACAGCCCCATTGCCCCTCCTCTTCTCGTACCTGTGATGGCCATTCCGAACACCCTTACTCTCTCCATTATCAGCCTCCGAATTCCTCCCTCCACTCCGAACATTGCGTCCAACCGAGTCATCAGCATTCTCCCTATTCACAACCACAGGTGGCTCAATCTTATGGCAACCCTCAACAGCAGCAATGCCAATATCACCATTGGCATTCACATTCGAATTCGGATCAGTCGCACCAGGGAGGCCAGCTCCACTCTTGATACTGTCGAGGATGTGATCAAGCCCGCCAAAAAAATCACCCACCAACCCATCCTCCTCCTGGTTGCAGCCATTGCCATGGGCCGCCACCACCACCGGAGGAGGACCACAAACTGGAGGTTCACAGAACTCCACGAAATCGCCAATTACATCACACGGTATGTCCTCACAAGCATCTAGCCAGTACGAGGGCCGAACGGCCTCCTCAATGGGAGCACCATTCCCAGTGTCCCCTGAAACCCTAGCCTCCTCCATTGCTAAACCCCAGTATGTATTTCAGACTATATCTATATAAATAATATGTATACCAATCTATATAACTAAAAAAATTGTATAAAAATCTAAAATTCAGCTGAATCCAATCAAACAACAATAATTAACTCGAAATCGAAAGGGGAAGAGTGTTAGAGAGAGAGAGTAAGAGAGGAGTGGATAGACCGTACGGAGACGCAGAATGAATGAATGATTGAAGAACAATGGTGGCCTTTTAAGAAGAAACCCTAATTAAAGACCATAATTTTTCTTCCTTTTTTTTGAATTTATTTGGGGATTTTTTTTCTTTTCTTTCTTTCTGAGATTCCACGGTCTATCTACGCCTATTCTGCTCTCTATCTCTCTTCTTCTTCTTCTTTGACCGGACCCTCACGCTTCCTCCGTGCTCTCTCACTCTTTATTCCTTTGCTCTCTCTGCTTTCAGATTTTTAGAGAGAGAAACTGAGCAGAGGGAGGAGAGAGAGAGAGAGGGGCAAAACTCTCAGACACTTTTCCTATATCATACTTTTGATATTCCCTTTCTACCCTTTTTCCTTTTTTTCCTACGTTTTGAATTCCCTTTTCGCCCCTCCAGAGATTTTCGAATCTTCCCAAAATACCCTCTATACTTCTTGTCTTATAATATGAATGAATGATACTCTTATTAACACTTTTAGGCTCTGTTTGAAACGTAAAAAGAGGTTTGGGAATGGAAAATCACTTTTTTTCTCATGTTTGATAAATTAGAGTCGAAAAAAATATTAAGGTAAATTATATTTTGTACTCTCAAATTTGGGTGTAATTGGAATTTCATACATCATCTTTAAAACATTACAATGTCATACAGAAACTTGTATTTTAGTTGCAATTTCATACATCCGTTAGTCAAACCGTCAATGATCGTTAAATGATGGTGTGGCAAATGCGAATCCCACTATTTTACTGATGTGGCTATTTATGCCACAGGAAAAAAAATTTTAAATATAATTCTTTTATAAATGTTAATTTAAGAATTTAAAAAAAAAACCTTTTTTCTAATTTTCTAATTTTCTTTTTGCTCGTAGTTGTCACATCATCATTTAACAGTCAAATTAACGGATTCACTAACGGATGTATGAAGTTGCAATTAAAACACAAGTTGGTATATGATATTACAATGTTTTAAAGATGATGTATGGAGTTGCAATTAGACTCAAACTTGAGAGTGCAAAATATAATTTATCCAAAAATATTAATACATATGTAATAAATGTTGGGAAAAGAGGTAGGTAAGCCAAAACCATGATGAATAGAAGGTTTGCATTTCTCCCATCTTTCCCATCATTTATTCCAGACCTTTACATTACTTACAAAATTTTAGGACAATATTATCATTTATTACAGATGTCGTTTTACTGTAAGTGGCAGCAAGTAATCATATTTATGCATTTTGGTGCGGTTTCGATCCCAACCGATTCTCCTCCTTCCTAATATTTAACTTTCTAACCCAATAACGTTATCATTCTACTAAAATATATATATATATATATATTAAAAAACCAATTATGCCCATAATAACAATCTTCATACTTAACGTTTTTTTTTCCAATTTTATCCCTATTAAGAAATAAAAATATTTATCCCTATATTCCATATTTACTTTCCCTATCTTTACCAAACATGGTAGATTTAAAAGTTATTTTCCATAAGTTGTTTTCCACGTACCAAACGCACTCTTAAAGTGTAATAATAAAACAACAAAAATACATGTTATAATGAAACAGTAGTACTGCCTGACAGTATTTCAAAAATTGAGTGTTCCAAAGAGTGAGCTCCTACCCGCCAATCAGCCCCCGCCACTTGGCGCTCAAGTTGTTCGGATTCGTTGGCGATTTCTACACTTTTGAACGTGGCGAGTTGTTGGCCTTGGACAACAACATTCGGATTTCGGACAACCTACTTTCCCACTGGCTTTGTACTTCACCACTCGGCTGTTGAGTGGACTGTGGAATCCCACCCGGTGATCTAGGGGGAAAGGTAAAGCTACCGCACTGTTTCTCGCCAAGTCAACGGCGACGGGAGTTCCTGGCCGTCAGATCGGAGACTGTGGACGAGACGGGAATAATTCGCGAGATCAGGTTGAATATATTTATCCTATCAGATTTTGTGTTGTGGGGCCCTCAAATGAGACTGGTCCTTACTGGGCTTTTCCACATATCATGCTTTGTTGTGTTATTCCAGAATATCTGCTCCTATCTTTTATGACATTATTGTGATTCCCCCCCATATATTAATTAACTTAATGTTGTAGACTACTTATTTAAAAGGCTACGAATTAAAAAAAAAAATACAAGAATGTTGTGGACTAGTTACTTTTTTAAGGCAGATTTATATAGACTTTTGTAGAGTTTTTTTATGTGATAGACTTACGTAGATTTCGTAGACTTTTATTAACCATTAGAAATTTCATGAAATCCATGTACTTTTTAGTAATAAACTTCTGCAAATTTTTTAGAGTTTAATGCTAGATTTTTGTAGAGTTCAAAAGAATTTAACAGACTTTGTAATAATTATACCTTTTTTTTTACCGAGAAACCAATTAAGAGTAGGCAAGGCTACATTTATGTAATTTTACCTTTTCTGTTATGACTAAAATTGTTAGACATGTGAAAAAATCTTTAACTCATGCATATTATATTTTTTTTATTCCAAATTTTTGTAAATCGTGTGTTTCTAACGTGGTGTTGGGGTGGTAGAGTGTGTAAAAATGGAAGACTAATATGTGTAGGAGAAGATTTCCAGATTTTCTTGTATTACTTCTGATAAATTACATGCATCTTTATACAGCCTTGATAGGCTTTACAAGGAAATAATAAATTACAACAATTCAAGATCCTACAATCATGCTCATATAATCAAGGTCTATAAGTAAATTCCTATCTAATATACGTCAAATCAATTTGATATTTCAACACTCCCCCTCAAGTTGGAGCATGGATATTGTGTATGCCCAACTAGCGAAGATGAGAATGAAATATCCCCTTCCCAAGAGCTTTTGTAAACATGTCAGTAACCTGATGTTTGGAAAGTGTATAGGATGTTGCTATCATGCGTGCTTGGATTTTTTCACGAACAAAATGGCAATTTAATTCTATATGCTTGGTTCGTTCATGAAATACAGGGTTGGCTGCAATGTGTAAAGCCGCTTGATTATCACAATAAACACGAGCAGGAGTTGCGTGTGGTACACGCAAATCTTGGAGCAAATATCAGATCCATGTGAGCTCACAAGTAATGACAGTCATTGACCTATACTCCGCCTCAGCCGAAGAGCGTGAAATTCTATGTTGTTCTTGGTTTTCCAAGAAATGAGTGAGTCTCCCAAAAAAACGCAATAACCTGTGACCGACCTTCTTGTTGTAGGACATGAGGCCCATGAGGCATCATAATACCCTCTAATTTGCAAGGTGTTTTTCGATGAAAAAATCAAACCTTGCCCCGGCATTCCTTTCAAACATTTCAGCACGCACAAAGCAGCATTTAAATGTGGTTGGTAGGGTTAATGCATGTATTGACTGAGGACTTGAAACGAAAAAGTAATGTCTGGCCTTGTGATGGTGAGATAAATAAGCCTCCCCACAATTCTCCAATATCTGGTTGGATCCTTCAACAATTCTCCATCCGTGAGTTGTAATTTTAAATCTTGTTCCATTGGAAAATCAGCTAGTTTGGCACCCAGTAATCCAACATCATCAAGTATATTCAAAACATATTTTCTCTGGGAAATGAAAATGCCTTGTTTGGACTTGGCCACTTCTATACCAAGGAAATATTTAAGCGGCCCAAGATCTTTAATTCAGAACTGATGATGAAGAAATTCTTTTAGTCGTTGTATGGCAGCAAGGTCATTACCTATAATTAGAGGTGCAACTTGGATAGGAAATTCCGATTCCGACCAATTCCGAACCGAAAATTTCCAATTTTGGCGCACCCGAAATGAATCCGAAACCCAAAATTATGAAATTTGAAAAAAACTTGGATAGGAATTGGAATGTATTTGAAATTTTTGAATATTCCGAATTCCGAAACCGAAACTTGCCGAACTCATTCCGATCTAAAAATTTTGAAATGTACCGAAATATGCCGAATTTATACCAATATACTCATTGGCGAAGCTGAAGGGAAATTATGAGATTTATGTGGGATTTCTAATGACTAGCATGCATATACAATTCGAAATTCATATGCATAAGCAACGGAAGCAATTTATCAAAGCAATTAGTCATGCAAATCCCCTTCAAGAAGCATAGGTTTGTATTTGATGCATCTAAGAAAAATAAGAACAAAGTGAAGGTGTAGTTTTATACCTCTTGATCTACTCTTTAGACCAAGGATGGACCACCTCCAAGCCCTTTGTTCTTGGAACTCCTTGAGCCTAGCTTCCCTCCTTGATTCCTCCACCTTGATTGATTGCCTTCAATAGGTTTCTCCTAGAGCCTCCAAAGTAGAAGACCTCTAAAGATCCACACCCACCAAGTGATGGAATGGATGATGGATCTCCAAAAGAAGAGAGAAGTGTAGCACTCTTTCTTTTGGGTTTGGCCGGCTGTGTATGTTGAAGAAAGGGAGAGATTTCTATTTCTTTTGGTTGACTCACTCAATCACAAAAGCCATACAAGTTATGGTGTGAGGTATGGTGATTTATAACTTGTGTAAGTTTCAATAAACTTTTTACAAATATAAAAGAAGTGAGTCAACAATTGACTCACTCTCTCTTTCTCACTCATGACTGGCCAAAGGAGTGTGATTGGGCTTTTACAATTTCAAGTCATCTTATGCTTGAATAAAAGGCCAAAGAGATTAGGGCCCAATGGGCCCGGATTATCCCGAACTTATTTCATTAAGCCCAAAGCGATCTTTTATCGCTTCTATGATTTCCTTAGACTTTCTAATTAATCATAACACTCAATTAATCCAAAGGATTATTTCCATCATTCACGTGTTGATCCACCACTATAGTGTATTCGGTGTACAATCGTTTTAGGTTCTAATTAGCAAGGCAGTGAGGTGATTGGTATCAATCCAATTGATTAGTTCCAATCATCTAGTGAATTAAAACTTATTTTAATTCTTTATCTTCTTTGATGATTACTATTTAATCATCCATAAGATCCCACAAGCCATGAGTGACACACTACACATATATCATGGCTACCCAAGCTAATGTAGAAGTTTGTTCGGAGAACCTATTCAATTGGAATTACAATGTAATCCGATCTTTCTCTAACACAATACTCTCAATCACATTACTAGGGTATGGATACTTAATGTCAAACCCCTAATGTGATTATACTATATTGTATGATTCAATTGAGTCGTAAAGGAACACTTTCCATTACTACATTCACTACTTCGGCCGAAGATTCCCGAATCATATCTTAGAGTATTCTTCCTCTCGTAACGAGGATTAGAGATCCCTTGTTGATCATTCACTTGCCTCCATGGCCAAGTAGCTTAACCCCAACTATGTCGTGGACACCCTCAAGATTGGGGTGACTTTGACATAGTCAAAGATCAAGGACCTAACCACAAGACAACTATGATGTCTCAGGTCAAAGGATTACTTACATATTCCAATCAATGGAGTTACTTGCTTGACATGTGAGTAGACCTCCATGCAAGTACTCCCTTCGATTGTATTCAGTGAACTCATTCCCTTAATGAGCACCTACATACTTGTCATAGTGTCATTACACGAATGGCTGAGACTCTCCATCCTTCCCATTTGAAGCTGACATAGTACGTACTGGTCTATGGATTGTCAGTATCCCTCCGACAATCCCATGACCAGGAACATTTTGAACATCATGGTTATGAGAAGAAGGTCTCTGCAGTCTAACTTCATTAGATTACTTCTTCCATCAATCCATTGTCCATGGATTCACTATTTGGACATATATCAACTATTGAGATTGTCCTAATAAGTGACTTTGCCCTTTTGTTGTATTTAGGGTTATCCATACATACAGTCAATGTCCTGAAAAGTTTCTTCCAAAGATTGACTTTCAGGGCATATTTCCAACAATCTCCCACTTGCACTAAAGTCAATCACTAGTGCATTTCACAGATGCTAGTAGAGTGAACTTGAGCACGTAGGTTAACTATGTTATGCATTAATCCTTTTAACTTAAAAGGGATTTACTTATTAAATGTTTCCAAAAACATTTAATGATGTCTCTTTCCATTTGTGTTCAAATATTTGATGAGACATTGAGTCCATGGCTTGAGCTATCGCCCCATTACGTCGTAGTACCTTAGTTCGTGAAGGACTTTTCTTCTCTAACTCTACGAAACTTACCAGAAAGATGTTAAATTTGTGTGGGACGACGACCGCGAGCAATGCTCTTGCAATGTATCAAGTATTGTCTTATTCCCGCTCCAATATTTGCACTTTCAACGACATGCACTAGGAGATCTACAAAGGATGCGTCACGAACTGTGTTGGATTGCGACTAATATAGCAGCATGGAAAGGCAATCACTTATGCCTCCTTCGTATAGCCGAAACCTCATGAGATGAATTAATCTTACCCATGATTTCGAGCTTGTAGCCATTATCTTTGCCCCCGATGATTCGGCGACACTATCCCTATCGGGAGACGTGCAAATTTTCACCGACTCACCAAAGTTTGAGGTATCTTTTCCGGGAGACCCCACACGGGCAAAGGAGATGCATGGAGTCGATGTAGTGACTACGGTTGCACTATCGATACCATCCCGATCGTGCAAACGTAGTAGCCGATAAATTCTCAACGAAGTCTTATCAAGACCGAATACTCTGGCACTGTCATATTCTTCTTTGACCGAATCTCAGGTACCGGTGTCAGCCAGTTGTGACGATGACGGAACTTTACTAGCCAACTTCCAAGTCGGCTATGCTCTTGGATCGTGTTCATATTGCCCAATGAAACGATGTAGAATGTTTAAGACTTATGTTGCAATCCTAAACGTTTAGCAGAGGAGATTTAAAAATCCGACCCTAACGGCTTACTTGTGCAAGGCTACCGATGTATGTGCCTAATAACGACGACTTGAAGAAGGGAGATCCTTGTTGAGGCACGCATTTTAGCTTATGCTATGCTTCCCGAGAGCACTAAAATGTGCCATACCATTTGGCAAATTCTACTACCGGGCCTAGGTAAATGATGTGAGTGATTGCAAAAGTATGTGTTAGCCGATGCCCGATTTGTCTATAGGTCATGGCCGAGAGGAAGAAACCTTTTGGATTACAGCCAGCCTACCCCTACTACCGAGTGGAAATGGGAAAACATCACCATGGATCTCGTACAAGTTACCTTGCACACATAGAGGCTACGACGCATGTTTGGGTGATCAAGCCGATCGACTCACCAAACTAGCACACTTCTTATGCTCGAAGAACTATTCTTTGATCGTCTAGCTCGACTCCATTATCATCGAGATTGTTAAACACCGTGGTATCCCGCCCAAGATTATCTCCCGATCGTGATCCCGCATTCACTTCCAAGTTTTGGAGAGCGCTGCACGCACCGGTCACAACTACTCTGGCCACGTCTATCACCCACGATCGACGTAATTAATCCAAAAGAACTTTTCAGACTTTCTGAGGAAATGTTGAGGTCCCCAACTCTTCGCTCAACACAAGCGGTGTGAACACTCACCCCCGATGGAGTTTGCTTATAACAACAACTATCACTTCAAATGTTGGCATGTCGCCATTCGAAGTAATGTGCTATTTGGGAAGCCGAGTCCCCGTCACATCTGGACTTTTATCGTATTATCAAGCGAGTAGGACAAATTGCCTATTGACTCGATCTACCATCCGAACTTTTGGGAGTTCTTAATGTCTTCCATGTGTCTTATACTACGTAGATACGTGTCCTATCCTTATCATGTCTTTCTGACACAACCTTTTAGAGGTTATTGACGCTTTGGACTTGTGACGAAAATCGGTAACGATTCTCGACTGGAAGGAGAAGGTTCCGGTGAACAAAAATCATCAATCTGTTAAGGTCCAGAAAGGAACCACTGGAGGAAGCTACTTGGGAGACGCTAAAATTTAAAATGCTTATTATTCTTATCTACCTTGTTGTACTTCTTATGGAAATTTCTTTGGGACTTAATTTTCAAGGTGGGGTTAGATTGTTACATCCTGCTCCTGAAAATATCATTATTTTATTCCCGAAAAGTGGGAAATGATGAAAATGCCCTTGGTTGGCCTTTTTGGTTGACTTTTGCGCGCACCTCGTACGACCTTCCCTTTGTAGCTTTCCCGCCGTACTCAATGCTACGAGCGTGTGGACGCAACGGGACATTATTCGTAGTTCGAATGGAAATTCTACGAGCATAATCCTTCAATGTTCCGTTAACCGGTTTTGACCTGTGTTGTAGGGGAATTGGTCCTTGGGCTCGCACTTCAAGGCCCAACCCATTTCCTTCCTTCCGTCTCTTTTCTCACTCACCCTCTCCGACACTCTCTCGTCTCTCAATCCCTCACTTCCCGCAAACGAACCTCTCTTCCTCACCGAGCCTCCCCCCAATTGAGTGACCGTAATCACTCCCAAACCAAACTTTCCTCAAAGGTGCCAAACCTGGGCCAAGCAAATCGACCCTGCAAACCTTATCTGGACCTGGCCTTCAAACCTCGGAACTAAGAATTTCCGTCAAGCTCGAAACCTCCCCGGCGTCGAGTTCGATGATCTAGGCCACACCCACTTTGAACTGTCACCAACCCTCTTCCTCGAGGTCCCGGAAGTTTATTCAGCCTTGCAATGGCTGTTTTCAACTAGGAATCGACGATCGGAAATCGGCCGGTTTTGGGGCCGTGGCCTCCTCCAAATTCCGGCCACCTCCTACTTCAATTTTGGACCTCCAACGGTGAAATCTCATTCCCCCTACCCCGCCTTCAATTTGACACTTGAATCGTGAAATGGTTGAGATTTGAAGGTTTTAGACAATTTGCGTGCTCTCGGCCAAAAACCCGTATTCCTAGCAGCTCCTACGGGCAGATGGCGGCGGCGACGCGGCGGCCGGAAAATGCGTGGTCACTCTGGCGAGCCGACGTCGCTGCCCGGCCCCGACGTTGCATCAACCCGGGCCCAAACCCCGTTGGACCGAATATTCCGTTGTATATTCCGTCCGTTAACTTTAAATCTGCTAATCTGAGCCATTCCAACGCGTTAGAATATTTCTTTGCTAATCCTAACTGCCACGTGACCGCCGCGTGTCACGGCGACCGTCCGGCGCGTGGTGGACTTCACCAAAGGCAGGCGCGGGCGGAGGCCGCGCGGGACCTCAGCCGCAGCGTGGTGGCGCCGAGTCCATTTGCGTCGCGTGCGCCGGGCGCGCGCGGTGGCCCACCGGCGGTGGCTCGGCTTTCTCGACCCCGTAACCTGTTTTCGGGTTTCGGGAACACCGTTTTTCTTTGTATTTTCGAATACTTTATTAATGGTGGGTATTCTAAAATAGGTTTGGCGACTCGTGGAGTACACGGCGCACTTTTGGACTACTCTGTGATCTCGTATATGTGAGTCGCCCCTTCCTTATTAAATTAAATATTTAATGTGTTTTGAAACTTGTTTTAGGCTATGCCCATGGTTTTAGGTGGTATTTATCTTACTATGTTAGTGAACTTAGTATTTTTATGCCTAAACTTTTAAATGTGATTTATACTTATACTAAAGTGAACTTGTTTTATATTTATACTCGGTGAACCTTGAGTTTTACATTTATATCATACTTGTCTTAGGTATATGACTCGGTTTAAGCATTTGAGTAACTTTGTATATTCTCCTTGGTATTCCGGATACGGCATCCGTGAATACCTAAGTAGAGCCAATTGAGGTTTATGTTAGAAAGGAAATTACCCCACCTTATTTTATTTAGGAAATATTCGTGGTATGTTTTATACACGCTAACTAAGAATGCTTACACGGTGCTCGGCAGGTACCGTCCGGCCGTGACCAAATTTCACGTGTATGTTCACACGCACCCCACACGCTCACTTTGGATCCATCGTAGGTGCCACCGTTCTAGGTCGCCTTGAAGGGAAATTAAGTAGAGATTTGCATGGGATTTCTGATGACTAGCATGCATATACACCACAATTTATATGCATAAGCAACGGAAGCAATTTATCAAAAGCAATTAGTCATGCAAATCCCCTTCAAGAAGCATAGGTTTCTATTTGATGCATCAAAACAAAATAAGAACAAAGTGGAGGTTAAGTTTCATTACCTCTTGATCTATTTCCTTAGACCAAGGATGGACCACCCTCCAAGCCTTTGTTCTTGGAACTCCTTGAGCCTAGCTTCCCTCCTTGATTCCTCCACCTTGATTGGATTGCCTTCAATAGGTTTCTCCTAGAGCCCCAAGGTAGAAGGCCTGCTCCTAAAGATCCACACCTACAATTAGTAAAGGGAATGGATGACGGATCATCAAAAAGAAAGGGAGATGAGTAGCTATCCCTTTTCTTTTTTTGGAAAAATGGCCTACTGCTTTGAGAGAAAAAAGGGGAGAGTTTTGTTTTCCTTTGGTTGACTAACTCACACAAAACCATAATGAAAAAGTTTCATTAAACTTTGCATATAAAAGGTGAGAGAAGTGAGTCAACTGACTCAACACTCACTCTCTTTCTTTCTCTCTTTTAGGCCGGCCTTAGAGTGTTATTTGGGCTTTGGGCTTTTAATATTTCAAGTCATCTTATGCTTGAATAAAAGCCCAATGGGTTTGGGCCCAATGGGTCCAATAACCAACATTTCGGTAAGCCCAAAAACTACCTCTTTCATCGCCTTATAGATTTCATTAGATTCTAATTAATCATAACACTTTAATTAATCCAATTAATTATTTCATCATTCATATGTTGTCTCCACCACAAGAGTGTATTCGTGTACAATCATTTTAGGTTCTAATTAGCAAGGCAAAGGAGGTGATTGGTATCAATCCAATTGATTAGTTTTTTGAATTCAATCATCTAGTGAATTAAAACTTACTTAATTCTCTTCTTCTTGATGAGACTACATATTTAATCATCTAGAAGAACCCACAAGCCATGAGTGACATCTAAACATATATCATGGCTATCCAAGCTATTACTGTAGAAGTTTGTTCGGAGAACCTATTCAATTGGAATTACAATGTAATTGATCCTTCAATACAATACTTTCAATCACATTATTAGGGTATGGATACATACTGTCAAACCCTAATGTGATTATACTATGTTATATGATTCAATTGAGTCGTAGCGAACACTTTCCATTACTAATTTTCACTACTTCGGCCGAAGATTCCTAATCATATCTTAGAGTATTCTTCCTCTCGTAACGAGGATTGTAGATCCCTCGTCGACCATTCACTTGCCTCCATGGCTAAGTAGTCTAACCCCAATTATGCCGCGGACACCCTCAAGATTGGGGTGACTGGACATAATCAAAGATCAAGGACCTAACCACAAGACAACTATGATGTCTCGTGTCAAAGGATTACTTACATATTCCAATCACCTGAGTTACTCGCTTGACATGTGAGTAGACCTCCATGCAAGTACTTCGATTGTAATCTAAGTGGAATCATTCCTTAATGAGCACCTACATACGTCATAGTGTCATTACACGAATGGCCGAGACTCTCCATCCTTCCAATTTGAAGCCGATTATAGGTACGTATCGGGGTCTATGGATTGCCGCATCCCTCCGACAATCCCATGACCAGAACATTTTGAACATCATGGTTATGTGGGAAGAAGGTCTCTCGGGCAAATTTTAACTTCATTAGATTATTTCTTCCATCAATCCATTGTCCATGGATTCACTATTTGGACATTTATCAACTATTGAGATTGTCCTAATAAGTGACTTTGCCCTTTTGCCGTATTTAAAATATCCAAATATACAAAGCCAATGTCCCGAAAAGTTTCTTCCAAAGATTGACTTTCGTGGCATATTTCCAACAATCTCCCACTTGCACTAAAGTCAATCACTAGTGCATTTCAGATGCTAGTAGAGTGAACTTGAGCACGTAATTTTATCTAGGTTATGTATTCATCCTTTTATTTTAAAAGGGATATACTTTCATTAAATGTTTCCAAAACATTTAATGATGTCTTTCCTCTTGTGTTCAAATATTTGATGAGACCTTGAGTCCACGGCTTGAGCTTATCGCCCCCATTACGTCGTAGTACCTTACTAACGAATCTTTTATGGTTAGGATTCAATCATTGGTTCCATGTGAACCCCGTCTATCCGAAACACTGCTAGCGCTTTCCAAAACTTTTAATATATATGTCTTAATATCTTGTTTGCATACTATATGCAAACATTGCTCCAACTATGAGACCATTGTAGTACCATACTAACAATGCATTCATATGATTAGTTCTTCATCCAACATGAAGATCCATTTGTTAAAATGGGTAATTTTCACTTTGGTTGATAACCTAAGTGAATCCACGCTTCCAGAGTCTCACTCTGACATTCCTTTCTCAAAGGTAACAATATACTCATTCAGTTGCCTTGGTTCTGATCCTGGGACATATCATTATCTCCAAGTGACAACCACGATGGTTATTCACCTTTTGGATATAATCAAACAAGTCCTTACTTGTGTCCCTTTTGTGATTTTAGCGACAAATTCTTTATAAGGGTCATGAAAGCAGTTTCTATATCATATGTAGAAATACTTTCTCAAATCTTCAACATTTGAGATTCAAATACCCCATATAACTTCATTTAGTCCATTTTAAGTCTATACTTTAAAATTGACCGTGTCACCATTTGTCATTCTGAGCAATATATGTATTCCATTAAATCTATCGAATAGATTTCATTCACTACATGTTGCTTAAAAGAATGATATCACTCCCACTGATTTTATTGTAACTAAGCATTCATTCAAGACATTAAGAAAACATAACACTTATATAATTTCTTGAATTGAATGCATATAGCTCCCACTAACTTGTGTTGGATCTATTGACAATCAATAAGATCCATTAGCTTATCGATGATGTCTCAACAGTTTTTGAGATATTCAACAATTCGAGTTAATCACAAGTTATTTAAATGAATTTACACAAAAGAATTGCTTCTCAAGTAATTCATCAATATTGGATTAAATCTAGATTTAGATCCAATACCAAATGTGTGACTTGTTTTGTCAAGTCCTTTCATTTAAAACATATGGTGTCAAACATCATATTTCAAGCTTTAGTCATACTAAGACTTATAAAGTAGTCATATAAGAATTATCCAAATCATTAGTGGAGACATAGTCTCCTACTAAGGATACGGAAATTCAACCATACCTCCTAGGTGGTTGATCAATTCTTTATCAAACACTACTTAGAGCATTATAGTTACATGAGATGCCGAAATCGGATTGTCTTGTTGTTAAACTATATGTTGTGACTCATTTTGAAACTATTCCCTTTTGTTTCATCATCTTGTCCATTTGCTTTGTTTTCAGCATGTTCTCTTAAAAGAGAATGATGGACAACTCCCAACATATAACAGTTTTATGTTAGGTTGACGAAACCAACATTCATAGGTTATTCTAAGAATGCTTACACAACATAGAATTTTAACAATTCGTAGAGCTTGAGGCCTTTTAACAATTAAAATAACAAGCTCATTAATAATAGTCATGTACTATTAATTTTAGACAACTATAAACCAATCACATTCAAGTTTATATCCTTTTCTCACCTCCCACTATTTCTCATGATCTTAATGAGAAATCGTATTTATACATTCAAAGTGTATAATCTAGAAATAAACGGGTAGAGGACATTGTGGAGTAGCTTAATACTTTTAAGCATATTGTTTCCAATTCCACAAAGTTGATGTCTTGTCATTAAGTGACTAAGATCTTTAAACATTTTATAGATTTAGACACTTCATACTTGGTTCGATCACTAACACATTTGACATTTCTTAAACAATTTATGAATGTCCAATTAGTTGTTCAAAACTACTAGTTGAACCAAGAGTGATCTTGGTTATCGTGGTTTAGTGATAACCATATTTAAGAAACGTTTTTCTTATGTATTTCATTTAGAATACAACAAGACAATATTCAATTCATAACACTACTTAGTGATTAAGTATAGAAGGCATTCATCATATTACATTGATATGATAATTTGAACATTCATAATGTTTTAATACAAAAGAATTAGCTCCTACATTAGAGACTAATTATATACCTTCATATAGGCACCAAAAGTGGGTCTTCCATCATATGAAGCCACATAATAAGTTCTTATCAAAATAAGAAAGTTTAAAGACTATCTTTAAAGGGCCTAACAAACTTTCTAAGTAGTTAGCAAAAAAATAAAGGCCGAACTCTTCACTCCATATTTGCTTTGCTTGTCCATCTTCTACTTGCTTCCTTCACCTACATACAATTGCATAGGTGATTAGCATTTTATATCAAATATAATAATTAGAATATCTAACATTTAGAATTGAAGATAAGAACAAAAACCATACCTTATGGTTTGTCCTTCAGAGTTGCCAGGTATGACCTGCAATTCCTCTTCCAATGCCCGTCCTTTCCACAGTAGTGGCAGATCCCCTTGGGCTCCTTTGCCTTTTTCTTCACTCCTCCTTGGGCCTTAGGAGTGGGTGACTTCAACCCTTTTCCTTTACCTTTGCCTTTCGGCTTAGGTTTGGAAGAGGAAGGCTTGTTGTGGGCTACTGCTAGAGTCCCCACAACGTTCTCTTTCTTCATAGTCTTCTCAGCGGTTACTAACATGTTTAGTAACTCAGAGAGAGTGATATCCATCTTATTCATATTGTAGTTCATGACAAACTGCGAAAATGAATCAGAAAGAGAAGCCAAGATGAAGTCCTGGGCCAATTCCCCATCAAGTGGAGTGCCTTGGCTCTCCAATTGTTCAATGAGTCCAATCATCTTCAGTACATGTTGATGCACTGGGGCTCCCTTGACCATTTTGGTCTTCACAAGTTCACAGACAGTGCTGAAGCGACGGTTGCGCGTCCCTTCACCATATAACTCCCTAAGATGGAGTATGATGGAGAATGCACTGTCCATGCCCTCGTGCTGTCTCTGCAGCTCCTCATTCATGGAAGCCAACAGATAGCACTTGGCTTGTGTATCATCCTCAACGTGCTTGTCATACTTAGCACGTTCATCCTCAGTTGCCTCGGGGCTAAGAGGTATGTGAGAGGGAGCCTTGTCTAGTACGTAAACAATCTTCTCCAACGTTAGGAGAATCTTGATATTACGGTACCAAGATGGGAAATTATACCCCTCAAGGCAATGCTTGTCGAGTATCTTTGATAGCGTGCTTCCAACCATATCTAAATACATAACAAAATTAAATTAGTATTATTGTTGATTAAGCCAAACGATTTGGGTCTTTAAAATGAATGACTCAACCCACTATTTTGTCAAATCCCATATCCCTCAAAATGGAACCCGGGAGATTTCAAATAAAGCTCCTAGTGGATTATGGGAGGCTCACTATTACCAAGCCCACCTCACAATGATATGATGTTGGCTAGCAAAAATAATAATGAGAGGGTACGGTTACCCATTCACAACAACCTCTTGTGATTACCCATCTTTGGCCTCTAGAGAACAATGCCTCACAATGATATGATGTTGGCACTATTGCCCTTAGTTAAGTTTTTCCCACCATGCTAGTTCGTGTAGGGTTTCAAGAATAGCCTCACAATGATATGATGTTGGCCATGTGCGTGTTGCCCTACCTTACCACATCAAATGTTGAAATAGACCCCTCCTGAGTATAAGCACATACTTTGTACTCCCCCATGATAGGGTGAAGCCGGTGTATGAGTCATAAATGATTGGAGCCTACCATGGTGGAAGGCCACGAAGAAGTGTTCAAAACACCTCTCCGCTTTCAACTTAATATTGAATGTTGATTGAGGGATTTTTAATGTCTCATCATTTCATTTATTTAATCATATTACAATAAATGGTGTCCTATAACAAATACTAGTTATTTTTAGGCTCTTTGGAAGACTATGGACATTGTAGGTTAATTCAACAACGAGCCAACATTGTTGAATAAGATCTAGGGAAGCTATCGCTTTAATTACGTGCTTTCAATCCAATTAAAACATTTTTCATTGAGCCATTAGAAATGAAAGACAATCATTCATTGCTAATTAGGGCGTTGGACCCAACAAATCTTTAATCTCATGAAAACCCCTTTTAATATCTATCTTTACCAATAGTTAAAGAAACTCTAGTCTAGTACTAGAGGGAATCAACTAATGAGGTAAAGAAGTAATAAGAATTACAAACCGATTTGTACAAATTCCATCAAATTACATATACTAAGAGGGAGAGAAAGATTAACGTCTAACGTGTTGTGGTCCAATTGAAATAGCAATTAAAACACATTCCCAAGGTTCAAACAATTTGAATTTGTCGGCCTTACTTGTAGCTCAATTATCGTTTAAGGCGTATGTCCATAGTCAACCATTCTACTAACTATTTAATCACATTAAATAATTAATTGAAATGCAACAATTATCAACTAGATTTAGTACATATGGGCATAATTGTATGATGAGTTTAATCTATAAACAAAAATAAATATCAATATATTTTGTCCTCAAGAGAGGTGGGGCCAAAATGCAAATACTTAAAAGTTATGGGTCAAACCGCAAATACTTAAAAGTAAATACAACTTATTTAAATTTGCAAAAGAGCCCCTAAGGGACCCATCACTAGGTGTGGCCGGTTTGGGGAGTGGGAGTTGGAGAAAAATGTCAAACAATTTTTCAAACAATTAAGGGCCATGCTTTTCCTTGTCACCTAATGTCCTTGTTGACTTTAAAAGTAAGGTTTGGGTATGGTGAGGGTATGGGTTCCTAGTCAAAACTATGATGGTGTAAATCTTCAAACATTTTGATAGATAATTACACACCCAAAACAGAAATTAAAGTAAGAAAAAAAAATGAACACCAAGAACAAAATCATGAAAACAATTTCAAGATTTGCACTTTCTTGGTGATTTTCAATATCAAAAAACAAAAGTGACAAGGGCTAGACTTTCTAGCTTAAAAGTGTGTGTGTGTAGTACAAAATAAAACCCAAACACAAGCCCAAAATTCCCCCAAAAACCGTGCCCTCCCATGCATGCTTAAAGCCCCAATTTTTGTTCAAAACTCACTCTTCACTCATGCATTTAAAACACTTTTACATGCATATCTTCTTCAACTCTTGAATCACATTTTTCAACAATTGAAAAACTAAAGATAAACATACTTTGAATGAAGAAATATTATGTCAAACATAAAATTATAACCCATATATATAAAATCCAAAAGGACACAACAAATATAAACCTTTGGCTCTTGATACCACTTGAAGGGAAATTATGAGATTTATGTGGGATTTCTAATGACTAGCATGCATATACAATTCGAAATTCATATGCATAAGCAACGGAAGCAATTTATCAAAGCAATTAGTCATGCAAATCCCCTTCAAGAAGCATAGGTTTGTATTTGATGCATCTAAGAAAAATAAGAACAAAGTGAAGGTGTAGTTTTATACCTCTTGATCTACTCTTTAGACCAAGGATGGACCACCTCCAAGCCCTTTGTTCTTGGAACTCCTTGAGCCTAGCTTCCCTCCTTGATTCCTCCACCTTGATTGATTGCCTTCAATAGGTTTCTCCTAGAGCCTCCAAAGTAGAAGACCTCTAAAGATCCACACCCACCAAGTGATGGAATGGATGATGGATCTCCAAAAGAAGAGAGAAGTGTAGCACTCTTTCTTTTGGGTTTGGCCGGCTGTGTATGTTGAAGAAAGGGAGAGATTTCTATTTCTTTTGGTTGACTCACTCAATCACAAAAGCCATACAAGTTATGGTGTGAGGTATGGTGATTTATAACTTGTGTAAGTTTCAATAAACTTTTTACAAATATAAAAGAAGTGAGTCAACAATTGACTCACTCTCTCTCTCTCACTCATGACCGGCCAAAGGAGTGTGATTGGGCTTTTACAATTTCAAGTCATCTTATGCTTGAATAAAAGGCCAAAGAGATTAGGGCCCAATGGGCCCGGATTATCCCGAACTTATTTCATTAAGCCCAAAGCGATCTTTTATCGCTTCTATGATTTCCTTAGACTTTCTAATTAATCATAACACTCAATTAATCCAAAGGATTATTTCCATCATTCACGTGTTGATCCACCACTATAGTGTATTCGGTGTACAATCGTTTTAGGTTCTAATTAGCAAGGCAGTGAGGTGATTGGTATCAATCCAATTGATTAGTTCCAATCATCTAGTGAATTAAAACTTATTTTAATTCTTTATCTTCTTTGATGATTACTATTTAATCATCCATAAGATCCCACAAGCCATGAGTGACACACTACACATATATCATGGCTACCCAAGCTAATGTAGAAGTTTGTTCGGAGAACCTATTCAATTGGAATTACAATGTAATCTGATCTTTCTCTAACACAATACTCTCAATCACATTACTAGGGTATGGATACTTAATGCCAAACCCCTAATGTGATTATACTATATTATATGATTCAATTGAGTCGTAAAGGAACACTTTCCATTACTACATTCACTACTTCGGCCGAAGATTCCCGAATCATATCTTAGAGTATTCTTCCTCTCGTAACGAGGATTAGAGATCCCTTGTTGATCATTCACTTGCCTCCATGGCCAAGTAGCTTAACCCCAACTATGCCGTAGACACCCTCAAGATTGGGGTGACTTTGACATAGTCAAAGATCAATGACCTAACCACAAGACAACTATGATGTCTCAGGTCAAAGGATTACTTACATATTCCAATCAATGGAGTTACTTGCTTGACATGTGAGTAGACCTCCATGCAAGTACTCCCTTCGATTGTATTCAGTGAACTCATTCCCTTAATGAGCACCTACATACTTGTCATAGTGTCATTACACGAATGGCTGAGACTCTCCATCCTTCCCATTTGAAGCTGACATAGTACGTACTGGTCTATGGATTGTCAGTATCCCTCCGACAATCCCATGACCAGGAACATTTTGAACATCATGGTTATGAGAAGAAGGTCTCTACAGTCTAACTTCATTAGATTACTTCTTCCATCAATCCATTGTCCATGGATTCACTATTTGGACATATATCAACTATTGAGATTGTCCTAATAAGTGACTTTGCCCTTTTGCTGTATTTAGGGTTATCCATACATACAGTCAATGTCCTGAAAAGTTTCTTCCAAAGATTGACTTTCAGGGCATATTTCCAACAGAAGATGCGACGGAGTGAGGGGGGGCGGTCACCCCTCCGCTCGCCGGAAAACCTAGCCACTAAAGCCCCGAACCCCCCCTGGAGGCTGGAGACCGCCGGAAATGGAGGAGAGCAGCGCCGCAGCTGCAAGAGGCAGGCGGTGCTGCAATTCTGGGATTTTTTTTTTTTTAAATCCAGGCCAAAACGACGTCGTTTTGGGCCTGGTAAAAAAAATTTAATTTTTTTTACAAAACGGCGTCGTTTTGGATCTGAAAAAAAAAATCAGAACAAAACAGGGGGCCACTGGTCCCCATCAGAAATCAATTTATATACTATTATTCCACCCCCCCCCCCCCCCAATAAATTAATTGAATTTGTCACATGTATAAGGGAATTAAAGATCATTCCATTCAATTAATCATTCGGAAATAATATCCATAAATCTTCCATCGGGATAAATGCTTCTTGAAAAATAGAAATCTCCATCGGGAGCCTCCCTTGAGCAAAAATTAGTCTCTACGGCTTTACAACGTGAATGATACCCAGCCCAGTAACGTTAGTTGAATAACGGTAAGTGCGGGACCAATGAATCTGGGAACCACAATGGTATCACGAGTCACCTCTTTGGTTCCCTTGCTCTTAGTCTTGAAGTTTGAGGCTTTGGGAGCTAAATTGGTGCGTTTCGGAACTTGATTTCCCTCTCTTAGTTGGGCTACGCTGTCAACCTTGAAACATGGCTTAAGGTTAGAACCCTGTCGTTCTCACCACGCCTCTAGCGTCGATTTTGGCAGCCTCGATTAGCGTTAGAGTGTGCTTAGGAAGCACGAGAGATCGAGGCAGTGGGTCTGAAGCTTAATGATTTTTCATCAACAGTTGGTTTTGCTTTTCAACAAATAGTAAGACGAGTTCAAATTCGAGAATTTGGTGAACCACAGTATTATGTATTGTTGCAAGACAATATTGGTGGCATGAAAAGTTGAATAGGTCTTTTCTAGGAGATCCTTTGCGGTTAAGTCTTCTTTATAAAACTTGAGCATTGATCGGATTCCAGCAAACTGGGTTCTACTCATTCCACGAGGAATTAAGGGTCTTGGAAGCGTAATGCCCGGTTGTGTCTTACTTGACAGAGAAAATATCTTTATTGAAATCAAGCGCTCTTCAAGCAAGCCATAAAGCTCTTAGATCCTTTAGCAGGTACTCGAGGCTGCGGTGCTTCGTGCATATGTCTTCGGATGAAGATTATGGTAGTTGCTTTGTCGGCTTCGCCCTACTTAGGGTTGTCCAGTCTCACCTTCAATGGTAGCCCTAAGACTCTTTCTTAGTGAGATGAAGGTTCACATCTTGAACAAAAATAAATACACACACACACACACATATATATCTATATAAATGTAGGTCTATAGGGCCTCACGAAGTGTAATCTAAGTTCTAAATAATTTGGGTGGGCCCGAGTTTGGAGGCTGCCGAGCCCAGGGGAAGTGATTGTGGCGGACGGTGGCGGGCTTGGGCGGGAGGCCTACAGGGTAGTTTTGCAAATGAGGTGCAACTTGGGTTGGGTCAGCTGAATCCCGCCCATGCTTGACCCGATTTCAAGCCCAAGCAGGAGGTTAAAATGATACCTTGCATATCAACCAATTGCAAACCATATTTGAGTCTCACAGGATTAACACTATTATATATTACCATCCTCACTACATATTATATAGTTATGTATAGAATTTTAGAAACTAATCTTATACAAAAGTTTATTATCCACATCTTTCACCATGATAACAGATGTTGTGTTTTTTTTTTATTTCTTTTATTGTTGACTGTGTTCTCCACGTCGCCAATTTATTTGACTGCATGGTTGAAACATTAGAAATAGTCTTGAAGTTGTTTGTTTTAACTTGTGTGTGTAAATTAAATTTTAACTAATATTGGCGTTGTTTGGTTTAAAATTTGAAAAATCATGCAAAATAAGGTGTTATAAGATTGAACTTCGATAAAGTTGTGAACAGACAACACGAAGGAAGCTTCAGACCCAATTAAAGAGCTTCGAACTTAGAGCTAAATCCATATGGTCAAGACCTGACCCAGGCCGATTGTGAAGAGATTGGGTTAGGGTTGGAGTTGACCATCAGCTCGCCCAACCCACACCAGAGTTGCACCCCTAGTTGCGGGTGAGTGGCGGTGGTGGGCTCATTTGGGGTGAAAGGAATAAGAGGTTCGAGGCACAATAAGGAGGGCGAGTTTTTAGGTGAGTGGGTAGAGATAAGAGGTGACGGATTTGGGCTAGGTTCGTAGCGGGTTGAGAGAAGAAGAGGCCCAAAAGCCTCGGGTGTTTGGTGCAAGCCCAACGAGGCTCGGGTGTGGGTGAGATTAGCCTAGTTGAGTGGGTGGGAATGTTGCCGGAAAACTAGCGGTAGTACTGTTGGCGGGCGTGATGCACAGGACCATGGTGAGGCGAGCACGGTTTGATAGAGAAATCGAGAGAGTTCAAAAGGAAAACTCAAGTTCTCGACGTTGGGCGTCCAGCGATGAGATTTTAGTGAAATCTTGTTAATCGTCATGGGAGATGATGAGATCTCAGAGTGAGGACAATTGCGGGTCGTGCGGCCACTGCAGGTTGTAAGCGCGGTTCAAGGAAGAATACGGGCAAAACAATGTCATTTTCTTTGGACTTGGGTTCTAGCGAGGTGACTCTGGGCGATTAGCTACGGCTTGTTTTTTTTTTTTTAACTAAAAAAACAAAAATCACAGCCACACAAACTCGTTCGCACGATCATCAATTCACGAGTAATATATAACGAGATATATTAAATTAAATGCGAACATAATATTTAATGAAGATTATAATTCTTTTAAAAGGATAAAAGTGGATTCATGCATTATGGTGAAGGTTTATGTAATCAAGGTTGAAAAATATCGAAATCGAAGCCATATTTTAGAAGTACTTGAATTTGATTATTGATGGTGGATCAATTTGTAGCGGCATACTTGATTCTTAGCGGCGTTATAAGGCGTGTTAATAACGTGTTGGGCTTGTTCTTTGAAGGGTTAAGAATAGGGAGACGGGAGGCGGTGGCACGAGAAAAGAGAGAAATAGGGTTGAAATTATGATCTTACGCCAATGTTTTATTTATAGTAAACTACAATAGAATAAACTTGATCTCTAAGTAAAGTACATACCTAATATAATAGTATCATAGATTTATAAATAGTATCTTAATCTATATCTAACTAGGATTTATGCAATTAAACTATGCAATATGAATTGTAACAATTGCAAAAAATCTTTAATTTTCTAAAAAATTAAAATTAAAATGGAAAACTCAAACTAAAAACGAAATGACGGTTGTAAATTAGTCATTTTTTGCTGGTAATGACCCCAACCTGCTTTTCACTTTCGTGTGACTGGTCTGTAAGAGCGTCTTCTCCCAGCTCTTCTCTCAGTCTCAACTGACTTCTTTGGCTCCCCTCCATGAGTCAGGTAATTCCTTAGAATTTTCTTGTGTATTCTTCCAGGGAAATTCTAGGTTTCAAGTCAGTTCACTCTTTTCCATTGCTCTGTTTGCCAAGTTTTAGGTTTGATAACCTTGGTTACATACAAATTCACACGCAAATACGAATACACTCATTGATTCGAACATTACTATTCGACAGAAGATGGCATGGAGCCAAATGTTATTCCACACCACATCAATGTTGGTACCATTTTCGACAGCCGGGTTCGCCAGATTCTCCACCAAATCAAACCCTTGCAACCTTCATAAGCTTTGAATTTTACACTTTTCTTTTGGTTCCCAGAAAAGGGCAGGGAACAAAATTTCTGGAGTTTCGTGAATTTGTTGGTTGCATTTTCTTCAAATGTAAAGATTCAATTTTATGTAGTCAGGCTCCTTCATGTCCATGGACGGAGCCAGAATCATTTCTTGGATGGGGGCAACTTTGAGTGATGTAAATTAAATTGAAAATTCGATACAATGCTTTATCAATTGAGACCGTTTGGAAGTTAACTTTTAAAATGGTGAAAGACATTTTTGATGAAATTGTTTTTGGAATCATTCTTAGTAAGTGAATCTTGAAAAAAGCAATGTTAAGTGCTTTGCGGAAGCACTAACATCAAACCTGCAGAGCCTTCAAGTGCTTTTGGACCCCAAAAACAATTTCACCAAAAACGCTTTCGATTATTTTAAACGTTGACTTCACTTGGCCTTTATTGTCAAAATAACATGATTTTGGGTAGCGGTGTTTAGAACGGTGGAATTGTGAAACCATTAGCTTATGGAGAAAGTTATACGGCTAGGAAGGGTGAGAGGGTAGAGGAAAAGTACAGAACTTGAGAGGGTATTTTTTGAGTTGAGTGTTTGGACTGAGACTTCATTTTTGAGTATATAGGTAATTTATATATCTAGTTTGGAGCATTTTTCATGGCATATGCTGACTCCGTCCATGCATGTCTAATGGTCTTTAATCCCCTCAAAATGAAAAATCGTTCACCTCTGCCTTCAATATACCTTGAACTTTATGAGTTATCCAATCCATTCCAAATCTAGGCATAAACGAGCCCTTAGGACTTTATGTGGGATAGGACAAAGTTTGGAAGCTGAAAAAGTGAAGAAGTGGAAAGAGATGGCAAATTGAATTTAGGGGCTTTGTAGTGCTCTATATTCAAGTTTTGATAGATAGAAATGAAAAAAATTCTTGGTCAATAAAAAAGAAGGGAGAATGGTTAATGAGGTCAATTTTCCTTGTGTTGCCTCACTTGTTTGGCTTTTGAGAAAGTTGGGGGATCTAAAGAATGGCAAGTCAACCTATTGGGTTTTGTTGTTCAATGTTTCTTGTATGCAACTAACTATTTTAGTGAAGAGCTTTTCTCTACTGCGGAAATCGGGTCGGGTTCTGTTTGCATTACTTTTCTTAAAATCAATTGAACTCCATCAAAATCCATTAAAATCTCTCAAAATTCTAATTGAATACACCCTCCTTAATTTAATTTAATTTAATTTAATTTAATCTATTTTATTTATTTCTTTGCTTTATGATCTTCTCTGATGCTAAAAGATTGAGGAATTTGAGAATGTTGAAGGGAGTGAAAAATGAATACTTTATATGTGCATAGCTTGACCTATAACTAGCTGTGTTTTTTGGCTAAATTGGGCGGTCTGTGTTTCTTGTTTCAGAATATCAAACATTTCTGTGAAATTGAGGGTTCTGTTGTAAAGTGGATTTAATTTGTGGGAAACATTAAAATTTGGTTTTGCATGGTTTTTTCTTGCAGTTAAAGTTGGGATACCAGAGTTTTGAATGGGATTGGCAATGGAGTGGAATCCCATGTATGGCACCAGATCTGAGATTGGAGACTTCAAAAGCTGCTTGTCACTTGTACTCTCCAGGCTGAAGAAACTTGGCGTCCACTTGCAAACACGTAAGCAACCTCGAGTCTATCACTTATTTTACAGATAGACACACCGGTTAGACATTAGCACAATAAAGTTTCTGTTTTTGAGTTGGTTCTTGCACAATTTTGCAATGTACATCTTACTATCGGTATTGTTGTTCATTGTTTCTTTGGACCCGTCTAGGTAATCCTTTAAGCATGCTGATGATGGGTGAGGAATGACAACCGAGCTTCCTTTTTTTCCCAAAAGAAAAACAATCTTAAGGAATTGGATTTTGAAAATTTGGTGGTTGATTTCATTACTCACACCTTTATTGAAAAGGTGATAGCTGGTTTCTCTTTTGCAGAGGAAGCTGATTTTGAAATACACTCACAAGTACAGGCTAGGACTCTGGAGGCCTGAGCTCAACCCGTCAAAGCCCTAGTTAGTTTAGGAGTAGCAGAGTCCTTTACACAATTTTTCTCAACTGCAAAATGTGACTGCCTGGCACTTGATGCATGGAACTTTGAAAGAATTTTGCTTGCTTTGTCTTCTAGTCGTTTTGACCTTTATTTAATTTTATAATAAGATTAGCGGTTTTGAGTGTCGATGCACTGGATATTCAGTTCCATAATGTAACTAGCCAGTTGAATATAACCACAAAATAATTTGTACCACATTTATCGTTACAACATTGCTCATCACATCTCTCGTACGATAGAATCCAATTTGTATATGTAAGAGATGTCATCAAACAATTACCAAAAAATGTATAATTACTTTGAAAAGTAAGCTTGGTTACTGAGGAGTTAAGAAGATATGTAATCCGCCATTTAGGCAAACTAACTACAACTTTACACTGTTGAGTGCCAACGCAGCATTCAAACTGGTAACAAAGCTTGCAGCTGCAGTGGGTAGGGGGGAAGGCGAAACCCGGCCCCTCTCCATGAGGTGGAGCGGCGCTAAAGAGATTTGGTACATGAAGCGGGAGGGGAGAGGGATGGACCAAGTTCAAGTTTCTTAATCACAATTTTGAATTACTTCGAAATGTCGTTAGAGCTCGCTTGATAACCATTTAGTTTTTAGTTTTAGTTTTTAATTTTCACTTTTTTGTATTATTCAAATATTGGTTTTTGTAGTAATACATAATAGCCTTAATATATATACATTGCGAATCCAAGTCACTTCATTCCTAGGGCTAAGATCTGCAACATATGATGCTTCTGTACAATCTAAAGGATGCTCCGAGGGCAATTAAACAGATTAACCACAAAATAAGCTACAATTACAACTAAAACTGGACACTGAAACTAAGCACCTACGTTTAAAAAACGCCGACACCATTGATTAATCCAACTGCCCATTTTGTTGGATAGTCTGACTCTGATGCATTCGATATCGACTCAATCTTGAAGCATACCCAAACATATAAGAAGAGGGCAGGCCAGAGAGATTACTTTGATCGGATTCTCATCATGCCTAATGAAGCAAACATAGTGAACCGTCGAGCAAATGCACTGAGCGAAGACCGCCAATAAACCATGAATTTCAGGAAGACTACCAAAAAGCCACCACAACATTCCGAACCTCCTTATCTCAGCTTTTTGCTTCTTACCCTTGTGAAAAAGCTCCCAAATGCAAGTGAGCTCAGCAGCAAAAGCCAACAGCCAGCCAGACAATGCATACTGAGGGTTACTTGGTGAGGAAGCTTGATCGAATGCAAAGTGACAAATCTCGATGCAGAGGCTGGTCGTCAGTAAAAAGGTCACTTTGTTGAAGCAACCTATGCAAATAAATCATTAAAAAAGACGGTTCATTATTTTTGTTTACAAACAATATTCACCGTTAAATTCATCTGAACTGCGGGTTGAGGTTTGAACTTTGAGGCAGCGGAGGAGCACAACTGCTCTATCCAACAGCTAAGCCAATGCCTGCAAAGTACGTTAAATTCTTAAAACGTAAAACAATATATATGTAAAGAACATGTTGGTTGACTATGGTTATGAAGTTGAAGATGTCTCACCACTTTGAGGAAGCTTTTAACTCTAAAGAATAATTCATCTGATTTGGGAAACTTCCCAATCATGCCTTTAATCTGCCCTGTTCCGTAGCATGAAAAAAGCAGTTGCATTAACAAAGCAAGTTATTTATCAAATAGAAGTGCAAGTGCTTCCAATAGCAAAGATTTTACATAAGATGTTGCTTTTGAAATAAAGAGATGCACTTACTGTGTTTTCCACTCATCGATACTTCTTCTACCACATAGGAGTGAACCCAAAACTACGAGGAAGCGAATGGAAGCCGTTGACCATAGTTCACTATTGTGCTTGCGAAGTTGGCATAATCGTCTTTGGAATTTTATTTATTCAGAAAGGCATTCCAACTACAGAAGAGCTCAAAAGCTTCATCAAATCTAATTACTTGACATTGTATATTCGTTAACTTGATGCGCGGTTAGCAAACGCTTGTCTCTTGTTAAGATAATTCTACTACCCAAACCAAACCAATTAGACTTTTCGGCTAGTTTATTTAACTGGTCTAATTGATCAACACCATCAGAATTAAGAGGGACCCTTTTGCTGCTCAGCCCGCGGATTCCCTTATCAACATTAGTCACCTCAATTGTTTTCCCCCTAGTAGATCCAGAAAACAATATTTTGTGGTTGGACGAGACCTCGACTTGTCATCAAATTTTCTCTAGAAAACAGCTACCGTCAAAACTATCGGCAATTGAATTATAAACAACTTTAGCAACTGTTGTTTTTCCTATTCCCTCAGTCCCCCATATACCTAATTACCTACCATGAGTAAGGGAAATTTAGAAGTAGTGCCTCTTGAACTTTTAATTCGGTTTTTCATGAGCCTTATCTGTTTAAAATTGTATTATGATCCTTTTTATTTGCTACTACTTGTTGCAGTTGTTTCGAGGGCCATACAAACTACATTCACATTGGTAAGAGTAGGAGTCTTTGAAGTACGGCTGTATTTTTTTTCTCTAATATCTTTATTGGTCTCTAATACGATCATTTCTCTAACAAGCAGGGGAATTGGTTGGTTGAAGCAGAAGAATATGACTTCTCCTTTGTCAATATAGATAGAAGATGGCATAGAAATTTGGTGTTGCTGGTCATGAACCCGTTCGGCGCTTAAATATGGATGAAAATGGCATAGAAATTTGGTGTTGCTGATCACGAACCCGTTCGGCCGCAGCGCCGAAATTTAATGTTTAATTTCGGTGTTTGAGTTCCGAGTATAACTACGTGAGTTTGGTGGCATACCACCGAAAGACCAAATTTTTCTTATAATGTTCGGTTCCAGTTCGCCAGAACAACTTGCGAACGCACTCAGCTTCCCGAATCTTCTGAAATCCTCTATCTCTGTGTTTCCCTCTCTGTCAAGAGGTAAATCTCTATCTCTATATCTGTCTCAAAGTTCCATCACTCAAAGCTCCATTCATATTAGTTTGAATTATCAATAAGTCAGGCCAAACAAAACCTCAAGTTCAGTTTGCAAACTGAATCGAGCCGATCTCGTGCTTGAAAAAACGTCATTCGAGCCATGAGCACCGAATAATATCAATTGAGCCCGATCTTGAGCACTTTTTATACTTGGCTTATTTACATCCTTTATGGTACCACAAGATACCGTTAAAATACAAAATGCATAATTTTGGTATTATCAACGTAATGAATTATGAGACTTTAATTTTAGTTACTTTTTTTCCTTATGAACTCTTATATGAACTCAAAAAGCGCATAAATTCAGTTTATCAAAATATAATGACGCTGATTTTAGTTTTTAGGTACTCAATTTTCGAGTTGGCTTTTATTTTAAATTCCCCACATCCCGACCGAAAATACACAAATTGAAGAACCACGAAATTTCGGTCCCCGAATGAATCGGTATCAAGTTCGGTTTTAGGTAGTGGTAATGTTAGTTATCCCGAACTTCGAAGCGGGCAATTTTTATATTTTTATTAATTAAATTTTATATATTACAAAAATTCAAGTCGATGATCCGAGGTTGAGATTAATCTGAGCCATTTATTGATTACAATCTCTCTCCTCTCTCGAGGCCTCCCCTCCTCTGCCTCACACACACTCCTTACAGTCAATCTCTCTCAATCTCTCTCTCTCTCTCTCTCTCTCTCTCTCTCTCTCTCCCTCTCCCTCTCTCGATCTTCTCTCCTTTTCACTGTCTGCCATCTCTCTCCTCTCCTGTCACCATCCTCTTTAGCACATATCTTCCAGACCATTTTTTGAATCTCTCCATTATTCCCAGTTCATTTCAAATCAAAGAACCATATTTTGTTTTACTTTAATTGAGTTCTATTTTGCTTGCTGGGTTCTGAATGGGTTCTGTTGAAGTTCATGATTGTTTACATCCCTTGCTTGAACTGCTCAAATAAACTAACAAGTCTTTTCATAATTGTAATAAGAAGTTAAAATAATAAAAGAAGTTAGATGTTTAATTGGATGGATCTGATGGAGTTAGTTTATTGTGGCAATATTACCATTTATCTTTGCTTTCAGATGCTTAAGAAACTCCAGCCAGCTTCTTTTGGAGGCAAAGCCACCAAGCTGGTGAATTAAGATCCAAAAGTAAAGTTTATTAAACTGGTTGTTTTCAGGAGTCAAGCCTTGCTTCTTTGAAACAAGTGCTGGTTGGGCGCTCAGATCAGCTACCCAGTGAGCATGAACCTCAAGCTGCTCATCATGGCGTTCAGGTGCTCCCTGATGACCACTCTGGTTCTCACCACCATGACTTACCTTTGAGGGGCCTAAGTCTTCAAGAGGAAACAATTTGGTGCTTAAAAGTATTGGCGATTGCTACAATGCGGCGATCACTTCAAGTATTACAAGAGATAGTCTTTGAGTCAGGTTGCTAAGTGACCTGGGCATTCAATTTTACCTGTGGATCAAACATTATGTTCTGATGGTGACTTCATCAGTGAGACAGATCTTTGGCTTTGAGAGCAGGTGCTTCATACAGAGATGTGCCATCCAGTGAGGCTGCGGTATGAAAACTATACATGTAGCCCTGTTGATCTTTCTCAAAAAACCTTCACCCAATGGTTCCACTTTGCTTTGATTAGAAAACGTTCAAAAGAAACCACTCCATCTATCATATTGTTTATCAAAAGACCACTCTTCTTTGCTTATGGCGACAGATGGAAAATTTGCATCGCGGGCTTGGGCGATGCTCTGGACTAATTTTATATGAGTCCTCACCGGGCCTGACAGATTCCCAAACTCTATAAAAGATGGCAGTGCTGAGTTGTTAAACCTATCACTTGCTTTGGAAGCAGAATTGAGGTGCAGCACCTCCAAGAAGCAATGTGTACTACTGCAGGGTGTGCAAAGTGTCAATTATGTGAAAACAAGTTGAAAAGGACCTCCCACGTACTCTGTTTGGCTGAGATCGAATTTCAAGCTCTGTGGCAAGCTCTATATGAGGCAGGTGGGAGTCAAGTGCATTGATTGATGATGAATTCTTTGGCGTCAGGGGATTGATGAAACCAGGTTTTCTTTGGCGACCAGGCTAAAGCGAGATCAGCCGATTAAATGAAAAAATTATTGTGATAATCTGCTAAAATTGAGTCATAGCTGCTTACCTGTTGCCATAAAATGATGTAGATCTGGAAAAAGCGGATTTAGGAGTACTAGAAGCTGTAGCTTCCCCATTTGACTTTAAAAGCCCAAAACCTTTGATTATTTAAACGACTGAAGTGAAAGCTCTTCTTTGTTTAGAACCATATGAAAACGCTAAAATAAGAAAAGTCACATTTGTTGTATCTAGGATATGAATTAATGTTCATTTATATCAAGAGCTGAACAAGGTTCTTGGACTTCAGGAGTCAATAGTGATGAAGTTGATTGGATTTGAAATGGGTTCTGAAATGGCGATGGAAGAGTTTGAATGATGAAATCTTCCGAAGTCTGATTTGGCGATTGCTGGTTGCAGGATTGTGAACAGTTGAAATAAAAGGTTGTAGTTTATTTGCCAAGGAAGCATTGAATGGCTGGAGATGGTGCATGAATATTTATGTGATTTCATAGAATTAGAAGAAGATGCAAGACAACGAGGACAGATCCCAGGATTTACATGGATAAGGTACATAAACTATAAGTCTTCTGACCATTATTACGATGTCACAAGGTGAATGGAAGCGTGAACTAACACTTGTGAAATATTAGTTGGATTACAGAGCAGACAAATAGCATTACAAAATTAGACATGTGATGACACGTCTGAGAAAATACTAGTTGAATAAATTATTAGGTTCTGGCAACAAAAAGATCAGCGAAGAAGGAAGTCAACCAGGGCGAAAAGTGTTTACTCCACTTCGAGACAAAATAATTAAAATTTAAAGCTGGATCTTAATGGTGATTTTTTTAGACGAAAAAAATTTTTGCGACAAACAACATTAACAGATGTATTTGACCAGTTTAACTTTGTTTAAACAACAAATTTATTTTATATTGATAGCTGAAGATTGTTGACAAGGAGTTTATAAACAAGAAATAAATCTTATTAGCATAAAAGAATTATTATGGCAAGATACAGTTAAAGCCCCCAAATGGGTTTCTTTCAAACAGACCTTTGGAAGAAATTGTGGAAATCCTATGGATCATTATATAAGGTTTGGAGCCTTCTTTGGAGATCTTTGCACCTATACAAGCATTCTACAGAAACTTAGTTGCTCAGTTTGATTGGTGAACCACGGAAGGAGGTCTTATGGATTTGTGAAAACTTACTCTTGTGAAACTGATAATGTTTGTTTACAAACAAATGGAGTTTAAATCAAGTTTAACTTTAAACGGCGACTCATGGATGCTCTGAGATTTGGAGTTATTATCTAGCAGAAGTGCTTTGAGCTACTAGGTTCTTGGTTGGAATGAAAAAAGAGACGCATCAGGTTGAAATGATTTGTCAGACCCCCAAAAACATTGAAGGCCACCCATTTGCTGGCTTAAAGATGACTTTCTTTGGATTAGTAAATTCTTCATTACAAAGACATGTTGATGTGGCTGTATGAAGTCAGGGTGAAAACCTTCACCAGCAGAGGAGTTAGACCAAACCATGGGTTTCTTAAATGACCTTATATTCATGATCAACAACTGATTTTGCTGACAGAACTTTTGATCGAGAATATGAAAATCAAATGTTGAAATGCACATATAACTGGTCTTGCTTCATTAGGCTTAACTTGAGATCTTTACTTTAACTGAGACTTTGGATTGGAAGTCTTCAGCTAATTGGTTTTGGCTGGTAGTTTTGAAATATCTATGGTACAGCAAGGAAATAGTGTTCGCTAAAACTGAACTAATAAATCAGGAGTTCCCAGGATGCACTTATGACCCCAGGGAATTTATCAAAGTTTTTGAGTTTGAATATAATTTTTATTATTTATTAATTTATGTGATCTCGGATGAATGTTGCGTTGATCACCTTTTTTATTATTTTCTTGAGCAAAAGAGTGAGTTCTAATGAGCAATCTAGTCTAAAATTAGATAAACTTTTTGTAAGCAGCATATGTTTAAATTCAACTTATTGTGTAATTATTTCATGACGATTATTATACTAGGTAATGATAAATCAGATATTTGGTAAGATTTTTTATCTTCTTTGTGATGAGGAAATAAGATGCTTTAAACCTTTGATTTGATCGGCTTGGTGCTTTTTTGCTTACAGGACTGGCTACTGGCAGCGCTTTTACGGGCTGACCAACCCATAATTATTGCTGACTTTCTGTTGTTTGATTTATGCATTTACGGCTTATGGCAAACATTGTTTTTCTTTATCAAAAACATTTGAAAAAGATTGATTTGAAAAGAAATGAAACAAACTCCAGGAGCTATTTGGTTTAGAAGCATGTAAAGTGAACAACCTATAGCCAAGAGGTCCATGAGTTTGCACTTTTGGACAGATCTGATACCAGGAGACTTTATCTTTGGCTTTTTAACTAAGATTAACTGATGGCATTAATCAGAGATTAAATTACTGCTTGGACCTGCTGCTGGACAACTGCTCACAAGCACTCATGTGGGCAGCTGAAGTTTCAATTTTCCATTGTTTGAAGTAACTCAGTTCTTTATATATGGTTTCAAAACAAAAGCCTTGGAGGTTCAACAAATCTCTATTTGACAAAAAGTCTTGTTGTTACAATTTGACTAAGAACAAGTGAACATGGACTATTGCTCCTAACAGGTGAGCAGGGACTATTGTATTAACCATAAGTCACTAAGTGCCATGTCATGTATTAGCTTAAGTGCTAAGCTTTGTGTAAAAAGGTATATAAGTCTCTTATCCTATTGTTTAGGATTTATCTTTCTTGTAATTGAAGGTTACTAAGAATAATTCAATACCAGCTTTCCCTTTCTCTTAGTTTTCTCATCTCTCTCTCACTTCTTCCTCTGTCTATCTTTCTTCAATTCTCTACTACTGTGATGATGTTGTCCTTATTGTTCCTAACATACCATCAAACAGGGAACTATAACTGCCTGTTAAATTCAACCAGAAAATGCCAAACATTGCACCTTCAGGTACTCCCAGAAAGCAAAAATTTTCCTTCCCATATATGCATAGAAGGTTAATTAAGGAGACTTACAGTGAACATGGATAGAAACGATGCACGACCAAGCATCACAAGTTTGCAATCCCAGTGCCTACATGAGATACCCTACACTGACCCAAAAACCCAACTCAATCCCTGCTTTACGGGTCTGAGCATCACCTCGAGCTTGGAACACAAATAGGATAACGGAATGGCTGACACAGCAAACCGCACAACAGTGAAGGCTGCCGGGTCCATGACGGCTTCCCACCTCCTTCACAATCGAAATATACTGGCTACAACAAGCGACCAAAATGAGTGAAAAAATTTAAAATGGCGATCCGCCCGCAACACCTCTCAAGCCTGAACTTTATACCCAATAGCTTCCGAATCCAACAGCTTAGGGCTGCATTTGGTTTGCATTTTCGTTATAAATTAGAAACTGAATCTCTCTTGAAAAATACAAACAAGTTCTGCCCTCAATACAAGAGACCATAAGCTCTTAGTTTGATCTCATCACTAAACTCTACATGATCTCTCTGTTCAAGGCCCTAAACCTAAACTTCATTTTTTCCCTTCATCCTTTCATTTTTTTCCTTCTAAAGTTTTCTACTTTCCCGAAAAGAATTTATGCATAAGTCGAAAAATTCGAAATGTTACAGTATTGGGTCGTCTAAACTTACTTCAAACTACCAATGAAAATTACCAAAATATAATAAATTTTCACATTTTTTCATTGTTGTTATGAACAATCAAACAAGAAGGCAGAGAAAATAATTTATAGAAATATTAAAAATATAGTAAGGGTGTAGTCAATTTGGATTTCAAAAGGATTTTTAACAGACTTTTTTTAAGTGACATATTTTACACGATTTTAATAGACTCTACAATTCTAGACCCAAGTTTAAATGGAATTCTATTATAGATTTTATATGGATTTGTATGGACTTCTTTCACAGATTTCTTGGGATTTTAATTAGGCTCTTACAACATAAACATTTTGCATTCATCCAAATATATATAATGATATGACAATACAAACCAATCAAATATGTCTTTCCCTTTCTCATTTGAACTGGGGTTGTGATCTTTTTCTTTTTTAACTAATCAAAACAAGATCGTTGGCCTAGTAACAGATGAATTGCAAAGAGCTCATCAATTGGTTACAAATGGATTTAGCTGGGCTTTTATGAACAAAAGTGGTTACTAGTGCACTTAATTATTGTTATCCTTGTGGGAACATATTTTGTTTTAGAAGTTGATGACTGCAAGAGCCATGCCTTCATTCATTTGAGTTGACAAAAGATATGTGGATATTCTTTTGGCTTAGAAAAAAAAAGATTACTCCACTTATAGTCAAAGCTAATACAAGTGCATAACATAACATAAATCAGAAACTTTAAAGGAAATGATAGATGGTTTCAACGAAAACAAGATAATAATGCTCCTTTAACTCTCATTTTACTCCCCCACTCTCATTTTACTCCCCGACCTTCGAATGGTGCTCCTAGCAATCATAGCATTATTCACGACTCATTATCCTTCATTCACATTGTTATCATTACGGGCATCTCTCCACATGTCCAAAGCTATATTATATCTCCATTCAATAGCAATATTCCCGTTGTTGTTCTTGTGTTTTGAAAATCTTGTTCAAGATCCCCTTCTAAAGCGTAATGGTGGAGACGAAGAAGATTAATTATGCGGTTTCAAAAGGAAATTTGTCAGAATTACCTTGCTCCTTACGAAAAGAAAATTGTACTCACTTTAAGCTAATACTAGCCGCTTGTGATGCATATGGAAATGGAGGTGCAATATTAAGGGTAGAATCGTGATTTAAAAATACCAAATATCCTCTCGGCAGAGCATTTCTTAAGGAAGCATGACGAATTGAACAACTTCTTTTTCATTTCTTGGCTCACGACACAGACACCATACTCTTGGAGATGATATCGGATTCCCTCGATAAGCTAAATTTATCGTGTTGGAAATCCACAATCTGTGAAAAATTTACTTGATAATATATATTAGTATGCAACTCAATGACTTAATGAGAATTTTTATAATTAAATAATAATAATATAAATAAAAGGATAATTTGATACCTTGGCACTTTAAGTCCATTCCTCTCGTCAAGCATGTTGAAGTACTCTTGAATCATGAGTTAATCCTTCCACCCACTAAGGACGTACAAAAATTCCTAATTAAAGTTACAAGCGGCTAATACATTTGTGATATGACTCCCTTAGGCGCAATAGCGCACATGCATCCAACTACGTGTTGGGATAGGTGTGCCATCAATAGCTCAATACAATCTGAAAGAGTGTTCTTAAGTTTATCTTTTGGAACAAATTAGAGAATGATACAAAATAAAAAATAAAATGAACAACACATTATACATACCCAACCCCAGTAAAGTCAAAACCTCGTACTTTCTCTTATTTTAGATGCCTTTGCTATTCGGGTTTGGCCATCATCTTGATGCTCTCCGTGTTCAAGGCCTTCAAAACTTTGTTAAAATTTCTCTTGATAGTCCAATGTGATCGGCCAAATGTTTCACGTATTGAACAATATCTATAATTGTGGCCAGACAATGAGCAAAAAATGTTGCAAGCATTTCATACATGCAAATGAATCTTGTATCTTGTAAGAGTGTTTTTTTCTCTAATAATTGTGCATAACTTCACTTAAACACATCGGATACATTCTATACCTTTGCCGAAAGTCCTCTGGATGGTCCTCTTTCAATACTTTATGTATATAATTGTATCCTTCCATAGCCAGTAATTGGTCACCGAGTTAACGGACGTTCAATAGGTTGTCCACTTGTGATTATAAATTCTTTATTCACGTATGGATTACGGCTTAAATTGCCATCAATAAATACTTGATGGTTTCATAAAAGTTCTTCTTCTTCCAATTTTGCTTCATCGAGTTTCTTCTTCTTCCATTTCTTCCCCATCTTCTTCCACTACCATTTCTTCCCCATCTTCTTCCCTACCATTCTTGATTGAGACATTATATAAACTACCTGACAAATAAACGAAATGATAAGCGTGTTAACAAACAAACAAAGAATTATATGTAATGCCAAAGACACAAATAAATATAAATAATAGTAATTAACAAAAAGTATGGATAACTCAATTAAAAATAATCCAAAACAAAAACGAACAACAAATAAAAACTAATGTATCATAAGTCAAATCATCTCATTTTAAATTGTAGATTATCCAAGATTTGAGCGCTCTTCGGAGACATATTCAAAAATGCGTTCTTTTTGGTTTAAGTATCGAGCAGGGACAATCGCTTGATAGAGGTAGGTTCATCCAAATTTGGGGGAGTTTTCTTAATTGCATCCTCTCTCTATCCTTTTGTCTTTTCTCCAATAGGCTATGGACTCCTCTCGAAAGTCGGTGGCAATTGAACCAGAGTAAGTGAAATAGTTTCCATGATTCCGACTTGATTGGTGGCCTCGGATGATCTAGTATTCCCTTGGTATTGAGTTCTAGTTCGTTTCCTATGATTAGTGATTGGTGGGAGAAACTTAGAGGCCAGATCTTGAGAGAGGTAAGAGATGGAGATGATTGGTGTCGAATGATGGAGCTTAGTTTGATGTTGGGTTTTGATTTGGTACAAAACCCCCATTTTCCTCGTCATAGAACAAGTTATCTATTCCAATGTGTCCATCTTCCTATTCCAACTTGAGTATCTTCCACCACAAAAGTTCTTGCATCTGGTTTCCTCACCCCCAATCCCTGCGGTGTCTCCAGAGTGGCCGGTTGCATTACCAAGTACAATTTGCAAATCTTCAAAGTCATCACAAGATTTGTTACGCATGCTTCTTTGGCTTGGGTGAGCCTACAAAAGAAACAAGAAAATCACAATTGTTTAATAAATTATAGTATATATTCAAGTTAAATATAATATTTTAAATAAAAGCTAGGAAACTCACTTTAAGTACTCTTCCCAAACTTCTTCCTCGGCAACAAAATCTCTTTATGTGATTGCATCCCACCCAAAGCCGAGTTGCTTCCTATAAGGTACAGTATACTTTCCATATTCTTTCTTAAAGTATTTCACTCGACTTGTGTAATGCCCATAAGTACATTACACTTCAGTTTTTTATTAAGTATTGGAAGTATTCTTGTCGTCACAATATCCTTGCTTAGCGGATCATTAGCATCACGCCATCCCCGACATGTAGCATCAACAAGCAATTAGCAACAGCATTTTGCTCTCTTCCACGAGTCCAAAAGCTATAATCATTCTTGACCTTCATGTTACATTTTCTTGTTGTTCATCTCATTTGTAATGTTACTAATATATATGTGCAAATTACTATTAGTGAAGTGATGTGATTGTTGATGGATTTATGTAAGTGAAGTGATTGTTCTTTGGATTTTATTATGTATAATTATATTAGGCAAAGATATTGTATAAATATGAAAGAACAACTTCACGTGCTATGACTATGTGTGTATAAACATGCTGAAAAGTTGGAGTAAAAACAAAAGAGAGTATAACTTGAATGTATTATGTACATAGCAAAAGCACCTTGTTCAAATGGCACGCATTGTAAAAAGAAAACTAATAAGAACTTTTTATGCACGCACAAATACATCAAATCTTACTATTGACAATAAAACAAACGGCAAATAACCACACAATTAGTAAAAGATCGGTAAAAATGTAAACACATAACTAGAAACCCAAAGGCCAATAGTAAGCACATACATGAGCAAGTGCTTTTAATTTGGCTTATTCAAATGATTAATTGGAGTACTAACATTACAAGATTTCAAGGGATGTTGTAAGTTCCCACTTACATATTATAATACCTAATCTATCTATCTTTATAAGGCAATGTCTTATAAGGTGATTAATTGGATTAATCATTAGGCTTGATAATAAGAATTTTTGTGATGCGAATAGTGATAAATCTGGTATTATACGGTAAGCTAACCATAGGGTTGCAAATATGTTAGATGCAGATAGTAATAGTGTGTACATGTGTCGAGTCTCAATGAAATCCACATGAAACATACCGGCAGAATGAATAATAAGCAGGCGCGGCGAATATGTTAGACGAGGCTACCCATATACGAGTTCCATTTTAGGGAGTTCTAGCAAATATGAATAATGAATAATAAAACCAAACTCTCATCCATGCGAGTTACGCACTATATATTGGTTTTATTATTCATCAATTTGTCCTCATATCAAATATTTTTGCCCTTGACCAACAAATATGAATATTACAAGCCCAGGTGCGGCAAGAATGAATAATAAAAATATTATGTATTATTTTATTATGACCGTGCAGAATAATATTATTTTATTCCCGGAGTGCAAAATGACGATTTGCCCTTGGTTGACCTTTCGGTTGACTTTGCGCGTCGTAACTAGTACGACGTTTCCATGTATTTTCTCGGCATTAGCACAAGTCGACACGAGCAGGACGTCATTCGGAGTTTGAATGGCGTTCTACGGACGTTAATCTTTTAACGTTAAGTTAGCGGATTTGATAACTTTTAATTTGGGCCTTGAACCCGGCAAACTTGTGGGCCCGACCCATTTCTCCTCTGTCATTTCTCACTCAATCTCTCTGCCATTTCACTGTCTCTCTCCTCACACTCGACCTCACTTTCCCCTGCCCAGCAGACATCTCCTCCTCCGCTTCCCTGAGTACTAAATACACCCAGAAGTTTCATAATTTGGCTTGCCACACCTTCTTCGACAAATCGAATCACCCAAACCTCCACCACTGGTTGAGCCCTTTGGACACCTCGAAAACCCAGGAAACAACAAACTCGAAAACCCGAAGAAAATTTATCTAGGCACCCATAGCCTTTGCCATCAAATCCTTGGCCATCCTTAGGCCTAACTAGGTCCACAAAGTCGCCATCATCATCCTGAGCCTGGCAAGCCAGAAACCCAGGAACCAACGAAATCCCGAGAATCACCATTTTCAGGCGAGCTTTGATCGGTAAACTCGACAACTAAAGGCCTCGAACTAACTTGTGAGTGACATCTTTGAGCTTACAGGAGCTGCGGATTCAAACCCGGGCTGCGCATGTTGAACAGGCCTAGATCGATGAATTCAAATTGGTAGAGCTTCGATCTCAACTCCGGCCATCTCGGGGCCATTTTCGCCCAATCTCGAGGTCGTCGAACTCCCTTTCACCTAGCTTCATTCTTTGTGTGTTTTGCACGAAAAATGGTGAAGAGTCGGCATTACGCATTTCCAGGTTCGGCGCGGTGGCCGCGGCCGCGCGCCTTGCTGGCCGGAGCGGGTTGAAAGGTGACCGGCGGCGCGTCGGCGGAGCAGTCGGGCGGTCTTAGCGATGTCGGTAAGCCAGTTCAACCGGTCGGGCCAGGGAATATTCAAGGAATATTAGTCAGGTGCTGCTGCAGCGTTAACGCGGAATGTCCCAACGCCGTTAGAATATTCCGTTAACTTTAGCAGACGATGTGACGTCGGTCACCGCGCGTGACCGGCGCGTGGCGCAACGTGGCCGCGCGCGTGGTGAACATCCAGGCGTGACGCGCGTGAGCGCTTGTGTGACCTGCGCCGCGCGTGGCGCGCGTGAGAGCCAATTGGCGGCGTGTGGCGAGCGCGTGCGACGGCGCACGGCGTTACAGCGACGGTTGGGGATTTCCGACCCCGAAACTCCGTTTCGGGTATCGAGCAGTTTTTCTTGTAATTTAGTGTACTTACTAATTTGTGGGTTTCTAAAATAGGTTTTGGCGACCGTGGCGTTGAAGCTTGTCATCCTAAACTCTTCGACCCGGTATTTGTGAGTGGGCCTTCCTTACCTAAAATAATGGTTTTATATGTTTTAGTTATAAAAATGGTTTTGCCTATGCCTTAATTTGACTATTATTACACTTGTTGGCAAACTTAATTTATGTCTACACCTTTATTATTTGTAGTATAGTATTTGTTCCGTGTTTAGGTAAACCTTGTGCCAGTAGTATTTACTTGGTTTATCGGATAGACTTGATGTTTGTAGACCGACTCGGTAATGTATTAGACCATGAAATTAGTAGGCTGGAGCCATATTTCCATTTAGACTTATGCCATTGGTGGTGATTTATGTATTGCTTTGCTCGCGTATTACAATTATCGTACCAACCACATTTTCGAGGTTTAGGGAATTAATTATTTTAATTCCCTATTTATGCGATTGAATCTTATATTTGTTTGGCCAGACCTTAGACGTATTTAGATGATTTGGAAACGATAAATTCCTATCATATTTTGGGTTCACCTAATCTACCATTAAGTTGGTATTTCATACCTTACTTGGTACTAGTATGGCGTATTCTTGGTATTTTACGTATTGTGGTTAATTACTTGGTATTTCGGAGTACGGGACCGAGAATACTTTATTTATTGATTGTTTAAAGGTTATCCCAAAGGGAAATGACCTCACGTTGTTTTATTTTAAAATACTCCGTGGCATGTTTTATACGCTCGATTAGGAAGGCTCGCTGGTGTTTATTATCTTTTGTCCCAGGGCAGGACCAGCCTTCACGTGATTGTTCACACACTTGCCAAATCACGCTCACTATGGATCCATAGTAAGGTGCCGGCTTGTTAGTCGCATGGGCGCCAGGGCTTCGTTGTGATGCGTTAGCGCGCCGGCTTCACGTGATCGTAGTACATGAGCGTAGCTTTGTTTATACACCCGGCTATTCATGACGGTCTCTCTGTATGAACTCGTGTGTTACCGCCATTCTAAACGACGTCTATCTTTTAGTTGGATTACCAGATTATCTACGATTTTCAACGTGCCACGGAGACATTTATTTGAGTTGCAGTTTTCCGTATAACTGACACATGAACCTTTTATAAGAAGTAAATTATGCCGAACGGTGACTTTCTTGCCGTCTCGGACGGTAAGTATATTTACATTACTTACCTTATTTTCTACCTATTACTATATTATGTTTTCAAGAAAGATTTTACGAAACTTATTACGTGTTTTACGGCGAGGGGTTAGTATTTTCAAAAGGAAAGGTTTTCACGAAATAATTAGCTATGGCCCGCTCACCCTTTGTTTTGCGCCCACATCGGGTTTAGCGGTTTGGAGCTATCGACATCGAGACCCGGTGGTATGAAGTTGTTACGAATTCTCTTTATTCCTGACTTCTCGATATTTTGTATTCGTGCGATATACGTAATTATTCATTAATTCTTCAAATATTCTTTATTTATTCAAATTGGCTTTCGTCCCTCACACGTGGTGTCGGCCCATTATCAAACTTTGGGTGTGCGTGTACATCAGGGTCGGGTTGTGTCAGGTTGGTATCGAGCACGAGTTCACTGCTAACCTACGCTCTTCCTTGCCAACTACATGCACATTGGTTGGGTATCAAACTTCAATTCTTTGAACTTGGCTATTTCTTGGGTATTCTACTACATGAAGTTCATTCTCGGGCTTTTGTTCTCGAATTCTTCTCTTGGAATTGGGGAAATTCTCCGAACTCACACCACTTTGATTATTGTTTCTCCTTGGTTTAATTCCTAAGTTCTTCTACAGTGTCATACCACCTCGACGTCACCAATGCGCAGTTGTAAGTAGTTCCTGCGATTACAGCTGGTTTGTCACGTTTTCGAATGCAGCGTAGTTTTAGTGCTTAACTGCGAGACGTTTTCCTTACCAGCTTACTACGTTGAAATCGCCTTGAATTGGAAGCTGATTGGCGTATTTCGTATTTTCGGTGTGTGGTGTAAACAGCCACATCGGATGATCTTTCATCAAATACTTCCCTTAGAGGCTGACGCTAGGCGTAGTTTGCGAGAACTTTGTTTTCGTGTCAGGCAGTCTTGTGGACGTAATTGTGGGGTGGTTTCTAAATTACTTTTCTGCCAGCGGTGTTCTACACCTTAGCAAGCGACTCTACCTTGGTGGCTTGAGTTGAACTGCTTACGTTGTTTTGGCTGATCGTCTGCCCACCAAATTCTTGTGGGCGACAGGCGGCGATCGCGGGCCACGTGTGTATATACTAATTATTGTGAGATGAAGACTTGGAGACGTTTTCCTCCCAATTATTCTAATCACTTTCTAATTTCATCCAGGAAATGGAAAATTATCAAGTGATTTCCTTATGCTGGGGTACTTTCCGCACGTGCGGCGCAATGACCTCTTCGGTGATCGTGGCCCAGACTGTCGATCGACTCTTCTCGAATAATTTCGTGCCTACTTTTCGGTAGTTGGGATAATTTCCATCTTCGTGATGTTGATCAATTGTGTGGGAGTCCTTCTGTTGTCTTTCATTTTAATGGTGACTCAATTCTCTTGAACGATTGAAGAACTTTAGTACTTCCCCGAAGTCGACACTTCTTCCACTCATGACTTTTGTCATTCAAATCGATCATCTTCCCACTCTTGTGCATGTGCGGCTATCTTGGCTGTTCGCTTGGCGACGGTATGGATTGCATATCCACTAGTGACGGTGATTGAAAATAACCGGTTTGACTCTAATTTAAGGCGTATCCTTTGTCGAGTACGGTTTGGAAGCTTTTTCTTTTGAATCTTCTTATTCGAACGCCGACGAGAGACAAACCACGAGACGAGGAACCCGGCCAGATGTGTAGGCTTGAGATTCTTTAGGACTCGTGAAGCCTAGGAGCTTTTTCCGTCGGAGTTCCTAAGGTGGTCCCAGAGTAGAATCGGGCTCGACACGGCTTAAAATGGCACAGGATCAGCTGTTACGGAATCGAATTCTTGCACCCGGTAGTTGGGTATCGGACGATCATTCCTTTGGTCTCAGAGAGAATGCGTCTTTCAATGTGAAATTTCAACCTACGAAACCTTACACATCAACAATCTACTTTCGGTGGACGTACATTGCCAAGGCAATGTCATTCCATACTACAGACTTCTTTCTCCACAGAATTTTTGATTATTCTACTCATATCTGGTGGTACACATTTGTTCAGTGAGGAAACGCTATCTGCTTTTAAGGTGAGAGTTCGTACTTTGACCGGCAAAATACTACGAACGATTATCTTGTCTTCGGAAACGTTAATCATTCTTGGGCTTTGTGAGATCCAAACGGATCAGTGTACCTATTCGGCTATTTCACCTTGTTCATTCAAACTGCTCGACCATGTTGTACTCTACTAGGATACAATTTGGAATGGCTATGACGTGAGGCAAGAGTATGTCTTGTTCTTTGGGGTTATACGATGATACTCTGTTATCATCGCTAATCAAGATTTTACATAATCTCATTCCTCGGATGTCGTAGTTTTTCGTGACGTGATCCTAGGAATGGATTATTACCCAATTTTAGTGCCGAGTGTGGATTATCGGCGGAGTTGACCACCTTCTTGCCACTGACATATTATTGTGACGTTCATACGTGATACAGGAGAAATCGACTTGTGGGCGACTTTCGGCTATGAGTACGATGAAATTTGTTGAGTTAGGGTTTGTGATGGTTGTATCACATTTTACCGACGTTGGAGAAGAAAAATTCCTTTACGTGTTGACGATCTGGGAGTTGTCAACGAATCCTCCCTGAGACTTTACTGACGATGCACTGGTGTACGTCGAAGTGGGGGTCTGTCCCAGTCATTCAGTGTGAGTAATTATCTCATTTCCTTACCTGCTCATCTTTTGGCTCCACGGAGTCGTGTGAGTCAAAGGAAATTTCGGCTTTAAAACTTTTACGTCGGGATTCTTTCAATCCAGCACTTCACTTTGAGGAGCTGCAGTGGCATTTGTTCAGAAAGCGAAGTGACGGTATTCCTAGGACTGCACGTGATCTAGACAATTTATTCGGGTGACGACTAAAAACGTTACCTCGTGCCTAGGAATCGATGATCTCGACCAACTCCAAAGTACACAATTCTTCTTCAAGATCGTCTGAAGCTTGATTGTTTTCGGTGAAGGTCAAGAAACGTTGTTTACCAAGCCACTTTACGGATTTCGTTGCAAGCCTTACGAGTTTTCTTGTCATACCGGGTTAATGATCGCCCCATCAAACTTCATGAACTTGTTGGCTCAAGTGCATCGATGGTATCTCGACAAGTTTGTGATAAATCTTCTAGTTGATTTTAAGCGTATTCCAGTGCAGAGTGATCATGCAAAATGCATTTAGCATGATTTCTGCGAGAGAAGTTAGGAGTTTCAGTAGTTGTACTGACTCGGCTGAATATGAGTTCTACCTAACCATGTGTCTTTTTGGGACATGTGATTCCTACTTGAGTTGTTTTCTTGTCGATCCCAGGATGGGTTTGCTACGGCGGGATACGGTTGCGACGCAAAGTGTTACAAATTGAAACCTTCTTGTTTTAGTCGGTTCTTCTGGAAGACGTTTGGGTGAAGCGTTTCTCTTCTTTTTATTGATACGCCTCTCACGAAACTTTTAATTAATTATTAATTTTCGTGTGGAACGACGACCACGAGCAAATTTTAAGCTAACTCGAGTTTGGTCTAATTCTTATTCTTGTATTCTGCTTTCCAACGGCCCGGTGCTACGTGTTCTACGGTGATGAGTCGCGAGCGGGTTGGCTTGTGTGCTAATGCGCATGGTTGGATAATCACTCGTGCTTTCGAGATAGGCGAAATCGCGTAGAGATGAATTATCGTATCCCGGTCGTAGTTGGTGCCGAGTAGCTTTACTTTTTGAAGTTACGCGACATTTTCTTTTGGTGAGATGTGTAGGTAGTACATGAGCCACCCAAGTTGAGGCATCATTTCTCTGGGAGACCTCAATCTCGACCATGGAGATGGTTGAGGTTGTCGAGAGAGGTGGCTCTGGGTTCATCTCGGCCACCTTAGGTCGTGCAAGCGTGAGTAAGCTGGTAACCCTGTCAGGCGATCCCTACAGGTGAATTGATTTCCTTCGACTAGAGTATTATTCCTCTTTGATCGATTTTCGGTGCTGCTTGTTGTCCACCGATGAGTTGTTGTGATGATGGGGTGTTCTTAGCCCAGAGCGCTCTCGGCTAAGACAAACATTATTCTCCACTTGCGTTTGCTTTAGAGGGAGTCTACAGGGACATATTCTTGTGGATTATTTTGCACCATTATCTACCATCGTCGTACTTCTTATGGAAATTCGGGGCAAGAAATTTTTATAAGAGAAGTGAAGCGTGCATTATTAGGAGAATAATATTATTTTATTCCGGTGCAATAAACGATTTGCCCTTGGTTGACAACACCGGTTGACTTTTGCGTAAATCAGCCCAGTACGACGTTTCCACCTTATTTTCTCGACGTGGCACCATTAGAGCCACTGACGGGGCGTCATTCGAGGTTTGAATGAGCGTTCTACGGACGTTAATCTTTTAACGTTCGGGTTAGCGAGATTTGTGCTTTTAATTTGGGCCTTGAACCCGGCCGACTTGTGGGTGACCATTTCTCCCTCTGTCATTTTCTCACTCAATCTCTACGCATTTACGTCTCTCTCCCTCACATAGACCTCACTTTCCCTGCAAGCAGACATCTCCCTCCTCCTTCTAAGAATTACTAAAATGCACCAACAGGTTACATGGTGAAGCACCACCTTCTTCCCGACAAATCGAATCACCCAAACCTCCTGGATTGAGCCTTTGGACACCTCTACAAGAAAACCCGAAACAACAAACTCAAAGCCAGAAGAAAATTTATCTAGGCACCCATGGCCATGCCATAGTCCTTGGCCATCCTTAGGCCTAACTAGGTCATAGAGTCACCATCATCATCCACGAAGGCTACGGCAAGCCCGAAGCTTGGGAGACCAACGAATCCAGATCACCATTTTTCCGGCGAGCTTTGATCGTTGAAGCTAAAACCTTCAGGCCTCGAACTAACTTTGTGAGTGACATCTTTGAGCTTACGGGAGCTCGGGTTCAAGCCGGGAGCTCTGCGTGTGGTCATCGGCCTAGATCGATGAATTCAAATTAGGCGAGAGCTTCGATCTCAACTCCCGGCCATCTGAGGGCCATTTTCGCCCAATCTCGAGTGAAATCGAACTCCACTTTCACCCTAGCTTCATTTTGTGTATTTTTGCACGAAAATGGTGAAAGAATTCGACGTTACGGCATTTTCGGTTTCAGCGCGGTGGCCATGGCCGGCGAGCCTTCGGCGGCCACGGCCCGAGGTTGAAAGGTGGCCGTGCGACGTGTGTGAGCCGTGCGAGCCGGTCTTGCGTCGACAAGCCGTTCAACCCATTGGACAGAATATTCAAAGATATTAGTCAGGTGCTGTAACGGCGTTAACGGAATATTCTACTTCTTGGAATTAGGAATATTTCGTTAACTTTTACTTGAACGATAACGGCGTCGATCACCGCGCGTGGCCGTGGCGTGGCGTGGCGCGTGGTGAACATCCGCCGGCGCGTGGCGCGCGTGGCGCGTGTGACCTCCACCAGTGCATGGCAGTGGCCCGCGCGTGAGAGCCCAATTAGCCGGCGTGTGTGGCGGCGCGTGCGGCTTGGGCGCACGGCGGCCACGCGCGGTTTTGGGGTTTCCAAACCAGGAAACTCCGTTTTAGAATTTATCAGACCGCCGTTTTTCTTGTAATTTACGTGTCTTTTACTAATTTGTGGGTTTTCTAAAATAGGTTTGGCGGCCGTGGCGTTCGGAGGAAACGTGCATCACAAACTCTTCGGCTTCGGTATTTGTCTGAGTGGGCCCCTTCCTTACCTAAAATAATGGTTTATATGTTTTAGTTATAAAAATGGTTTTGCCTATGCCTTAATTTGACTATTATTACACTTGTTGGCAAACTTAATTTATGTCTACACCTTTATTGGTTTGTAGTGTAGTATTTGTTAGGTATTTGGTAAACCTTGTACTTCGTAGTATTTACTTGGTTTATCGGATAGACTTAAATGTTTGTAGGCCAGGCCATTGTGTGTTAGACCATGGAAATTGATGGGCCTGCGACCCATATTTCCATTTAGACTTATGCCATTAAATTGGTGATTTATGTATTACTTTGCTCGCGTATTACAATTATCGTACCAACCCTATTTCGAGGTTTAGGAGTTATTATTTAATTCCCTATTTATGCGTTGAATCTTATATTTGTTTGGGCCTTGGGCCGTGTTTAGGTGAACTTTGGAAACGATAAATTCTATCATATTTTGGGTTCACCTAATCTACCATTAAGTTAGGTATTTCTATACCTTGGTACCGTATAGGCGTATTCTTGGTATTTTACGTATTGTGGTTAATTACTTGGTATTTGAATTACGGGACAGGAATACTTTATTTATTGATTGTTTTAAAAGTTATCCCAAAAAGGGATGACCTCCCGTTGTTTATTTAAAATACTGGTGGCATGTTTTTATACGCTCAATTAGGAAGGCTCACCGGTGTTGTGTCTTGTCCGGGCAGGGACCCGGCCTTCAAGTGATTATTCACACCCCACTTCATAGATACGCTCACTATGGATCCATAGTAAGGTGCCCGGCTTTATTCCCGAGTCGCATAGGCGCCGGAGCTCCGTTGTGATGCGATTAGCGCCCGGCTTCACGTGATCGTAGTACATAGCGTAACTTTGTTTATACACCCGGCTGTTCATGAATATATACGTATGAACTTCGTGTGTTGCCATTCCTAACGACGTCTATCTTTTAGTTGGATTGTGAATTATCTACGATTTTTTTCAACTGATACCTGAGACATTTATTTGAGTTACTTGATTTTCCGTATAACTTATTTTATGAACCTTTTATAAAGTAAATTATCTTAGAACGGTGACTTTACTTGCCGTCTCGGACGGTAAGTATATTCCGTCTTACCTTATTTTCTGTACTATATTATGTTTTCAAGAAAGACCTACGAAACTTATTACGTGTTTTACGGCGGGGTTAGTATTTTCAAAAAAGGAAAGGTTTCACGAGAAATAATTAGGCCCCATGGCCCTCACCCCTTTTGTTTTGCGCCCCTCCGAGGTTTAGCGGTTTGGAGCTATCGACATCGGGAGCCGGTGGTATGAAGTTGTTACGAATTCTCTTTGTTTACGGCTTCTCGGTATTTTTGTATTCGTGCGATATATCGTAATTATTCATTAATTCTTCAAATATTCTTTATTTATTCAAATTGGCTTTCGTCACCTACGTGGTGTCGGCGGCACATCCGACTTTTGGGTGTCCACGTGTACATCGGGTCAGGTTGTGTCGTATTCATCAATTTGTCTCATATCAAATATTCAAATATTCTTCCATGCGAGTTCCGGCAAATATTTTTATTATTCATCAATTTGTCTCATATCAAATATTCAAATATGAATATTTTGAATATATATGAGATACAGGCCGATTGCAACAAGAATGAATAATACAAATATTCTCTAACTATGGACAAGGGCAAAAACACTGGAAACACCATGAAAGGGAATGGACAAGAATGATTCATGAGATACATGACTATATGATTTTTAGAGAAAGCAATACCTTGGGGATGAAGAGGAAGAGCTGTTCCTCTTTTGTTTTGAAGAGGAATTTGTTCCTCTTACATCGTGAGTGTGAAAAGAAATTAGAGGGGAGAGTTGGATTCTTTTTGGCATTTGGTATTATACCACCCCACCCTTAAATCATCAAAATCTCTTATCCATTGAAATCTCAGCAAATCTATGGTATTCTCTATACTAGACATGTGTGGACTTTTAAAAATTTTAATTATTTATTTGGTTTGAGATATTCTTTTAAATCCTCTAAAATCTAATTTGACTACACCTAATTTTAAAATCTTTTAAAATCCACTTTTAAAATTCTAATTGACTACACCTTCATTTTAAAGTCTTTTAAAATCCTTTAAAATCCTAATTTGACTACACCCTTTTCGGGAGGAAAAGGAGTAAAAAGGAAAAGCTTTTACCATGAACGACGGTGACGTTGAGCAGGATGATGCTCGACTTTCTTGGGGAAGCGAACGAGATCGCTTGATTGCCCTTGCGGTCTAAGTCCCACTGTTTCAGCTTTCTCGGACTCGAACCATCCAATTTCATGGTTTCTAAGTCCTTGTTTGGCATTGGGTTTAGAGCTACTAGAACAAGGAGGGAGAAGACGAAGCGGTGAAACGAGGTCGTTTGCAGGGATTTGTGTGGAAGGAAGAGAAAGTTTAGGAGTTAGTAGAAGAAGAGCATTTGATTGTGGTGGTGGCGCGGATCGATGAGTTCCACGACCACCCGAATGATGAGTTCAAGTAGCTTAATTCTACAAAATTCGATTGGCTTTTTTTTCGCTCTCACTTGTCTCTCGCTCTTTCACTCTCTCACTCCTAAGCGAAGGAATAAGTAGAAAGAAGAAGAAGAAGGGCACCGGGCATTTAAAACAAATGGACTTAGCGCAACGAAGGGGTTTTGTCACGCAAAACTCGCTAAAAATTAAAAAAACCATTACTTAATTATTGTGGACCAGCCAAAATTTTGAAATTGCTCACGGCGCGAATATTTAAAAGGTTTTGTCGTGTTATCAATCTTTAGGCGACGAAAACATAATTCATCGCCTAAAGATTGTTGAAGCGACGAAACTTTTAAAATGACTTATTTGTTTAAGATACGGTAATTTTTGTCAAGGTTGATCTTGAAGAAGAGCTCTACATATTGAACGAGTTCAGATTTTAAAATGGTATTAGTTAGGTATGTTTACACATATTTACACATTTGTAGGAAATATTAAATTACAACAAAAAAATCATAATAATTAATGAACAAATGTAAAAAATATTTAAAAATATATATAAAAATCTCGTAGTGACAAGCTACGCAACTTTCGTTAGGGGGTCGGCTCAAAATTTGACACCATAATCCATGAACCCTAGATATATTTTTAACCATCCATTGTCTTTTTTACGTTTACGCTCCATTATACTCACAAATTTCATTTTTTGGACGGCTTCTTTTTTGAAAATAGGATATTTACTTGGATGCAAAAGTTGAATGGTTCAAATTGTTGATATCACATTCGAGATTTTTTACGGTTAATGAAAATATAGCTCGGAGTCTATAAAAGTTTTAGAAACTATATAACATCGACTCATATTTCATGTTATTGTAAATATCGGAACATGATATCAATGATGCACGAGGCTTGTTCATCTTTTAAATTTAGAAAAGAAACTATCTAAAAAATGAAATCCCTATGAGAATAATGGAGCGTAAACGTAAAGGTAATCCAACTTGATTAAAAATAAATTTAGGGTTCATGGTTATGGTGTCTGGCTATAGAGCTTGTTATGACGAGTGTTTGTGTATTTGTTAAAAACATTTTTCACACTTGTGCATTGATTATTATAATTTTCTTGTAATTTGATTTTTCCCTACACAAATTCGTAATATGTGCAAATATACCTATTATAATTATTAATTTAAAAAATTTGAACCGCTCAATGTAGAATACTATCAAGATCATCCTTGAAAAAGAGCCACATCATTCGAAATGAATAAGTCTCATTCTTTAACTCAAGAAGAGTGACTTAGAATTAATTTTAGACTTTGAGGCGACCCGAATTTAAGCGAATAATGTAGTCGTTTGCCTAAAGTATGTTTAGGTGACGAAGGCGTGTAGGGTTTAGGAGACGAATAATGTAGTTGTTGCCTAAAAGTATGTTTAGGTGACGAATAATCTAACACGAATCATGCGATTAAATCACTTCCTAAAGTATGTTAGCGCCAAATCCTCATTCATAAATTTTTCCAAGTCTTGAGCGATAGACCACAATTTATGCGTTTGCCTAAAAAGCTGTTTAAGCTCATTGAACTCTTCGTCGCGTAAAACTTTTATTTTAGACATGTTACCATGACCGAAATTTAATTTTGGTCGCCTAAATAATTCTTGGGATAAATTTTTTTCTTCGTCGCCTAAAGTTTTGTCGCGCAGAAGTACTTTTTTCTACTAGTGATTTGGGCTTCTATAATTCTAATGAAATGGCATATTTCAAATTAGGGTTATGTATTGGGGGAATTAAATTCAGATTTCTTGATATATTTATAAATTTTAATTTTGTTATTTGAATGTGAAATTGGCAGATTCGTAATTGGTTGGAGAAGTTGTGAAGTTGCTTGGGGTTTTGATTTTTTCTTTGCCAGATTCGTTATTTTATTTTGCTCAGGATTTCAAATCTGGGCCTTCAGGGTGGCGCAAAAATTCGCCCAAAGCAAAAAAACACTGTCCCAAATGTTTTTATTCCCGACCCGATCAAAATCGGAAACCCATTTCGGTATTCCCGGAAATATTTCAGTCGGGATCAGGATTAATTTCCAATGGGCTTCTAGTTTTAGGATTGGTAATTGAGATTGGGCTTTTAGTTTCGGGCACCTTAACCGAACAACCCGACTCAAAAGTTAAAACACACATTCAGCCTTGTCAAAATGTAATGGCCTCGAATTGTAATTTTTCAGTTATTTTTTTTCCACTCAAAACGTATTCGGTCGTATCGAAACATAATGCGGGCAAATATTAAATTTTCAATTACTGTCTTTCTTTATGAACTCAAAAAACGCATATATTCGGCCTTATTGAAACATAATGGTCACGGATTTTTTAAATGTTGTAGTTATTCTTTTTCTTATGAACTCAAAACACACATATTCATTCTTATCGAAACATTATGGCCTCGAGACTTTAATTTTTTACTTACTCTTTTTATTTATGAACTCAAAGCACATACTTGGTGCTTATCAAAACACAACGATTTCGTGTTTTAAATTTCAGTTACTCTATTTCCTTATGAACTCAAAATGCACGAGATTCGTTCTTTATCGAATCATAATGGTCTCGGATATTTTTCGGTTTTTCCTTATGAGCTCAAAACACACATATTCGATAAGACCCGAATTATAATGACTGATTTTAAATTTTCTTTTTTTTTTCATTTGAACTCAAAGAAAACGAGTAGAATTGGTCTTCAATAAAGAATGGCCATGAATTTTAATTTTTTCACTCTCTTTTTCTTTATGAACTCAAAAATGCATATTTGGTCTTATCGAACATAACAATCGTGTTTTTAATTTTTTAGTTACTTTTTTCATACGAGCGTAAGCGCATAGCTTTGGTCTTATCAAAACATAATGGTCCACGGGGATTCAATTTTTAGTTATTATTTCCTTATGAACCAAGATGCGATCTTATCAAAATATAACGGTCTCATGTTTTAATCTCTAAGTTACTTTTTTTTTCTTGCGTTGCAAAACACATAGATTTGTTTTTAATTTATCAGTTACTCTTTTTCCTTATGAACTCAAAACGCACAGTTCGGTCTTATCGAATCCACAATGGCCTCGGATTTCAAATTTTAATTTTTCGGTTAGTTTTTTCCTTATGGACTCAAAACACATTCGGTCGGTCTTCTCTGACGCAATGGCCTTGGATTTCAAATTTTAATTTTTCAGTTCTTTCTTTTTAAGCGCATGAACTCAAAGCGGCAGCGATTCGGTCTTTATCGAACCATAATGGCCTCGGATTTTAATTTTTCTTTGTTGGTCCAATAGTAAATTTCTCTGTGACAAAACTCATTGAAAATACCATTGTACCCTTCCGAAAAGGAATTCTTCCTACGGCTCTCTATATAACCGAATAATCGTTGGTCAATCTGCATTCTCTGTGACAAAAGTCGACCATTCAAGTCATTTATCTTGTATGTGCCTCGCTCAACTCTCATCGCCTATATAATTGAGTTTCGAACTTAATTATTTATGTTATAATTAAGTTTTTCTTTCACCATCCAACTTCTCAATTTTCATTTTCAATCAATCGCATCATGGATTCATTCGCGATCATCTCATCAAAACCCAATGTTCAGCGCTCAGGAAATGATCATGTGAAGGAACAAATCTATGGTCATAGTTATGATAAAAAATTGGTCTGTCATAGTTGGTATTGGGAGAAATCTCTTACGAGTTTGACCTCTTTCAGTAGATCTGCTGGTACTAGGTTGGGGTTAATGGGGCAAGATTTCAGATGCTCAAAATTTTATTATTTTCCTCCCCACCAACCACATTTTCGAAACCCTGCTCCGTTCACCCCCAACCAAGATACTCGTTACCATCAAGTCCCATTGAGAACTATTTGTCTTAGTACTAGTAGATGTTCTAAAGACGAATGTTTTATCCTATCCCTGAGGAGGAGGAACTTGGTCACTGGGCTGATCACTCAGCTTTCACCGAGCAGTTCAAACCCACTACCCGGTCCCGAGGAGCATGATAATAACGACGTCATCAAGGAGGGGCATCAGCAGCATCTGGATGGGAGAGCTGATGGGCGGATACACAGCCTGCTCCTCCAGACCCAACGATTGGTACACTTGTCTGATATGCCTCGGAGTGTACGACTCGTCCCAACTCTTCTCGGCTCACACTGGCGTTCACTACAGAGCACTGAGCACTGCGGCGAACGCAACAAGACTCAGTCGGAAGCACGAGAAAGAGATTAAAAATAAAACTCCAGCTCTCGTGCAATTGCTGACGGCAGCGTCGCTGTGGTGCCTGTAATCACCTATAAGCACCGCGATGAAGTAGAAGGCGGAAGAGGAAGATCAATCTTCTTGCTGATGTGCGGCTGCTACGCTCTCTAGAGGAGCGGATCACCGGAATGGAACCACTCTGGTGGTGGGTCGGCATGATCACGAGGCGAGTACTTCTGGCCGAGTGTATGGCTGCTGCTGTGCTTGAGTCCGGCAGAGTGCGTGATGACCTTGTGGTGTCGTCTGGTCAGCAGAATGAAACGCTCTGGTGGTGGCTCCTCAAGATCACGACGCTAGTACTTCAGGCCATGGCCATGAGTCCATAAGAGAAAAAGAAGAAGAGAGAAAGCTCGTGCGACGTCAAGTTAATTTGTAATTTTCATATGTTTTGGTTTATGGATACCCTTGGAGATTTTCTATTTGTATTATGTTTTAAAATATAGTTATAACAAAACTGGCGCGCCATTATATAGAAGTTTAAGTGAAATGTCATGGTTGGTGAGAGAGAAAGAAGAGGAGGGCTAGGGCAATGAGTATGTTGCTGCTGCAGCTGCGCCTGCTAATTCCGGCGGAGTGCGTGATGACCTTATGATTATTGATACAAGTTCAAGAACCGTTTGGAGAGCTTTTAATCATCTACATTGGTTCATCTAATTTCCTTGCTGCCAATGTTAATTCCTTGTTACACATTTTTCCGAGCGCACTGTTCTACTATTCTCCACTCTAACAAAGTAGAAGTCCAAATTAATTTAAATTTTCACATAACATTTCATCCTTTTATCACCTTTTTACAAGTGCTACTGCAAATTACTGTCAAAATTCCATTTTTTACTGCTCAAAAGAAGGGCACAATACAATTGAGATTTGAAGCACAGCTAAACACGATAAATTTCCATTTAATTATAAATAAAAAATGCACTTCCAAGATAAAATAAACTGCAAACATTTCATTTCAAAACGCAAAAAGATATACAACTTTAAATCCAGCAGACTCATGATTGTGAAATTAAAAATCAAGTTTTTAAACCCTAAATTGACTACATATTATCAGAACCCGAAACCCTGGAAAATAATATTATTTGAAGATATTGAAATAACTTTTGCAGGAACGTGAATTTCAGAAAGTCAGTATAAATTTCGATATACATACTAAATATATAGGTTTTAAAGAGATATTCTAAATGGCTTCAGATTATATTTTCCAGTTACTGTTAAACCTTATGAACTCCAAATATATAGGTTTGGTCTTTATCAGGAAACACAATGGTTTCTGATTTTTATTTTTAAGTTATTGTTTTCATATGAACTAAACACACAAATTTGGTCTATCCCAAACATAATGGCCTCATGTTTTAATTTTTAGGTTACTCATTTTTCCTTATGAACACAAAACGTACATAATTGGTCTTATCGAAACATAATAGCTTCAAATTTTAATTGTTGATTACTATTTTATGTTATGAACTCAAACCACATAAATTTGGTCTCTTAGAGCATAGTGCCTCAGGTTTAATTTTTCAATGAGTAAGACCAATCATGAATTACTCATTTTCCTTATGAACTCCAAACGTATATATTCGGCCTTATAAAAACATAATGGTTTGGGATTTTAATTTACAATTACTCATTTACCTTGAATTTTAATTTTTAGGTTACTCATTTTCCTTACTTGAACTCCAAATGTGTATATATTCGGCCTTATCAAAACATAATGGTCTCGAATTTTAATTTACAATTACTCATTTACCTCGAATTTTAATTTTTCGGTTATTCATTTTCCTTATGAACTCAAACCACACAATTTGGAGTCTATTGGAACATAATTGTCTGATTTCTAATTTTTTCGAGTTACTCTTTTCCTTTCACGAGATTTGGTCTTATCAAAACATAATGGTCTTAGGTTGAATTTTCATTACTCATTTTTCTTGATGAACTCAAAAACGCATAGATTTGGCCTTATTGAAACATAACGGCCTTGGATTTTTATTTTTTCAATTACTCTTTTCCATGTGAACTCAAAAGCATTATAGATCCTTGATCATATAGAAAACATAATATTTTTGGATTTTAATTTTCAATTATTGTTTTCCTTATGAACTCAAAATGCATATATTAAATGTATTGAAACACTTAATGGTCACGGATTTTAAAAATTTTCAATTTACTCAGTACTAACGCCGAACTTAAAGTACACCCAGTTCGATCTTATCTAAATGTAATGACTTCTTTCCCTCTTTTTGGCATCTTTCGTTGGACATGTCAATAACTTTATTCTACGTGGCAAAACTCATCAAATTACCATCGTACCCTCCCGCGAAAAGGAAATCATCAACCTCCCCACATATAACCCAATAAGGTGAAAGTTAAGTAGAACTTCTTTTTAAAAAACATCGACCATTCAAGTCGTGTGAGCGGGTGAAGTGCACGAAGAGAGTTGTCTTGGGCTTCCGGATACTGCGAAACATATCGATTAAGTGTACGAATCGTCGGTTGACGACGGAGGCGTGTATCCACCATCCCTGCACTCCCGAGATGAGAAAATATTCACTGCTTGACAACGAGCGGGAAGATGGACATATATACAACTTGCCTCTCGAAGGAGCTGACGATAAAGTACGTGTTCGGTGCTCCCAACGGGAGTGTACGAGGTCTTCACAGCTCTTCGCCTGCAGATGGCAATTTAGCCCGGCCCAGGGTTCACTTGGGAACTTAGGCGAAGCTATGTAGGAGGGCCGAGGGCGGTCGCCTAAATCTTAGGAAAAAAAGAAACTGCGAGCCCACCCAGTGCACGGTTGTTTGGAATTTGAGCGACGCCCCGCTGATGATGTTGTATTTACGGTCGATTTTTTTTTTTTTTAAAATCCGAGGCCAAAGCAGCGTCGTTTTGGGCGTAGTAAATTTTAAAAAATTTTACAAAACAGGCGGTCGTTTTGGTTATGAAAAAAAAGAAGTACAAAAACGGGGGACCACTTGGTCCCCATCAAAATCTACGGTTTCTATTCCCCGTCCCACGTCACTTTTCCCGAGAACCTCCACGGTTCGTCCCGGCCCACCCACCCACCCACCACTCCAGTCCCCACTTTTACTCCCTTTTTCCCAAATCCCACACTGTTTTTAATTTCTTGTTGGTTGGTTGTTTGTTCCATTTGGGGCAATCTGCTCCAAATTCCAATTAAGGTAAAATTTTACTTCAAACCCTAATTGATTATTGAATACAAATTTTTGTTTAATTGATGTAGGATATAGGGTTATACATTATATGGTTGTTGATTATAGATTATTAATTTGAATACTATTATACTACAAATTCCAATTAAGGTAAAATTTTGATTATTGAATACAATTTTTTGTTTTTCTACTATAGGACTAAGAGTCTAAGATATATTTGTTTTTCTTTCGTTATACAGTTGCGTAATGGAAAGGTATTATAAGAAACAGTGCTTAAATCCTTCTCCAAATATTCCGGATAGTCCTCCTCTTCCTTCAAATATTCCGGGTAGTCCTCATCCATCTTCAAATATTCCGAGTACTAGTCCTCCTTCTAGTATTTCGGGTAATGCACAACAAGGTGAGATTACTGAGTTAGATGAAATATTAGCTAATCTTCATGTAGACCCTGGACTGAGATGTCGAATGCTTGATTATCCACTCAATTATCGTGAAGCAATTCGTAGATACTACCTCCAAAAGGAACCTTGTCAACCTAAATCTCACATCATGCCAAGGAAAGCTAGCGACAATCGATGTTTTATCACAGGTTGGTTTGATCATTTTAAGTGGTTGGAGTATAGTATAGTAAAAGATGCTGCATTTTGCCGTTATTGCTATCTTTTTAAATGTGACTTTGATAGAGCGGGTGGTAGTGGAAGTGATGTCTTCACTGAAAAAGGGTTTACAAATTGGAGGAAAGGACCCGAAAATTTTCGAGTCCATGAGGGAGGTGTTGGAAGTCTTCATAATAAAGCTATGCAACAAGCTAAAGACTTGATGACACAAAAATAACACATTGAAACATTTGTGATCAAGCAAACTGATGAAGCTCGCGTTAATTATCACACTTTACTGAGTGGAGCACTTGATTGCACAAGATGGTTGTTGCGACAGGGTTTGGCTTTTCGTGGGCATGATGAATCTTTGAAATCGAGCAATATGGGTAATTATATAGAGCTTATGCAATTTCTTGCCTATCATAATGAGAAAGTTAGGAAGGTTGTGTTTGAGAATGCTCCCAAGAATCTCAAGTATACTTCTTCCGATATTCAAAAGGATCTTGTTCGTGCTTGTGCTATTGAAACTATTAATGCAATCACTAAAGATATGGAAGGTACATTTTTTTCTCTCTTGGTTGATGGATCTCGTGATGCTTCCACTAAAGAGCAAATGGCGGTGGTATTGCGTTATGTGAATAAAAAAGGAGAAGTAATTGAAAAGTTTTTGGGTGTTCAACATGTCTCCTCTACAACTAGTAGCTCGCTTGAAGAGACCATTGAGAGATTGTTTGCTACAATGAATTTGAGTATGTCCAAGTTACAAGGACAAGGGTATGATGGAGCTAGTAATATGAAAGGTGAGTTAAATGGTCTTAAAACAAAGATTTTGAACAAATACTCTCAAGCATTTTATATTCATTGTTTTGCACACCAACTCCAACTAGCTCTTGTATTCGTGGCAAAGGAAAATGAGGATGTTGCCAATTTCTTCGTCAATGCTAGTAGTTTGGTGAATCTTATTGGATCATCATGTAAGCGTCGTGATGCATTTAGAGAGAAACAACAAGAACAAATTCAGAAAGCTATTGATCTTGGTCATCTTGAAACGGGTAAAGGGTTAAATCAAGAAAGTAGTCTCATGCGTCCATGAGATACACGGTGGAACTCACATTATGGTACTATAGTTAGTGTTACAACCCGTCCCAAAATTTATGTGAAAGTACCAAAATACCCCTAGGGTCAACGTTGACTTTTGTTGACTTTTCATGACGACTTGTGAAAATTTATTTCTTTACATATTCTTGATGTACTCGTTGATACGAACGCGTGGACGCAAGCGGAACTCAATTCGGAGTTGAAACGAACGTTTTACGAAGCTTTAAAGTGTAGGGGCATTTTGGTAATTTACCACTCCGTGTATGGGAATTAGAGTTTTTGGCTGGCTGCACAGCAGCCAACCCTCCCCACTTGTTTCTGCACGTTCCAACTCCTCTCCCTCTCTTTCTCTCCCATTTTCTCTCTCGGCCAAAATCGAACTGACAAATCCTAACTTTGGACGAATCACAAAACCGTCAATCCGTTGCCCAAAATCCATACCATCATGATCGTCTCGTCATTCTGGACGAGGCTGTGATTTCAGAATCTTCAAACTCGAACCCGATCGTTCAAACCGACTTCGGAACGGAATAGGCAAACTGTTCATCGATTTTCTGTACAATACAGACCAAGGTAAGCCTCGAGACAATTACCATTGGTTTTATTGGATTGAGTAGGTTCAAATCGATATAAAGAACGTCCAATTTGGTGCAGTTTTGAAGGAGAACGGAATTAGGGTTTCCCGAAGCTTTCTGGCCAGGCCATCTCCGGCCATTTTTCCGGCCTCAAATTGGTATGAAAATATTATACTCCTCAATACCTTCAATTTGATATATGGCACGTTCAATTTGGCCAAGGAACGAAGGAGTTATGAATTTTTGAAGTTTTGGGACTTAATCGGCATTTTCCAGAAATTCCGGCGAACCAGGTTTGCGGCGGCTCCGGCGACCGGCGAGAGGAAGGGGACGACGGAATATTCCGTTAACGGCAACGAAATATTCCTGACGGCGTCAGCATATTCCGTCCAAAAAGGTATATTCCGTTAACTTTAACGGCGCTGACGTCAGCAGGCGCGTGGCTGACGTCAGCCGCGCGTGGGACGGCGCGTGCAGGCGCGTGGGGCGCGTGGGTGACACGTGCCTCGCGTGGGTGACACGCGCCAGCGCGTGGAGACACGCGCCAGCGCGTGGCAACACATGCCAGCGCGTGCTGGATCGTGGCAACACGTGCCAGCGCGTGGCGACACGTGCCAGCGCGTGCCGGAGCGTGAAGCCACCTCCCGGCGCGTGGCGGCGCACAGCGGCGGTAGGGTTTTCGGGCCCGGAAATCATTTTTCGAGCCCGTTTTCGCAAAAATAATAATATTTTTGAGGGAATTTTCTTTAAGGCCTATTTTTAATTTATTTTAGGAAGTTCTAATTTGTTCCCTAATATTAAATAGGTAATTCTTCGACTCCGCACACCGAGGAGGGCAACACCGAGGGAGATTTCACTCCCGATCACCTGTGAGTGGACCTTTGCTTTATTAAATGGTTTTTATGATTGAAAATAAATATGAATTTGATTTCTATATGGTTTTTAAATGGTTTTCGAAGCATGTTTATTTATATATATTTATTAGTAAATATATATACTTGTTGACAATTATTTATGCAACCATATTTGTTCTATTTATGGTATATATATTGGGAAATGGATTTAATTGGTGATCGGGATTATTTATCAAGTATGATTATATGATATGAAATGGGTTATACTTCGATATCACTTTTGCATAAATATTAAATGATATTTTATTATATGGTTTTGAGGGAAATATTATTTATGCAATACTTGACATTTAGGAATTATGAATGGGATGTTGGCTCCTATATCTATACACATGAGTATGTATGTATGTTTTCAAACACACTTGGTATGCTTTCACTACGTTGTAGTACCGTTCTCATGGCCATAGGACAAGTCTCACATGTTTGGGTCACACGCACTGTACTCCAGGGGTATTGTCCGGTAAATACCTTAGTGCAAGCTTGTCTTATGTTTATTGTTGTTTATGGGGAAAAGGCCCCACTACATAAGGACTCGGGTGTGACGCGCTGCGGCGCAAGTGCTTACATGTGTGTGGTACTAGGAGTACAAATTAATGGATAACGTAAAGTGCTTGTACGGTGATTGAGAGGCTGTTCCTCAACCCGTACATGGGTGATCGCGCATATACCCTGTGTTGGTTTTCCCTTGCTATATTATTGGAATTATGAACTGTGTTTTACGAGTATTATACCTTTGATATGTTTCAGTATACTATTAAAGTATCTTTTGAACTATACTACGATAGTATATTTCTACAGCTATACTGGTTTTCAAACAGGGGGTTAGTATGTTGAAAAGAGAAAGGTTTGCTAAAACTTTTATTTTTGTCCACTCACACTTTTGTTTTTGCGCCCCCTTCAGGACATAGTGATAGTGCATCCGGCGCAGTCGAGGATTTTGCGTGGCAGCTCTGATCATCCATCCTGACCATGTAGGGATCTATCTTTCCTTCAGTTTCTATAATAATATCCATCCCTGTTATGGATAGAGATTCTAGGAACTTAGTTTATTATTTGTTTTCCGCTGTTTCAAAATTAGTAAGCTCTGAACCATATGCATATTGACATTGAGTTTTGCAACTTTAATACAATTTAATTTTGGTTACACTAAGTGTTGTCATGCATTTAATGGCTTCGTCACTTACGAGTGACGGCCAGCACGCTCGCACTCGGTATCCACGTGGGTATCGAGGGTGGGGTGTGTCAGTTAGTATTATTGTTATGTTTGAAGCTGTGGTGGAGGTGGTTGAATGGATTAAAAGTGATCGCAACCAAGATAATCTCGGTGAAGCAACTAGGTTATTCAAAGACATACAAACTTTTGATTTTGCATTTCACCTTTTCTTGATGAGACTTATATTGGGAATTACAAATGAGTTATCACAAGCATTGCAAAAGAAAGATCAAGATATTGTGAATGCGATGGCGTTAGTGATATACTTATTAATATATATATGTATAATAATGTTTACATTATCTGCAATTTCCTTGCATGTAAATGTATCCAAAGTTTCAAAGATACACTTACAAACACTTAACCTATAATAGTGAGTTAGGATCTGGGGACACAGGTTTTTGACACACGTTTTTTTGGGACCCACTCCGTAATGTATTTCAACGATCCAACCGTCTATCTTTTATGTCTTACCTCAAAGATCATGTTTACCAAAAATCACCCAAATTCGAAACTATATGACCGTTGGATTAAATTTAGTGTTTTTTTGTAGAACTGTATTCGTCCATTTCTTCACGAAAAATGAATGTCTTAATAATTTTGGATTTGTCTAATTTATCGTGTACCAAAATTAATCTGATTTTGAAATATCCGAAAATTCAGAAAATGCTAATAATTCTGAATTGGCATGAGTTTATAGAATTCTTAAATTCCGATTTTCGAACGTATATTCATTTATGAAACTTTTTTGGATTGGAATTGGGAGCAAGTGTATCTGATCCAATCCAACCGAAAAAACAATCCTACCTGTAATTATCGCGCACTCTTGTAAACAATGAGTAATATGCTCGTGACTGTATGAATCCTACCACGACTTGTGAAGTCGACACACTAATCGCTCCCCCTGTCAATAAAGGTCGAGAGGTGGTAACATGTAAACCTCATTGTCCAAATCGCCATGGAGGAATGCGTTTTGGACGTCAAGCTGATGCATAGGCTAGTTTTGCTGAGCAATGATTGCCAATAAACAACGGATAGTAACAAGTTTTGCAACTGGTGCAAAGGTTTCGTAATAATTCAATTCTTCAGTTTGAGCATATCTTTTAGCAACCAACCGCGCCTTATAATGTTCAATTGATCCATCAATGCAATGCTTGATTTTGTAAACCTATTTGTTCCCAATGGCAAGCTTTCCAAAAGGCCGACTGGTGAGAGTTCATGTGTGATTTTGTTCAAGGGCCTACAACTCAGATGCCATTGCTTATCGCCACTTAAGATCAAGATTAGCTTGTGTAAAAGAAGTTGGCCCCACAAAAATTGAAATACTATTCATAAAACCACAGTAAGAAGGAGATAAATTGGAGGAAGACAAATATTTCGAGAGAGGATATTAAGTATCTAACACCGAAGAAGATGTCGAATTGGGGTTGCTGGGCGTTACCTGTGAGCAATCATAATCGCGTAGCCTGATGTTAGACTACCTAAATCGTTGGCCTCGCCGCAGTTCGGGAGAGATGACGGTGTCTTGGGCATCGACAAGGGTTGGTGTAGGTGGAGAAAATAGGGATGATAAGGAAGGTTCGTGGGTAGTGGTTGGTGCTGGCAGAATTGTTTCTCCTGTCATTGGCATGGTGTTGAAAGGCAAAGTAACATTATCATCATGTGCTCATGAAAAACTACATCTCGACTAGAAAAAAATTGATGAGTGTTAAGATCGTAAAGATGATACACCTTATGACCATAGGGATAACCAACAAATATGCATTTATGTGCCCAACATTAAATTTGGTGGTGGTGGAGGTTTGTGTAGCATAACAAAGGCACCTAAAAACTCGTAAGTGTGTATATGTGGGAACAGTTTTGAAAAGCATTTCATAAGGGGATTTTTGTGAGAGTATGGTTGTAGGGAGATGGTTGATTAGGTATACGGCTGTGAGAACATTCCCCCCCAAAAAAAAAAAATTCAAGGGGAAGATGTGCTTGAAAATGAAGGGGCACGGCCCACATTAAGTAGATGACGATGTTTTCGTTCCACGACCCCATTTTGTTATGAGATGTGTGGAGTGGAATGTTTAAATATTGTCCCTAATTTTTCAAAGAAAGGACACAAGGACAAGAATTCCCCCATTATCATTGCGAATTTGTTTGATTGGGCATTAAAATTGAGTGTAAAAATAAGTAAAAAAAAGCTTGCAATCTCTCTTGTGTGTTTGATTTAAATTTCATGAGAAATAACCATGTGAAACATGAATAGTCATCTATAATGGTGAGAAAATACCGAGCACCTGAATGAAAGGGTAACTGATGAGGACCTTAAATATCACAATGGATCAAATCAAATGGTTTATTTGAAGAAATAGTACTTAAAGGAAAAGGTAACTTGTTTGTTTGGCAAGAGAGCATGCATCACAATGAAAATTAAAATTAAATAAAATAGACGGGATTGTTTTGGATAAACAACAGGATGGTCCACTTGAGATGTGACCCAAACGTGGACGCTAAAGATTAGGAGTTGGTGTGGATGATGCAGCAACAACAACTTTAGGATTATGCTTAAGGAAAAAATCTTCCTTTACTAGTACAAGGTAATATAGACCATCATGCTCATTCCCTGTGAAATTCAAATTATTGGGACCTTTGGTGGTGTTCGGCTTTGGTTTTGCTTCCTGCTTGTTGGAATTGTTGGCTCATCTACACTTATTTTTGTTATGAGGCTTAACATCTTGTCCATGTAGCTTGTGTTCGGGTGGAAATCCGATGAGGAAAAAACACCGATCAACGATATGAGTATTGGCATCACAATATGTACAATGAAGATCTTTACTTCCACCATTGTTGGGTTTGTGGGACTTGTTGTTGGTGTTCTTAGATGCATTCATGGCTTGCGTGGAATTGCCTTCACCACGATCAGCCATCTTTCTTTGTTTCTCCTCCTGTGAAAGCATGGAATATGCTTCACGAACAGTTGATAGCGGCTACATCATAAGAATCTGAGCACGAGCTGCGGAGTAGGATTCATTCAATCCCATGAGAAATTGAAAAACATGTTTTTGTTCGTCCCTTTTAGAGATCTCATTTATAGCTCCACAAGAACATGAAGAAATAGTGTTGTAAGATGCCAATTCGTCCCACAAACCTTTTGTGACATCCACAACGACCAACGGAGAGGGGGTGATGTGCCTTATATGTACATGTCCACCTCCAATTAGCACGAGGCCTTTTGGGAGCTCACTGGCTTCGGATTCCATCAAAACTCCGAAGTTAAGCGAGTTTGAGCTGGAGCAATTTCATGATGGGTGACCCACTGGGAAGTTGCTCGTAAGTTCCCAGAAACAAAACTGTGAGGGCGTGGCCCAAAGCAGACAATATCGTGCAACAACGGAGCCTGTCCGGGATGTGACAAATGGTATCAGAGCCACTTTGTCGTTCGGTACGGATGTGCCGGCGAGGACGCCGAGTTCCCCTTAAGTGGGGTGGATTGTGACATCCTACATCGACCAACGAAGAGGGGGTGATGTGTCTTATATGTACATGCCCACGTCTAATTAGCACGAGGCCTTTTGGGAGCTCATTGGCTTCGGATTCCATCGGAACTCCGAAGTTAAACGAGTTTGGGCTAGAGCAATTCCTTGTGAAACGAACAAAGATGGCTGGTGTTGTCGGTGCTCAGTGATCTCGTGCTTGATTTGAAAAATGCGAAAGGTGTTCCCTTGTGAAAAATATTCCTTGAGATCATTCCAAACCTCTGAGGCAATGGTGTTATACACAACAGTATTGACCAAATCATAACTTATAGAATTAATGATCCATGACAGGATCATATCGTTGCATCTTTTCCAAAGAGAAAATTTGGTGTTGATTTCCAACAGCTCTTTGATTGAACCATCGACAAAACCGAGTTTGTTCTTAGTGCTTAGATTAATTGTCATGGCGCGACTCCATGTAGAATAATTGTCTCCATCCAAAGTTTTGGAAACAAGAGTTAAACTTGGATGATCCGACTGGTGAACAAAGTAAGGATCAGAACTGTCCATGATCTCTGTAGTTTTTGAAGTGGGTTTTGATATTTTTGAATCGCCTCCCATGATAAATATTTGTGAAGCGGAAGCTATATCATGCACCAAGACGGTGCTCACGATACCATGTAAAAATGGAAGACTGATATGTGTAGGAGAAGATCTCTAGATTTTCTTGTATTACTTCTGATAAATTACATGCAGCTTTATACAGCCTTGATAGGCTTTACAAGGCAAGAATAAATTACAACAAATCAAGATCCTACAATCATGCTCTTATAATCAAGGTCTATAACAAGTAAATTCCTATCTAATATATGTCGAATCAATTTGATATTTCAACAGAGTGGGGGTGAGGATGGTGGTGATGGGCAAGCTAAGACGATAGCAAGGTGGCGATCATGATGATGGTAGTGTCAATAGTGGTCAGGGGTGGGGGTGACGACAATAATGGTCGTAGGAGGTTACGGTGATGATGATAGTGACAAGGCGGTGGTAGTAAAGGTAGTGGTGGTGACATGCAAGGTAACATGAAGGTACCGTAGGTGGCTACCATGGTGGTCGTGTCAGTGGCGGTAGAAAGATAGTTGTAGGAGGTTGTGGTACGGTGATGATATGTATGACAAGGTGGTGATAGAAGAAGTGATATGATGGTAGCGATGTCGGCAATATTGGTGGTGTCATAGTGGGTGGTAGAATATATCATTAGAAGTGGAATAACGAAATCCGTCAAAATCTTGATGGAGAGATTGTGTTTGCTATGACAAAAAATACACCATAAAAAGCCTCAAAGTCTATGAAAAATCCATTCTTTAAAATCAATGAACTTTTAAATACACCTAAACTTTTGTAAACACGCAAAAAGATTGAATACCACAAGTTTTTTTTATAAACTTTTTAGAAGTCATAAAAAGTTTTTATTCAATATAGGGTAACTTTTATTCACTCCATAAAAATCTATATTGAATACACCTGGATTTGAGAGCCAAACAAAGTCCATCAAACTCTACATACAGTACACCCCCTAAGTTTTGGTGTGGACTAGTTATTCTTTAGTCAATGTTCGATATGGAGTACGTGAAACGACTCATAACTAGATTCTATATGGGAAAATACATAAATTGTCTTCTAACTTAGTGAAAGGACGTGAAAGTTGTCTTGTAACATAGAAAGTTTTATCCTCAATAACCCCATGGGACTTTCTTGCATACCCCGGAGTATTCGTACTCCGGGTATTTTAACGGTTATATTTTTGTTTTAAAATATAAAAATCAAGATCCAACGGTTAAAAAATTCGGAGTACGGGATACTCCGGAGCACCCAAGAATTTTTGATAACCCCACCACTATGATTTATTCCTCATGGTTCTTGGTACACTACACACAATGCATTATCCATTCACCCGATTCACACGATTTACCAATTACCACAACAACAACCAAAAAAAAGAAAAACAAAAAGAAAACCCCTCTATTCACATGGTTCGGCTTATAGATATATGGGCTGGGCCCAAAAATATTTCGTTTGAGACTTGAACTATGTCCTAAGCCCTTTGCCAAGTGTTTTGGTAATGGGACTAACAGGAAAAAAAATAAATTTAATCATCCACATATTACCAATTTTTCTCTAGTACACGTCCTTATATACACACATTTGAATTGAAACCATTGGATCAATCTGGATGGTCAGTAGAAAAATAAATGGTTGAGTTACAATTGGGTCTTTATTTTGAAAATGATGTCTGGCTTGGGTCAAAGAGAGATTAAAGCTCACTCTCAGATTTTTTATTTTTCGATTGGGTCAAACAGACCCGATTTGTAACTTAACCACTGCTCTTTCTACTAACTGTCTAGATCAATATGAGGATTCTCATTTAAATGAGTATATCATATGTGTATATAGACATGTGCATCAAAGAAGACCCTCCACATATTACAGAAGCTATTTTTGTTATTTCTTTTTGGACATTTAGGTATTTTTGTTTTCACGAATTTTCTTTAGACAAGATAAGATGACAATGCCATTTTATCACCCCAAAGCCTGATAAGAATGATTTTCACACTCTACTTTTTCTTCTTTCCGTTTCATTTCTATCATTGGATTACATTAATTAAAGAAAAATCAAGTAACAGGAATTAATAGGATTGTGCACTATCTCAAACACGATGTAGTTCATTTCCCACTCTTATTCACCTTTATGTTTCTTCCTCATGCATCCAAACCCCACCAAATACACTCAAGTTTTCCACCACCAACTCACTCCAATCCCTAAAAGACCCAATATCTATATTTCTTTGTCACCCTCTATTATGAGAAAAGCTTTCCTGACAAGTGATGAGTGTTTTAATAACGGTTGTTCCATTACTACGAAATATGTAAGTAAAAGGCAAAGTCAGAAATTTTCAATAGCATGGGTTGGGCTGGGCATTTAGCAGACCCGACTCACCCAAATTGCCCAACTCACCCATGACGAGTCAGATTGGGTCGGTTTTTGGGTTTACTTTTAATGTTTCAAGACTATAAAGCAATGATTTTTTTAACACATGGCATTTTTTTATTGGATGCTAACTAGAACTTTCTAGTCTTTTCCACACTCTAGCACTCTATCGTTCCAAATCTATATATATAAAAGGAGTACCCCAACATAGTAAAACATTCAAAATACTATAAATTACTCATCATGAACTTCAAAAATTACAATTGAATTCAAACTTTAAAACTTAAAAAAAAAAAAGAATAACAAAAACAAAAAGATCCCTACGTTAACGGGCGGTTTATGGTTCAATTTCATTTTCTTTTAGAATAGTTTTTTTTATAAAAAAATATAAATAAAAAAAATACTTAATTCCTAAATCATTTTTTTTTTATTTAGAAAAATCATAAAAAAGAAAGAAAAAAAAACTTAATTTAACATACAAAAACCAATTGTCACACGCGTAAACGTGTGACAAGAGACTAGTATCATATAAACCATTAATTCTTTCCTTCTTCCTTGCACCTGCAATTTTTTGGCCGCTGCATCCTCCATAACCACTAATCCTTGATATAGCCAGCCACTCCTTCGACACAAGGAGACAAAATCTTCCAAACTCTTTGTTCATATATATTCAACCCATGGATCCCGACCGACCCGATAGGACAACTAATAGGGTGGGTCGGTTGGTCAAGATGGTTGGGTGGTCGGCAATGGTTTCATCATATCATAACCTGATCATGTCGACTTGGCAAACGGGTTAAGGGTCAACTCTGCCCAACCCACCCGATGCCCAGCCCTAGAATGGACTATAATTTTATTTTTTGAAGGAGTGGCTGGGGTGGAATGGACTGAGTTTTTCTACGATGAGATTAGCATGTTAAACATTTGCACTGAGTTAGAGCCTACCCAAATGTAGAGGCGGTTTCGTCGTGTACCCAAGTATTTTTCTAAATTACATTTAAATAAACTAGCAATTTTATTAAATATCTCAAATCAAATAATTAGATCCACTCTCTAGTTCATTAACATCTTCAAGTAAAACTCAGGCAAACATACCAAAAAAATCGTACAAAGAGAAGAAAAACAGAAGTTGGGTACTTTGGTCGGTGGTTTTGGAACCCTGTTCCGGTTTCCACTTTCTAGTTTAATTTCTAGTTGAAAAGGAACTATCCAATAAGAAGTCGACTTCGCTGCAAACTTAAGTACACATTATTTATTATGTACTGCCCACCAAAACCCCCTCCAAAATCCAAACCCACTTTTCAAAATTCCCTGCTGCATGCGTGGATCACGCTTTCGTTCCCACATGCACAAATAATAGTCACAGCCTGCAAATATACAAATTGAGTTTCCCTTTCTATCTGCAATTCGAGTACTCAAAAATCAACCTTTAAGGTGTTCGTGTTTTTAAGGAAATGCTAATATTAAGGTGACTAGCTCTGTGAGGAATATGATCCAGCAGGTGGTGATCTTCCATATTTTGATCTTGTTCCCAACAAGTGTTGCTTTTGAAACGTCTCACATCGAAAACCTGACAAAATAAAAATGTTATACTTAGTCGTTGTAATTCTAATTTCATCGAAACTTTTTGTAATAAAATCCTACATCTGCTGGACTCGTTGGTGATCATTAAGTCAACGACCGCATTGGTACTAGACCCATTAGTAGTGGACCGATGAACATCTATGAAATTTTGACATTGAGCATTTGGTGATCTTCCAAATTTAGATCTTGTTCCCTACAGGTGCTGCTTATTTTAATTAAGTTCTTACCCTAGACTATATTCATTAATTATAATCATCATCACATACACTATTTTCATCCATTTGGGATCCACATGCATTTAGTAGCAATGTAGCATTATAAATACTTGCTTGGACCACTGCTAACATACTATAGATCTGATCATTTCATGATCTGCATAATCTTTAACTGGCTTGTACATCAAAAATATATATAAGATACCAATTAAGCAGGAATTGTAGTTGGGTTTTAGTGGGCTATCTACCCTGCTACTGCAAGAGGTCCTTATATTACATGTCAAAATTAACTATTAATTAAGTGAAGAATTATTGAAATTGTGTATGTTTTTCTTTACCTAAATTTGTCACTTATATATGAACCTAATTAATTAATCACATCTGTGGAAAATAAAGTGGGTTTGGCTATATCGGAAATTTTATTTTTCTCATGTTTCATAAGATTTTGAATACCATTAAACCAAATGGTAATGTGCTTATGTGTAAATATTAATTTGGATGGAGAAAAATGAGAATGAGCCAATGGGACAAAGAGAAAAGCATGCACTTTGGGACGAAGAGAAGCTAGCCCAGAAGGTACCTGAGTAACCTTTGATAGACGCGGGAGCAGCTCAGAAGAAAGTGAACGACAAACAGTTCAACAAGAACAAGTTAGGGAACAAATGCAGGGTTCGCTCTTCAGCAAAAGAAGGCTCAACGCCAAAGACATACTTGAAGTTCACGGCCCCAATCTACCAAATTCTTCGAGAATTCAAGAAAGAACCTTGGCTCAAGCTGTCGTCACCAATGAAGGGAGATACCTCCAAGATGGATCAGACGAAGTACTGCGCATCCCAAAGAGGCCCCGACCATACAATTGATAGCTGCATCAAATGGAGGGACTACCTCGAGAAGCTGACGAAGGAAGGCATGTGCGACAAGTATCTTGACAAGTCAGCATCATGGCCAGAGCGAAACACAGAAACTGACATCGAACCCTCATCAAAGGTGATCTAGATCAATGACATCTAGGGTATATCTCCGGTAACGCAATTATTGCAATTTACACATACTTAGTTCTTTGCATATTCTCTTGCTCACTCCTAGAGTCTTAAGATTGCTTACTAACTTGACCGTAGGAGACGACCCTCATCCACGGTGCTGCGCAATTTTGGTTCCAACAATCAACGTAGCCCAACTCGTAGAAATCAGCATGGGCTTGTGCTAAACTGCTTTCATGGTTTGCCTGCTCAATCTTTAGCAGCTCGTTCGCCTTGGCAAGATCCTCATTAACCACCTACAACTCACTGAAGTTTTTATGCAAGTGCTCATTTGCAAGCAGCATCCTTGCAACTTCTTATCTTTGAAGCTAAGATCTTCAATAATCTTCCAAAGACGATCAATCTCATCGACAAAATCGATGATCTCTCGGTCCTTGGTGAAGCAGGCAGAACAGAGCTTAGAAGTAACGCTCTCCAGACTTTGAATTTTTTGCAAGTCAAGGTCCATATCCTTCTGTCCAACTTCCATGCCAAACGAGCAGTCACAAGTTTGAGCTTCAAGTTTTTGTTCTCTTTGACGACTGCTTCCAGCTGAGCAGAAGTGGGGGCAACAGAAATGGACATTTCAATTTCAAACCAGCAAGCTCCATCCCCATGCTTTCAATTTTCTTGGCAACAAGCAACAGACACGACTTCAGCTTCCTGAGCCTTATAGATAGCAACTTTATCAATACGAAAAGTTTCAGCAGTCAAGATCAAGGTCTTCTGCATGACACCAAGAAGAGTAATTCTCCTTTCATCAGAATGACGTTTTAAGAGGATACCCGCACCCGCAAATCTTCCAACGCAGTTAGCAAATATGACGAAAGCATATGGATTTACATACAAACAGAAGTTGAGTGGTGAACGAATCTCAGTAAAGTCTTCAGGCTCCGAAACTTTCGTCTCTTCACAACTGCCCTCGGAGGCTGCTTGTTCCTTTTTGGCAGGCTGCTCAGACACGGCAATAGCTGAAGGAACAATCTTTGGCATTTCTTTTGCAACTGAATCCTTTTTCCTTAGCGACGGATCTCATTTCATATTTTTCATGGCGTTAAGTCTTTCAAAATCTAATCCAGATTTAGCTACGGGTAGACACTTCACTTTGTCTCCAGACCTAGACGCTGAAGACAACATGAAACTCTTATGCTGGGCCATCTTCTCAGCTAGAGTTTTAGCCACATCTGGAGTGGCAGACTTCACAGGATCGATGACCTCCTTTTTGCCCTTGGCAGACGACAGATCAATCACAAGCTTCCTAAAAGTAGTATAGCTTACTCGAGCAACAAAAGAAGTTCTTGGCTTCTTCCCAACTGACAACTTACGAGCAGGTGATGAGGTTTCTTTCTTTCCACTTTCACTAGCAACAGGCTCTACAATAGCAATCGGATGAGTGAACGCCTATTCCTTATCCCTGCGATCTCTTCTTTGGCAAAGACTTTGGAGTCGAACCAAACTCCGAATACCCAGAATGACATGCACTTTCTTCTTATATGGCGAAGACTTTAGGGTCGAACCAAACTCTAAATTTGCACATGGAAAGAAGACATTCAGTAATCCAAAATCAACAAAGTTCACAACCAATTCTCAATCATATGAAGGATAAAATAGCTCACTTAACTTCAATAAACTTCACGGGGACATGCAGTTCAGCTAAAGTATCAGAATCCTACTTACCACTGACCTCCAGAGTGTCCTTTGGCCAGTTGTGATCTCTTCTGATTGAAGAATCAAATAGCTTATGACGCTTGGACCTCAATTGCCCCACGCCATGCTTGTGGCCAATCTCAAAGAAGTATCAGAATTCGTTGATGGTCAAGTCCAAATCAAAGAATTTTCTCAAATTGAGAAATACCACCATGATCTGAAAGACGTTCGGAGAGCACTGCTCATAAGCAAACCTCATGGAACAAATCACCTCTTGACACAAGTAAGGCATGTGAAAGGTGAACCCTAACATGAAATAGAACATATGGAATTTGGTAGCTCTTCTACCATCTTGAGAAGCTTCAGTACATGGCACATGACCGCTCTACTCTTCCACAAGCTTCACATGGGCATTGGACGAGATTGCATGCTTGAACTTCTTGAGAAAATCCTAGAATTGCTCTTCAGTACTGACCTTTGGATGAGCAGTTGTAAAGTATCCAATCTTTCCAGAAGAACCACCTTGGAAATACATAGGTGGAGGATATTCATCGCCCTTATTATCAGAAGAAGACATTCTAAAAAAATCCTGCAAAAATCAGGAAATTTTTCAGAAAAAAACGTTTTGAAAACATAATAATAAAGCGTGGAAGGAGAAACATAGGGGCAACACACAGCCACCCCACGATGCCAGGCCAACACCCCAGCGTACCAGGCTGCAGCCCAGAGCACCAGGTTGCCAGCCTAACAGGCCACACTCAACATCTTCTTTCACGTAGCACCTAGCCCCCTCCAATCTTTCCTTGTGGCTCACCCGCACCGCTTCAATTCGCGGCTCCCAGCCGCCCCGCATCACCATCAAGCCGCACTGTCAACTTTCCTCACATGGACCCTAGCCCACATCCCAAAGGATGCAACAGTAATAGAAGAAAGATTTTTTTTTTTTTAACCTTTTTAGTGCGGCACAAACGAAGACGAATGACGATGATCAATTTTTCACAGGGTAAGCAAAAAAGAAAATTGGGGGAGGGGGAACAATTTCCTCTTATTTTCTCTCTTTCTTGTCTGGAAATTAATTGCTCATTAGGTTTATTTCATCCTCTATTTATATTAGAGATAAATAAATCTTAGAAGCATTTGGATTCTATCTCCCATAAGATTCACAATTCAAGTCAAATCTCAAAATCCATGGCGGTCAAGGAATACATTTTTGGCAAGTCAGCTCCAATTCGCGGCTCCCCTCGCATCATCATCAGGCTGCACTGCCGACTTTCCTCACATGGGCCCTAGCCCACATCCCAAAGGCTTCAATAGTAACATAAGAAAGAATTTTTTTTTTTTTTACCTTTTTGGCACCGCACAAATGAAGACGAAAGACGACGATCAACTTTTCACAGGGCAAGCAAAGAAGAAAATTGAGGGAGGGGGAATAATTTCTTTTGATTTTCTCTCTTTCTTGTGTGGAAATTAATTGCTCATTAGGTTTATTTCATCCTTTATTTATATTAGAGATAAATAAATCTTAGAAGCATTTGGATTCCATCTCCTAGAATATTCACAATTCAAGTCAAAGCTCAAAATCCAATGCGGTCAAGGAATACATTTTTGGCAAGTCAACTCCAGGGGGATTTCTACATCTACTGCTCATTCCTACAACAATACAGCAGATGTGAGGGTATTTGTGGAGCCAAAAATAATTTGGAATATTATGGAGCTGACACGTAGACTTTTATTCAATATTGACGAGATTGCCCGCACTTATGGGCGAGGCCCACATATATCTCCACGCGCAGTTCAACTATCAAGAAGCCTTGAGCTGCTGACTATAATTTCTTCAAGCTCCACTGCTTATGGCAAGGAGATAAAATAAGGGAATTAAAGGTGGAATTAATAACTAATTCCTATCTTCAAGCTCCCCTTATTGAAGACTTATTCATTCAAGCAAGGAATCATAATCAAATCCTACTAAGGATTCTACAAGATAATTCTAAGATATTATTAATTATTTAATAATATCTTTGGGATTATTTGCCTACTTCATCCAACAGATAATACACTTTGGCCAGCTGGAAGCTGACACATGGCGCGAGATCTCTCCTCATGGCCGGCCACCTCCTTTTATATATATATACTCCATTCTACACCAAATTTGATAGCTTTTGCTACGCAACTAAGCCCTAAACACTCACTCTTTTCAGAGAAACTGACTTAGACATCGGAGATCCATTAGCCAAACCCTCCCTCCTTGAGGCACGTGGTTTTGGTCTTTGATCAAAGGTGTTTATTTGTTTTATAAGTATAAGTTTGTCAAATCTACAAGCAGTGGATTTTTGCTACCACACTATATTTTTATGCATATATGATTCTCACATGTAATACAATAAATAATTCTTTGTGAACCTTCATAAGTAGACATTAAGTTATACATGTGTCAAAATTTCAAAATCATGGAGCTTGAAGATTTACAAATTCATAAGAATTTGTATTGTAGTAATACATAATATAATTACGATATTCTGCACTGTAGTCATTGTTTCATGTACAAATAGTGCTGCATTGTAGTCATAGTTTCGTGATACATATTTTGTCTCATGGACACGTGGAATCACCTAAATTTTAGTAGCATTTATATTAGTTCCTTGTTTGAATTTCAATTAGTATGTAAGTTAAGCCACTAGGGTTAGCAGTGGTGAGATTGGGTAGAGTGATGGGTAGGAGTATATTAGGTATATAATTCAAAACCCTCCAATATAATTAAATAAACAAATTAGTACGCAAACTAAAATATTGGTATTTAATTTATAAGTATTGTGAGATTTTGTATTTAATCTCAAAGCTCTCAATTACAAAAGACTTATAGCGTATGAACATGCGTAGTTAGCATGAAGCTACCATGAATTATAGTTGAGTATCTTTTTCTAAAAATAAAAATATAACACACATACTTTTATACAGTTCTTCTATATATGTTGCAACTATATGCACTTATGAATAAAATATTGACAACATATCGACCACATATTGACAATTATAAGTTCACAATATCAACGATATCAATAATATCGACAAAAAGTTTACATTTAAAGTTCGCAGTATCAGCGTGTGAACAATTGTAAGTTCGCAGTATGAACAAAATCATCTCGAATGTGAAGTAGGCAATAATATTGATTAATTGAAAGACAGTGTAGTTTTTGTTGGTTTCTTTCTTCAACTAAATAATACAGTAGAAGTACTGTACATAAAGGCATGGTATTATTCGGGATCACAGGTTGGCAGATCATAGTGCTATGTTAATTAATCAATAACACAATTAAACATGAATGAATGAGGGAGGGAGAGCTATGGCCTTTAGCTATAGATAGGGGCCATACCATATGTAATGTAATGAAGAGGAAAACGACTCAACAGCCCGAAAAAGACTGAGAGCCCCAACGGTTTCTCAGAAAAGGCAGGGTGGGCAGAGAGCGACAGAGAGAGAGAGAGAGAGAGAGAGAGGGGCATGAATGAATAGTATTATTAATAGTAGCTAGCTAGTATAAATAGACCATTAGAGTGGGGTTACAAATAAACATGCTTTGTAGGAGGAGAAAGAGAAAGGAGATAAAAGGGCAGGAGATAAAAGCAAAGGAATGGTGGCTCTGATCAGCACAGCAATATGCTGCTTCTGCTTTTTGCTGGTTCTTGAAAGTTGATGCTTGTTAATCTTTATAGTATATGATCTTGTGCTGTTTTAGGGTTGTAGCTGTGGTTCCGGCAAGTGATAGATGCAGCCCCCACAATGCTACAGCTTTTTACACATTTCTAAAGGAATTATTTGGGTAATCTCGCCTTTCCCATTCACTTGAGACTCTTTGGTTGATTCGGTTGTGTCCCTCTTGCCTTACATCATGGTCCCACTTTATTACCCACATATGGTGTCTCCCATTAACCTATAAATATTATGTGTTATTTGATTATTGACAATGTAAACACAGCTAACTAGCATCCTCCTCCTATATATATGATAGGATCCTCTATAGCTTCCTATATAGTCCTACTCGATCGACTCTTGGGCATGACTTCATTAGCAACCATTGTCATCATCATCGTCATATCGAATATGGATGCACGCCACTCTATATATTGTGGCAAATAAACTACATATACTATATATATATATGAACAAATAAAATTTTTAGTTAATATATATAGTAAAATGAGCTCACAACTCGTGAAATACATGTTCTGGTATTATATTAGAACTAAAGTATCTAATGTAAAATTAATTATAAATAAGTGTACTTGTATATACAAAATTTTAAATTTCTGATGCGATGTTTTTTACGACTGTGTTTGGGTGAAGGATTTTTAAGTCATAAGTGTTTGGATCTATATTTGTTATTCCTTGTTCGAGTCGAGCGAACACCCTTCCAGTCTAGGTGGCATATGTTGGTGTCAAAACTCGGACGACAGAGTTTGGACTGGGTTCAACATGTGTTTGTCCCTGAGTGTTGCTTTCAGTGTCAGCGTCATGGGATAGCTCGAGAGAAAGAGAGAATAGACATGCCACTATTGGAGGCTACCAACTGACAATGTTCGTGTTCAAATGTGTGTGTAAGTTGCGCATAAATCTGGCTTCTTAACCAAATAATTATGCACCGAGTGAGACGCTAGTTCGGTTAAGTTCTTTTCTGTGCCTCGAGTGAACGAGGACTTAAAATTCAGTGTAACTTCGTGTATGCTTGCTTAAAAAGTAAATGAAAGTGAAATAGAAACTAAAGTGAGAAACAATATGTGATCATTTCATGATGGAGTCAAGATTACAAACGTTTACAAAACTAAATCTAGGCCGATGGGCCGTAACTTGAAATGTAAAAAAAGTAGTAAAACTCTAGCAATATTCAGGTCATGAAGGACAAGATAAAGCGAGAGGAGTCCACCGAGATCACTATCTTCAGACTGGACTTAGTACAAAATATATGCCTCAGAGAGGGAATCAAGGTGATTAGAATTGCACGTCAACCAAATCATACCAGGGGTGCCAAAGTAATAACAGTTTTAGATCTCAGGGATCGTAGGCAATGTTTGCTTCAAAGGAAGGCTTTGAGATTGTAGCAGAAGAGCAATTGAGTTTGTGCTGAAAAGTAGTTGAGTTGAATGAAGAATCACTCCAGCTTTGTATAATCGTAGAGATTGAATTTGACGAAGGTCCTCAACTTTAAAGCCTTTGGCTCTATTTATAGGCAATGGAGAATAAGCAACCTCGATCACATCGCTGAGTTGGGGCATGGGTAAATCAATGATTTGGTGCTGACAGTGACTGTAATTCTTGGTTTGTGGCCTTCAACTGTGTCTTAAGGCAGTTCACATGATTGTAGTAGTGACATTAGCATGTCGGATGACGCGTACGTATGTATTTAAGAGGGTGAGATATTTGTCGGGCCTGGTCGTCTGCTTGGCAGATGAGCTTTGGTAAGCACTATGTCCGAGCCCTCAGACAGGTTGAGACGGAGTGAGGTGATTGTTCGAGCCCTAAGATAGGATCCTAGATTGGACTTTGAAGTTGGCAGGCTAGAGTCGTGCGACTTTTGCTTAAATAAAAATGGATAGACCCCACAGTAAGCCTTATTTTTATTTATGGCCTAAACATCTCACTTCCAGCCAAGGTCGGATGAGTGCAAGTCATGGTCATGGTAATCAAACGCAAAGTTAGTCCACGTGATAAACTACCAAAGGGAAATTGAGTTTCAAATTTCAAATTTTCGCGTCAAAGATGAGATCATATCAAAAGTCAGACCTACATTAAATCGGAGACAAATCATTAAGGCTGATGGAGAGAATCAAGGCTGAGAAAAATTGTAACGCAACAACTCATTGATCAGGAAAAGCTTCAACTAATATAAATATGACTCTCCAGCTCATTGTTAGGGGTCCCCGACCAAACACAACAACTCATCTTTTATTTTCTCTACACCTTGTGTGTTTTTATATTTATTTTCTCGTTTTAGATGTAGCTTACACTTTCAATTCGTACTGTAACTCATTTTTCTCCAATTTACAGAGTAAATTAATTTTTTTCGCTCATAGCGTAATTCTTATTTTCTCACACTTAGAGTAGTATTATTTTCTTGCAATTTATTTTATCGCAAATTTACTTTCTCGTATTTTATTTTCTTGCAATAGGAGTATTGTAACGTAATTATTTATCAATTCGACTCATTCGACTAGTTCGTTTGGGTTGAGATCCGCCTTCCGATTCATCCAATCTCACTACATCAATCATTAAATCCATACTACTCTACTTTCACGAATAACGCCCATTTTAAAGTCCTTGCACTCAAGGCATGGAGAATCCTCGAATGAGGTGCGTTCCTTCCTTGGTCCTCAATCGCATTGAAAGAAGTCAAATCAAGTGCAACAAAAATCACCAACTTCTCTTTACTCGTTCGATCCCCAGGCCGCGAGTTGGCACACCCGCAACAAATTAAGAAGGACCAAGAGATCTTGAAATCATCGGCTTTTGGGCGAGACCAATTTTGAGACCAACACGAAGAGATTGAGCCTAAGTTAGTAAAGAATGAATCACAAAATGTTAGTATGAAGAATTATAAATGCACAATATATGAGCATCACAAATGTATGTAAGCGACATTTGCAAATGATTCCTTAGGCGTAGCTAGCAATTTACAAATCTATCTTACATACCCCTATAATGCTTATATGTTCCAATTCTAATTCTCCCATCTAATATTTTGCGATTCATTCCTTATTAATTTCACATCAATCTCTCAACACTTGAAAATCTCTTGCTCAAATATAGGCAACATGCCAACTCTTTGAATTCCAAAGCTTTAATTGAATTAAAACACACTCTCATGATATATGAAAGGTGGAGCTAGTTTGACCGCAATACATTGGTTGTGAACTAGATGTGCATAAATATATGAGGTATTTGTCAATTTCTTCCATGAACTTGTATAGTTTGACTAATTTTCTCTCTGAATTTTAATTTTAGTCAATTTCCTCATGAACTCTTATAATTAGTCAATTTTCCCTTTGCTGTTAAGTTTTTAAATTTTTTATCCAACATTTCATTAACTTTTGCCACGTTTGCAACCTAAAACAGTAAAAAAATCATTTTTCTCAATTTATATATGTATTTTTCTTTTTCTAAAATCTAAATTTTTAGTCTCTCTCTAAAACTCTCCTACACAGCCAAGCCATGGAGGACCTCCATCATTTCCAAACTTGAACGCTCATCCTCCAACAATCAACCAAATTGACTTTTTTACTCTTTGAAAGTTTCAACGGGTTGCAGAGGTTAACGGAATGTAGGGTGAAAAATTCAGAAACTTAACAACATGAAAGAAATTGACTAATTATAAAAGTTTAGGAGGTAATTGGTTAAAATTAAAGTTCAGAAGGAAAATCGGCCAACCTTTACAAGTTCAAGAAGGAAATTGGCCAATACCTCTAAATATATTATATATGTAGATAAAATTGAACGGAAGTTGCACACTGAAACAGTTACCCAAAATTATTTGACGTTGATGATATTGATATAGGACAATTAGTTATGGTTTTGGAATTTGGCATGGTGCATGGCAGTATATGTCTGTGAGGAGATGGAGGATGAGGATGAGAGGAGAGTGGGGGGTGGGGGACAAAATGCCAGCACCAGAATAATGATGGTGGGGAAGGTAACCGCCAACTGTTTGTATGTAAGGTAGTCAGAGTGTTGTTGTGCGATTCTGGTTCGGTTAGAGAGAGAGAGAGAGAGTGGCATATTGTTGCATGCATGTGGTCCTAGAAACCCTAGGGTTTCTGCTCATGGCCCTCGACCTAGCTAGCTGTAGCTATCGATAGATGATCGATGATACAAAAAAGTTGTATGCATTACACAGTAGTACGCTGCCCTAATTATCATATAATAAGAAAAAGTCCAAAAGATGAATAGTGAAAGAAGGGAGAGCAAGTAGCATGAACTGGCATCACTACTGCAGGATGTGCACTTATATGAATGAGATTTTCTTGTATATTTCGGAGTATTATGTACTTTAAGTATTTTAATTGTTAAATTTTTATTTTTAAATATAACAATTAAAATCTAACGGTTAAATTTTTTGAAATATTTCATACTGCAGAGCATTCAAAAATTTTTGTATATGAATAAACAAAAAAAAAAGAAGAGAGAGAGGTGCCCCGACCCCATTAGGATTAGGGCTTCTGAGATGTAGGCTTTAGCTATACCTTTAGAGAGAGCAAGAGAGAGACGAGAGAGAGGGCAGGGCGGCACCACTAAGCAGTGACTAAGTCAGTGGTGACCGTGCATCCCCCACCCTCTTGCTGTGGAGCTTAATTTTAATGTGATGTAAACTGGTGACATTTCATCGGAAATTCTCGATAAAAGTTGCTTACCAACTGTTTCCGTGCAAAGTTTTATATATATATATATATATATATATATATATATATATAATCGTATATTGAAAAGTAAAACTCTTTGTGCTGCTCTACAATGCACATGATACAGGTATAGCTAATTAAGCTACTCTTTTTTATGCATATAACAACTTTCCTTAATTGATTTTTCACCCATGTTTAATGACGAGAGTTGTTTTCGTATGATTTATTCAATTTAATGATCAAAAATAAAAAAATGGTGTATAAGAAATTAAAAAGGCTGTAAAAAGCACATCCCTTTGAATTTAGGATTTAGGGCACAAGGGTAATTATTTTTAACTAACAGAATTACAAATTTCTTACAACAATATTTCTTAATTATTTAATATGCTTGTATCACTTAGAGCTACACATAGTAGCTCTCCATTTGCAAGTGAGAACTTCTAAGTTTATTCTCGTACAATTTTAAAATCAAATTATTACACCTCACCAATTCTGTGGTTTAAGCCAAGTCTTTCACCCTTTAATATAATTCAACATTACATTCAAAACATGCTTGTACTGAAACTTTGTATTTACCTTTTCTTGTTGAAATAAAAGGGATAGATCTTTAGTCTCTGTTCAACTCAAACACGAATGATGAGAAATTATTTAGTGTGACAGACATGTTGTCATGTACTAACTCGCGTGTTATAATATAGATAGACGACATAGTTGATATGTTATGAACCTAGACTATAGTATTAGTAGATTGATACACATATTTTAGATAAGTAGATTTATAATACCACATGATAGTGTGACATGTGCGTTGAAAAATTCTCGTTAATAAAAAAAATAGTCAAAGTTTAACAATTTAAACCCTTGCAATTACAACTTCTTAGTGTAAATTGAAGTCTAACCATAAAGAAACGACTCTATAAATTGAATTTCTTTAATATAAGCGACAGAGAAAAAATAGAGAATCGAACTTAAAAACTCTGGTGATAAATTGGATTTTTTTTCTTTAGATTTTACTTTCTTGGCAGCTTTCTCATATCATAAATTAGATTTTTATCTCTTAAATACAGATATATAACTAAACCCGGGGAGAATGATTTGTGTGTAGTTACTTCAACCCAAACAATGGGATGGGAAGAAAATCTTAATCTAATAACATATCAAACTTCTCCTTATAGCTAGCTCCTTTTGATAATCCTCTAAACATACAAATTAAGATATATAGGCATGCATAAATTTCAATGTTCTAAGAAGTGGGGCTGGTGATTATAAATGAGAGTTGGAAGTGAATAAGAAATTTGGAAAACCGACTTCAAGGTCAACAAAGCTAATATATATATATGTGGTACCCCCAAAATTTTATCCAAGCCTTAACGTTGAAGATAATACTGGACCACAATAATCAAATATGGGTTCGTACGTTCAAATAATTATACTTCCCAATGTACAAATATTGAGAGCAATATATATACTTTGTCATGATCAATATACTTTATCATACATACATACATACATACGTATTAGCCACGATTAAGGCCCCGTTTGGTATTGTTTTTTTTCACTAAAAACTGCTTCACTTTAAAGTTAAGCAGATAAAAAGTGTTTGGTAAAAATGAAATATACTGCTTATTTTAAAAGTTATAGGATTAAAACATCAACTTTTAAAAGCAGCATGGAGGTTGCTTTGAAAAGCTGCTTTTATAAGCAGTTTTTTTTAAAGCACAGCAATCCCAAACTGGCCCTAAGACCCTTGTAAGAGAATAATTACTGTTACTCGAAGGACAAATTTCTTTGTTAAAATTTAAACTCATATTCTAATATTTTATCATACAATATGGAAAAATTTTAATAATATAATTTTAACTATTTCATTATGTTACATTTTTTTTTCTAGAGAAAATAAGAAATTCAAAATTTTAAAGATAATTTACTTAATAACCAATTCAACTGAAAAATGACTAATTAAATCTAAAATGTGTTGTGTTATCCATTGAAAACTGTTATTGACACTTTAAAAAAGTTATTGTGCACTTTTTTTTAGGTGCCGATAATAGTTCCTTTTCTTTTTGTAATTGCCTAAGTTAATGTTGATCGTAGAAGTTAAATCACTTGTATAAGGCCGCATGAAAACGATGCAATTACCACGTACACGCACACATAAGATGTCACACATTTAAATATTATGACAAAAAAAATGTAACGAAACTTTACAAGAGACTTACCTTATTTGAGGCATGGTACCTCCTCTTAGGATTGCCTTATTGAAAGTGATCTATGTATAGAATCTGTTATTTTTTAGTCCTTTTTCCCTTTTAGCCTCCTATAACGTTTAAGCATTGATATTTATATTAGATGCAAGGTTGCATTGTCCTCCGGCCCTTCTCTATCTTACGTTTTTTTTTGGTTAGTCGTGAGATACATGTTTCCTCTCATAAACCTAAATCCTTTTGTTGGAGAATTAAATTTAGGGCCCTATCTAACTGTGCTTTTATTGCTATTAGTTTATAAATGATCTAACAAAAACATAAATGATCTATTAATCTGAAAATTAAAAATAGTATACTAGCTAGCTAGGCATTGCTTAAGGTCACATATATGTTTTTGTTTTGGCATATATTTTGGAAGATACATCACAAATTCAACGGGCTTATAGTACATCTTTTATTTTCAATGAAAAAAATGGAAAATCCATACATGTGCACTATAATATGGCTCACATATTGGTATACAACATAATATAGTGAAAGGTCAAATAAAACCAAGATTATTATCAAATTAAGAATGTCCTTCATCTCCAAAATACCACCAAGATTGCTAGCAAAGAGAACCCCTATTTGACCTAATAAATGCCCTCCAAGTGAATATAATAACAAATATATGGATTTAAACAACGTTTAAAAATAAAACTATTTGTACCATATTTACTGATTACCTTATATCTAATCATTACAGTCGATTGAGAGGATCGGAATTTTGTGAGAGAGATGTGAACTACTCATGAAGCATTGGTCTAAGATTAGGGGGACTCTATCTGACCATGGTGAGAAGTTTGGTGTGTGGTGTGCCCGATCATCCCCTGGCCGCTTGGCTTGGCCATAGCTTTTGCCACTGGCTGGCAGGACCAGCAGCACTACACAATCAATGACACCAAAAGTCAAAAACCCCAAACCTAACTATCTATCTAGCTATACAATACAAACGTGTCCTCTCTAAGAAGACAAGTGGTCTCTGATTAACAACAATAATTAATTACTCTTTAATGGCAAATTCATCACACAGTAAATTGAACTATCTCTTTCTCTTTGGTTCTGGTTCTTAATTACGCAGCACGTACACACAGAAATATATACACATATACATATACATACATAGAGAGAGAGAGAGATTGCACCCAAAAAATTATTGAAGAAAAGGACAAGCTCACATGACCCAAAACCTCATCTTTCATGGGCCCCTACGTATAAAAATTTCTTCTTCTCCTTCTTCTGATCCCTCTCTCTCTCTCTCTCTCCCTCCCTCAGACACAGTAGTTTTCTTCTAAACAAGAAAAATGGAAGACGGAATTTGATGTTTTGCTTCTCATTGTAAAGCTTCACAAAAGGTAATTAGCTACTCAATTAACCAGTAAATTTAACCATAGATGTATGTGTGTATCCATCTCTCTCTCTCTCTCTCTCTCTCTCTCTCTAGTTTAGTAGCTTAGTTTGGTCAACATTAACATACCAAGAAGCTAGTTTATTACTTCATGACCTTATCGTCAAGCCGTCCATGGCTAATTTTGTCACGTTTTAACTTTTATTAGGGTTTTGCGTTTTTCCTGCTCTGGTCAAGGAAGGCACCGACCCTCTTTTGTGGATTATGAGACTCTCAGACTTTAGGGCCACAGAGATCTGATCAGAAGCACTTTTGTGTTGATCAGAAGCACTTCAAGATAACAATTTTCAAAAGGGTATTTTCAGGTGAGCATTCTTACATGCTAGCCAATTTTTAATCATAATTTTTCCTTATTATTATTTTATTTAGTGATTTATTTACTACACTAATCAGGTGATAGGGTTTTGGATAATATTGCAAATTATTCAGATATAATATAACAAGATCATGGAATTTATGCAAAGAGATCAAAAGGGGAATTCTGATAGAGAAGATCAAGATCACGAACAAGAAGATCAAGAGGAAGAGGAGGATATAATCACCACCAGTAAGTTTTCTTCATCATCATCTCATACTTCAAACAACAGCAATTATGGGTCCTCACCAAAGTACAAAGCAATCCTTCTTCCTCCTCCTCCTCCGCCGAACCACCAGCAGTACGGCCAGCAAAAGCGGTGGCTTAGTGTTCAAAATCACGGCTCCCCGGAAGCCATCAACTTCATGGACTTATCACTAAACAAAGATATTCAAGCTGCTGAGTGTGGAACGGACGAAAATTACTGGCCGCCGAGCTGCGAAAGGGAGCACATGTTTGACAAGGTTGTGACGCCGAGCGATGTGGGGAAGCTCAACCGACTGGTCATTCCGAAGCAGCACGCCGAGCGGTACTTCCCACTTGACTCCTCGTCAAACGACAAGGGCTTGCTTTTGAATTTCCAAGACCGGACTGGAAAGCCGTGGCGGTTTAGGTACTCTTATTGGAATAGCAGCCAGAGCTATGTCATGACAAAAGGGTGGAGCCGTTTTGTGAAGGAGAAGAAGCTGGATGCCGGTGACATTGTATCGTTTGAGCGAGGGGTTGGGGAATCCGGTAAGGACAGGTTGTACATTGACTGGAGGCGCCGTCCTCCCCCTCCTCCTCCGCCTCAGCTACATCATCATAATCATTACGGCGGAGGCAGGCTTTACTCGCTGCTCCAGCGGCCGCTGCCTTCCTCTGTGATGTCGTCTATGCCTCTTAGACACCACGAACATTTTCTTCACTCGAACAACAATGTTCATCATCCGTATCACCATCACCATAACCATCAGATCATGAATCAACAATATTTACCGCATCAGATTCATGAATTACAAGGTGGGAGGGATCATCATGTGATTCATCATCAATATCCAATGGTGATCGATTCGGTGCCGTTTTATCAACATGGTAATTATAGGAGTTCTACTACTAGTACTAGTAGTGGAAGTGCTAGTGTTGCTTCAGCTGGTAAAAAGCTTAGGCTTTTTGGTGTGAACATGGAATGCTCAAGTAGTCCAATTGAAGGGGATGATCATCAAGAATGTCAGATATTGTCTTCAACAGCAATACCGTATCATCATCATCATAATCTTCCGTCGTTGACGTCTTCGCTGGCTTCTGCTCCGCTTGAATTCATGAGGCTGCCCAATACAAGTAGTAGTAGTACTCCACCAGATCATCACTTCCTCTCAAACAAAGGGAAATCTACAACTACTTCGTTGTCGTTTTATTTGGATCCCTAGAGAGTTTGATCGTTTGCTGTGTGAAGGACGACTTTTCGATCTTCACTAGTTCAATTTCCTCTTGAATTAAAGGTACCCCAATGGACAATGGTGCCCCCACTGACACAGGTCTAGCTGAAGATCAGCTGCCCTTTCAAAGAAAGGAACGATCTACTTCACTTGTCGTTTTATTTGGACATATCCCAAGCTAGCTAGCTAGCAAAGAGTTCATTTGCTGTGAATCAGCAGGTCAATATTATATAAACAAAAGTGAACAAGCATTTTCTTTATATCATTTAGTTGAATTTGCAGTTTCAGTTGATTGGAGTACTACTACTACTGCATTTCTTTTTGCCTTCAATATATAACTGGTTCACGCGTGCTTGAGCCTTCCTGTATACGTACACATTTATATATATATATATATATATATATATATATATGTGCACTCTCCTTACTTTGATCACTACTGCACAATGAACACCTAGTTTCCAATATCACACCAAAATTTAAGAGTGAAAAGGTTGAACTTTGATGATAAAGTTTTCCCTTCAAAGATTGTACATTTTTTTGGTCTGAAAAGATTAATTGTAGATTTAGTTCTCTAGTTATTAATTAATACATTGAAAATATAGAAGTTCAACTTTCTTCTCCTAAATTACTAGTTTGAATACTGTCGTTACATGTATATATAACAGTAGCTGCAACAATTTAATTAAAGTTTGTTTCTTTAGGATGTACATATATATATATATATATATATATATATAGTGTGCTTAATTACTATTTGGTGCTGCAGCTGCAGCTAATTAAATTAGGCACCCTTTACAGGTAAGGCTAAGTGCAGAAAGCTCATTGATGTAAAAAGGTACATCTATCATCTGTGTTCTTAATTAGTCCAAATTAATTAACTTTATTTCAAAGTTGTTCTAGTGTTATGGCCAAGTACATATATAGTTATTGCCCCTACCTTTTTATTACCTTGGCAATTCATACGTTTTAATTTCTCTTACTTAAGATATATATCCGGCCTGTTTTGACTTTGTCTTGATATCGATACTGCAAAAACCAGTTAGCTATTGTTTAATTAGGTGTAAATTAATATAACATACAGTTTGCCCCATATATATGAGTAATTACTTTTGTAAGAAATTTACCAGTTTAAATAATTTCTTCTGTAAATTAAGCAGTTCTCGTGTAATATGAACCTCTGTCTATATAGAATTATATATTTTTTGCAATTCAGTTATATATATGGGAATGTATATATACATATAATATTATAACTATCTCACTTCATTAGTAATTTTACTTGATTATGTACTCCTATATGTATTAATCTTCATGAACACCATTGGTAATTATCACGGATTATTTCATGCAGTCATGAGGGAATTAAACAGAATAGCAATCATTTATTAATTTACATATGATGAAGTAGATTTTTATCATTAGTACTAGACTTGTTTGTACTTGTGAATAATATGTGATATGCTGAGAACGTCTTCAAATTCTGTGATGTATACCTTAACTAATTTGTAACTACTAATTAATCACATCTCCTTTCGTTAATCACTTCATGCTTTAGCTATCTAATGCTAGTTTCTAAATTAAACACTGCACTCTAACATGTTACCTTATTCTCTTCACTGGTATACACGTACGTCTGCAGCTGGCAATGGCATGCCGAAATTGGATTTATAAATTGGTTTATTGCTAAAGGCCGGCTAGGGTTCCATTGAAGTTCATTTAATTTCTTTTAAAGAGGGAAAAAAGATGTAATAAGAAGAATGTACTGCATGTAGAGGAACAGGTGATCTGAAACAAATTACTACCAAAAAAACAGTCAAGTAACTTATTATATATGTAATGTTAAATTGTTTTGTGTCAGGACTTAAATGTATAATTAATAGAAATTCTGTTTATCAGTAATCAGTAATACTAGTACTAGTACTAGTACTCTTTAACAGCAGTTCTCCTGGAAATGAGTTATTAATCAATTGTTGGACATAATCAAATTTTCTTTAGCAGTAATGCTAGAAAGACCACATATTTGAACCATATTTTGTAAACCACATGACGTGGTTGTTGATGATTGGATTATTACTTAAGTTTTTTATTAACGTGCTTATTTCCTATTGGTGACGCATCACATGATTTACAAATATGGTCTAAAATGGTCTACCTAGCTAGCATTACCCTTTGTTTAAATAAATGGGGTTTCAAACTACATACATGTACTACTAATCAGTAAGAAAATTAGAAAATATAACACATATTTTCCAAAGGAATGATACAAACTAGAACTGCATGTATATATTATCATAAAGTAATAGTTTTTTGTATTTATGTTTATTTATTTGCAGATTTCCATTGTTATAATATCAATCCCTTCAGTGTAACTTAACAAGATTGTTGTGCCGGCCACGAAAAATCTGGATTATGATTGATTGTTTTCACAGCTGCAGTTACCCTCATTTGTTCACAGCTGCTGTTAATTAATCTTCCTGCTGATCAGCTTCAACTTAGACTAGGGTTACTAGGTTGCTCATGAAATCAAAAACCCTAATTTTGTCTTGTTGGTAAAGTATATTCAACTGGCAATCAACCCTATAATGCTGTTGATTAATTTAATGATCGATGCATCAATAAAAATCCATACCTGAAAAATTAAAATTTAGAAGCACAACTAAACGTCTATATATATATCGACAGTATGTATAAAAGGAATAGCATAAATATAGCAAGGTGAGTTTATTGGAACGATCATACACCATGCCAACTGGTAATCAAGTCTAGCAATGGTCTGGAGAGTGCCCATGGCCTATGTACAGCAAGGAAGTCTACATATATAGGTTATCTAGGCCTAATATTAGAAGGCACAATGATGATGGTGATGAACATGTCACATGGCTAAAGGTAGAAAGCAAACCCTAATATAACGCACGCAAACGCGCAATTTATCATACTTATTTTTCAATAGTCGATTGTTGTATGTAGACAGTTGTTGCTGTGCGCTGCTCAATTATGTTAAGCTATGCCAAGATGCAAGTACAGTTTACTCTTTTTAACTAGGCACAAACTTGCATGGACCACATTAGGGTTCTAGCCAACTTTATCTTTTAAAATTGTTTACTAAGATCAAAATTGCAAGGATAGGAAGAGAGAGAGAGAGAGACTATTTAGGGTTTGTGGTAAGAATTATAAATGCATCCATAGTAACTTAGTAATTCTTAAAATGTTTATGGTGAATTAAATGATACATCATTAGATTTGTTAAAATCTTAAAAGAGTGTCTGTATATCTTTTTATAGTGATATTTAGAGAAAAGGAATTGAAGCAGGGGTAAAATTTTTTTTAAACCATATGCATGATTAAACACAAAAATCCAATCGAACAAAAAAAAACCTCAAAAATCCAACAAGAAATAAAAAAACAAAAACAAAAAAAACTCAAACTAAAAACGACACCGTTTACGAGCAAAGTAAATATGGGAAACGGGTTTAGGCCCAGAACTGAATTCAACCCAAACATAAAACAGTCGTCAACAAAGGCCCAAATTTTTATTTCTTTTATCGAAGGCAAAGCCCAAACCCGGAAACAGGAAGAACCAGTGTGTTTCCAGAGTGAGAGGGAGAGAGAGAGAGAGAGAGAGAGAGAGGGAGACGGAGAAAAAAGGAGCGAAAAGCAAAGATCGCCATGGAGTACAGATGTGTAGAGTGCGGCGGTCGCACGACGACTCTGTTCGTCCAATACTCTCCTGGCAACATTCGTCTCATGAAATGCGTAAATCCCTTTTCCTTTCTTAATTTTATTTCATAATTCTGTGTGTTTTTTGAGTTTTCCTGCTGCTAAAAATTGGTTTGATTTCTCTGTGAAAAGGGTAATTGCAAGGCAGTTGCGGACGAGTACATCGAATGCGAACCAATAGTAAAGCTCCTATCTTTTTTTCTTCAATTTTCTCCTTCAAAATTCAACAATTTTGATTTGTTTGAATTGCCAGATTATTCTGATTGATTTGATTCTGCACAAGACCAAAGCTTACACACATTTACTCTATAATGTCATCGACCCACAAGCTCCTTCTTTCCAGGTACTGAAAATTATGCTGCTTTTTGCTTCTGGGTTTTTACAGTTTTACTGTTCCTTCCAAAATTTTCAGTTCCCAGGAGTTGCTAATTTGTTTATTTGATACCCTTTTCAGGGTTTGTTGTGGAAATCGACTTTTGGGTTTCTTCTGTTGGATTCTTGTATCCATGGTTATGTTTTTGGAAATTTGAATTTTGATTCTTTTACAAAATGTGTGTTTATATGTGCATTGGGTGCCTTAGCAATGTGTGTAGATAGGAGTCTCTTTCTGGAAAGAAGCAAGGAAGAATGGGGATTGACCATGAGCTTCGCTTCGTTACTTTGGAGATTTCAAAAGGTTGGTGGAAGTTTTATTGGATTTTCATGGGTTTTATGCATCTAGGATGGTTTGTAATAAGTTTTAACAGATGGTTAAAAATGTTTCCATTTCAGTTTCTTATGATAAGAAATCTTGTTCCTATTTCAGATGCTGATGGATATCGTCTTTGGAAATATCATGTTTCTTTCTACCTTTTTACTCGCTATGAGGATTCTTTTCAGCACATTCCCCAGACCGCTCAGGTAACATTTCTGGTTGATACTTCTCAGGATGACAGTGATTTTATATCAAGATTTTAACTGAGGCATCTCTTTATTACCTGCTCGTCTGTTTGGAAACTTGTTCAAGAAGCATGCCTGTTTGATCAGTCGGTAAAATGGGTGTGATGATGGGCGCTCAAGCTTATGCTGAAAATAATAACTGTTAGGAATTTGGTCAGGCTTAAGTTGATATGGTTCAAGAGCACGGTTTGAATTTTAGGGAAAAATATGTAGAACACATAAGAAAGAAAGACAATTTGTGATCACCCGTGAGTCATGGGTTAAAAGATTTGTGACTGGATTCTTGTAGCCAATAGATACATACATATATACAAACACAAACATACAAATGTGTGATGTTGTCAATTCTGGTACAGGTATAAAGAGCTTCTGCTGGCAATATTTATTTCAAGTTACTTCAAGATGTTTCTTATTGCAATGATGGTATGGTTTGCAAATCAAATAAATCCGTTTCTCTATCTTGCATATTTGTACTTTTCTCCAAAATACTTGGTTGCACTCAACGCATATCTGATGTAAGTATGCGTTCTACAGGTCTGGGAATGTCCTTCTGTGATTTTGATCATTGATTTATTTGTTTTATCATCCAACACTGTGGCACTCAAAGGTCAGTTGATAATGTATTTACAGTCCTGACATGTTTTTAAAGTTTGCAATTTCAATGCATATTTCATTAACTAAGCCTCTATGTATGTTTCAACTTTACCAGCGAAGTATCATCACAAATTTGTTACGGCAAAATGCTATTGCTAACTGCTCATTCATCCGATTACTTTAGTTTGAAGGATTACACATTGTTTTGTGTGGAGGTGTGCGTTGACTAACATTAGGTTTACTTAGAAATTCGATGGTGTGGAAGACTCTTACTCTAAGGACGGCCAACTGCAACTGAATATCCTTCTTCTTTTCTTCTTTGTTTGAAACAGTGATAACTCGGTCAGCTATGAGTAGATGTATAGCGGCCTGCTTAAGTGCTCATGTGGTAAAGTTTTTGGTCACACAAAGGTGCTGGAGTTGGGAACTTTGAGATCTTAAATCATTGTTTGTTGAATTCTCCCCCTGCATCGTAGGAGGTCAATAAAAAAAGAGATGTTAATTAATCAAAGATCCAACTGATGCAGCATTTCTTTAGACTCGTATTCTCATTTGTTATTCTTTTGAGCAATTAGATCAATATTTCCTGCAAAGGCAGTGGTGGTGTTGAGTGCTGTAAAATGTGGTGTAAATATGTAAGATCTATGGTACTGTTATGAAATAGAGCTGTGCTTATATTTTTTTTCTACCTATTAGCATATTAATATAAATTTCAGCTTTCGGTTTTAACCTGGGGATTGCCACTTAGTACTACAATATAGTGATATTCCTCTTCACTGGAAAGTCTTAGGTTCGAAAAATGACAGGTTTGATGCTACTTTATGCCAATTGTGGGGCTTAACACAAAATTCTACTCTCCTCTCGTACTGAAAAGTTTTAACCTGGATTGGATGCCCGAAGGAGGAGGCAAGAAAAGTTAAATCACACGACAATACTTGGTTGACCTAAGATACCGTCACAATGATGGATAAACATTGCCGGTTGAAATATGAGAAGAGAATATATTAAAACAAAACTCCATTGAAATTTGAAATGTATTAAAACAAACAACAATAACAACAATACAACATGAAAGGAGTACAGGAACGAAGATAGAAATGCTGCACAGGAACGCCAACAGCTGATACAGGGAAATTAATTAAAGCAATATTTACATAAGAGGGGTGTTTAATTCTGAAGGTTATCATAGGATTAAAACCTCAAATTTCAGTACCAACAACCAAGACATCACCATTAGTGTCTGGTTATTGTAATATATTTGAGACTCCAGCAGCCATGTCGCAGCAGATCCTGTATAACGCC